>CAJQZJ010034299.1:2472844-2609481 GCA_907164525.1 Lophiomys imhausi | reverse complement strand
ACCATAGAGCATGGATATTCTGCTTCAGTGTATGTCTGCATACCATATGCACTCAGTGCCTGAGCAGGCCAGAGGGGGTGGTGGGTCTCCTGGGACTGCAGTTCCATATGGTTGAGAAGCGCCATGTGGGTGCCAGGAATTGAACCCTGGTCGTCTGGAAGAGTGGGCAGTGCGTTTAACTGTTGACTTCCAGCCTTTAAACATTTTCTTTAAATGACGCAATTTCACTTGTCTCTCATACTTTTGTTATCATGTCTAAAATTTTATTCTCAAGTTTGAGGGGTCATGAAGATTATTTCCACGCTTTTTCCTAAAATTTCCATGGTTTTAGCATTTAGTTCTTTAATGCAATGGAGGCCAGTTACTTAATATGGTGTTAGCTGAGATCTTCAGGAGATTGAACAGCATCTTCAAATAAAAAGGAATGTCAGTCCTAACCATGGTAGCTGTGAACATGGCCTTTACTGGGATAGGTATCTAAAGATGTAACTAAGGATTCTGGGATGAGATCATCCTGGGTTTAGGTGGATCCTAAGACAATGTCTTGTGTCCTTATAAAAGAGAAGAGCAGGAGAGTGTCCCATGATACAGACAAGGCAGCCATGTGAAGATGGAGCCACAGCAGAGGAACACAAGGGGCTAGCAGAAGCAGGACAGATCAAGGGAAGAGCTCTTCTCTATAGCCCTCAGAGGGAGCATCACCTCCTGACACCAACTTCAGACTCTAATCTCCAGAACTGGGAGACAATAAATTTGTTCTTTAAAGTCACCCAGTTTGTGGGAATGAGTTTTTGTAGCAGCCATGGGGAGATGACATCCATAAGCCAATGGTTCTCTTAATTGTGGACACTCAACTGTCTCAGTACCATTTGTTGAAAACAAAGGTTTTCAGTTATATGGTCTTAGCATCCTTGTTGAAAAGTCAGTTGGATGAAACTATTCTTATCTCCATTACCTTTGCTTATTCACTATCTTTATGCAGAACTACACAGTATGGGATACTGGTGCTTTATGATACATTTTGAAACTCACAAGTATGAGGCTACCAATTTTCTTTTTAAAAGACTTTTCTGGCCGGGCGGTGGTGGCGCACGCCTTTAATCCCAGCACTTGGGAGGCAGAGGCAGGCGGATCTTTGCGAGTTCGAGGCCAGCCTGGTCTACAAAGCGAGTCCAGGACAGCCAGAGCTGTTAAACAGAGAAACCCTGTCTCGAAAAAAAAACCAAAAAAAAAAAAAAAAAAAGACTTTTCTGGCTATTCTGGGTTCCTTGAAATTCCATGAGTTTTAGAAAGTCGTTTGCCAATTTTTACAACAGGTAGGTGGGCCTTGAATAGGATAGTGTTATATCTGTAGATTAATCTGAAGAGTATTACCATTTAAAATGAACATACTTTATGTGTGTGAGTGTTCTGCCCGCATATAGGTCTGTGTATTGCTTGCATGCCATGGAGGTTACAAGAGCACTGCAACCCTCAGAGCTGGAGGTGCTGGTGATTGTGAGCCATGTGGGGGTGGAGATGGGAACTGAATTCAGGCCTCTAAAAGCACGGTCAGTGTTCTTAATGGCTGAGCCCTCTCTCCAGTCCCAAGTACTCCCATTTTAGCAATATAGTTGAATTCATAAATATGTATATTTTATAAATGTGAGTAGTTTTATTTTATTTAGATTTTAACTTTTTATTTTAACAATGCTTTACAGTTTTTAGGGTATGTATTTTATTTATCTTTTGAGACAGGGTCTTACTATATAGCCCAGATAGCCTTGAATTCACAATGCTCTTGCCTTAGCCTTCTGCATGTAGGGATTCAAAGCATGAGATACTCTGTCTGGCTTTTATTTTGTTTTTTTAATTTTTTAACTTTATTTATCGTGTGTGTACACAGACATGTGAACACAGTGAACATACAGAGAGGAACTTTTATTTTCTTTTTGTAAGGGGAGTTAGATTAATATAAATTAGATTTAGTGAATATCTAGGGGCTTTTGATACAGTCTCTTAATACATGGCATGAAGATCAACTTGGCTGTGGGCACTTGACATAGCAGCATATGGACTAAAAACAAGGTTTATGGCCTGGTGTTGTTTTCAGCTGCTAATAGCCTTATGAAGTGGGCGGAGCCCAGATTAGGCTGAAGCCAGGTGAAGCAAGGAGAGACCCTATTTAAGGACGAAGTTGGTAGAGCCCGAGAGTTCCCATGTTAGAGATGAGGAGATGCAGGGCAGCTTGTATCATCTGATGGAGAAAATGCTGATGGACTGAAAAGCTGATTTCAAACAGAGCTGAAAAGTTACAGCCAGCTCTCCCTGAGGCAGAAAGAAGCTGGTGAGCAGAGAAGGCCTCAGCAAAGCAGCAAAAGACCAAGGACTAAACCCTGTGGCACAGCTTTTGTCTAGACGGGTTCGACCAGTTCAAACAGAGGCCTGAATGAACTGTGGCCAGCCTCCAAGACTGAGACAGAGTGGCTGAGTTGCTAATACAAACTGAATAATTTGGCTTATGGACAGCTGAGGCCTTCCAGAGAGAAGCAAGCCTCAAGCCTCATTTAACGTGAAGCTGCCATAGTTAATTTACCCTAAAGGACCTACATCTGAGATATTCCTGAAGAAAGACTGTGGACTAAGTGCCTTAAAGGATCTACTCCTGAGGTGTTCCTGACAACTGAGGACCTGCCCCAGAGACTGTATCCTTCTAAAAGGTTAGGATTAGTCGATAGATAATAGTTGTTATAGATATTAATAGGTTTACTTGTTAGTTAACAGGGGTTATAGTCATTCTTAGGGCTAGTAGTTAGGTAATTGTTTATATTTGTTATAAGTGCATATAGTTATTAATAAATACATATTGGATAATTAAAAGTATCGTCTTCAATGTGGGTCCTGAAGATAGAACTCAGGTATCAGATACGGTGGCAAGGGCTTTTATGTGTTAAGCCATTACAACAGCCTTTATTCTTCTTGGTGTAATATAAGTGAGATTTCCTTATTTTATTTTGGTTTGATTATTGCTAATATATAAAAATACAGAAAATTTTTATGTTAATCAACTTCTTATATCCTACAATTATCTTGAAAAGCGTTCCTTCTTCACTTATGAGCCACATGCCTCTTTCCTTCTGCCTTATTACTCTGTTGTCATAGCTCACCTGTTACAATAGACATTTACACCAACACCATGGCACAGACCTCTAGTCTTTGCCACCTAAGTGACTGAGACACGACGATCTTGGAACTTAGGTTTTTATGAATTCCACAACTAGCCTGGGCAAAAAAGAGAGACTTGTTGAAAGGTGGAGAGAGAAGAGAAGAGAGGGGGAGGGGGAGAAAAGAGACTGGTCTAGGTTTGTTTTCCACTGTTCTAGAGGCTGAGACTGCAGTGAGGGCCTCTTTCTGGCTCGGAGAAGGCTGCCCTCTTCCTGTTTTTGTGTGGTATACATACAGGAAGGTCTAATACTTTCTCATGTTGTAAAGCCACTAATCCCATTACACAGTTCAACATTTATGATCTCATCAAATCCTAATGACTTCCCAATACACTGAATTGAGGGGTTCAGTATGAATTTGGGGCAGAAACAACAGTTCAGTGTACACAGACAGCACTACAGCACAAAATTATGATGGTAACTATACATTTTTGTATCAAGTTCAATTGGTGGAACAATTTTTTTTTTTTTTACTATGAAAGAGTGTTGTATTTATTTATTTGTTTATTTTTGCTTTTTTGAGACAAGGTTTCCGTGTGAAATAGCTCTGGCTGTCCTGGACTTGCTTTGTAGACCAGACTGGCCTCGAACTCACAGAGATCCAACTGCCTCTGTCTCCTGAGTGCAGGGATTAAAGGTGTGCTCCACTACACCTGGCTGTTGGATTTTATTAAATGAGGTTTTTTTCCTTTTTTAATCTACTGAGATAACTATGGGGCTTTTGTTTCTTATTCTATTGTTACTCTGTATTACATTAATTGGCTTTTTATATGCTAAAGAGATTTTATATGCTATTTTGACATAAAATTTGTTTTATAGGTTCCTGATCAGTTTGCTAATGTTGTGTTGAGGATTTTGTATACATAATGTTGGGGTCAGTTCTCTGTCCTGCTGATTTGTGTAGTTGCTAGAAAGCACATTACCTTCTGTTACAGGCCAAGAGTATACTAATGCATACCTTGATGTGTCCCATTGTGACTAATAAATCATTTCTTTTGGGGAGCGCTTCTGAGCTCAACTTTTACTAGGTTTTTATTTACATTCTTCTCTGATTTGCTTCTCTCACAGGGCAGAATCTCGGGGGGCATCTGTATCTGCACATGTGGTCATCATCACATGCTGAGTCCTGACAGACTCAGGAGACAACATTGTGTGGTGGGCACAAGGAACTACAGGTCTTTTTAGTTCAGCTCTTTCAATGTACAACCTTTATCAAATGACTAGGGAAGCAGGATCAAGGCCCAAATTCCCAGTAGTAGCATATCTAAGATAAAGCCTCCCATGAGGAGGGCTGGCCAGAAGGGGAACCCATTTCCTGACTGTCTGGAATTTGGCCTCAGCAGTTACAGTGGGGAACAAGGAATCCCGACATCCTCCCCTCCAGGAAACAGCATCCTTTAACCGGGAGCAGGGAGTAGGGTGATCCCGTGTTGTGTTCTTGGCTGTGCCAACAGATGTACTTTAAATACTGGTTTCTTGCTGTTCTTTAATAATAGTTTTAGCAGGTTTTCTAAACACTATTGTTTTTTCTTTGCTATATGCCTGAGAGTTATAACCTTTTACGGTAAGTTTTTAAAATGTTTGTTGGCAGAACATATGCCAAACTCCTTTTATTCTTGTTGTACTGCTAGACAGACCTAAACCATAACATTCAGTTTTTCATGTGTGTCCAATCAAAGGTACTTTAAATGAAATAAGGAAAGTACTAAGACTTTTTAAAAAGGTCCTAAATTTGAAGTTTCTCTGAATTCTCAAAGGTTAGATTTGATTCAAATGAAGTACGTATGTCAACAAAAGAAGTAATTTGCCACATACAAATTAATTTTTTTGAGTTGCCACTAAAGTGGTAATTCTTACATTTGAACTGGGCATAAAAACTACAATGTATTTTGTCAACTATTCTCTGGCAGATTACATGCAGTTACACTTACAGATCAGCTGCTGTACAGCATCTTCAACTGTCCCCTCTTCAGCGGGCAGAAGGCAATGAGCCAGCTATTCTATCTGATAGAGTCATGATTATAAATGCCTTGCAACTATCATTAACACATTACCACAAGCTAGAATATCACACCATTTATCAGTTCAAATATTTTTACATTTTCCTATCTTAAGGCTTTTACATGATAATGCCTTACCATACTAGATTCATATCCCAGGGAGAACAAGCATGGCTTTTCTTCTAGAATCGCTTCCTTCCACTGCTCTTCAGACACTAAGCCAATATACCAGTCCTTCTCATATTCTCTGAGGTAGCTGCTCAGTTCTTTAAAGTCTTCTATTGGACCAAAACTTGCTTTGTCAACCATTAGTTTCACCGTATACCTAAAAATTAGAAATCCAAACAATTCCAGAATATTTAAAACAAACTTTAGAGATCAAAGCTATTTGTAAGACTCGGAAGTGAAAGCACCCACATGTCAAGCTAAGAAGAGTGTCACAGCGTCACACCCATGTGATAGCCAGCACTGAAGAGGTGGAGGCACGGTGACCAGGTCATCCTGGCTATTTAGAATGAGGTCAAGGCCAGTCTGGGATCATGACTCAACAGCCCACCTCCCCTAAAATAAAATCATTCATTTCAGATACACAAAAAATTGAGGGAGATGTGGGTGGAGATGTAGCTCAGTGGGTAGTGCGCATGTCTAGCATGTGCACAAAGCCCCAGGTTTGATCCCTCGAACCGTATCAACTGGGCGGCGGCGGCTCTTGCCTGTAATCCCAGCATCTGGAGGTGGAGGCAGGGTACCCAGATTCTGTCCTCAACACTGAGAGAAACAACAAAAACAGCAACAAAACCCTACACAAGTAAGATGAGGAGGGCAAATGAAAGAGGTTGAACTGAATTCAGTGAGTCATATTAAAAAAAATCCTCTATACAAACAAAATAAAAAACGTAGAAGTTAAACTGTGTCCAATACAACCATACTATAGACCAAGCTTTTTTTAATGTTATGAAAACAAAATCATAAATGAAAGAATCTTCAAGTGATTAAAAAAAAAAGAAAAAGAAAAAACCATCATGTGTATAATCAAAATAAGTTACCTGAATGCTTTCCGAACTAGTTGGAATAGTTCTGGTTTTTCTGAGAGCCAGTCCAAGGTGCCAGACCAGGGTAAGCCACCATTGTAGACTCTTACTAGCTGACCAGGACTAGGCACCATGTTGTCTATTCCAAATAAACCAATATAACAAGTCATTACCGTGTGGACATATAAGTCTTTTAAAGCTTTATCCTTTGTAATTTCTTCTAGTATACTTGACTTTTCTTCTGAGTGAAAACATTCCAATTGCCTTAAAACAAACTGATACCAGTCTTCTGGAAACAAGGGGCTCATCTCCTTTATTTTGGAATGGGGTATACAGTTAGACCTCCATTCTTTAGGTAAACTCAACAAGTGGGACTGGGAGCAACCGAACTCTACGAGAGGGATGTATGGAGCGTCTTCTCGCTGTCCCTTGTCAACAGCAGGGAATCCCAACAAAACCATCCTGTAAAGATCATTTTTGGGAGCTGTGCCTGTAGAACGATCATCTGCAGTCTGATAGTCCACTGATCCTGGGATAGGCAAACTTGTACCTGGTAAGTCCTTGAACTGAAGTTTTTCTTTTCTGTTTTTGTTAGCTGGTTCTTCATCAAAAATACTACCATCAGACCAGTCAGGGAAAGTGTCTGATTTTAAACTATCTGAGTCTTCCAGGGATTTGGGGCATGGTGAGGTGTTAAAAGCAGGCAGGGCCACTGATGAGGCTTCTCTGTTATTTTCAGTTTTGTGAATATTTTCCTGTGTGCTGGGCCTTTTAGAACAGTACTGAATAAGCAACCACACAAGCACTTTAACAAGGTCATCTTTAAATTCCTTCAGGTTTTCATGAGAATCAATTATGCCAGATAGGACACTCCTGGCATCAGAATACAGTTTCACAGGCAAAACAGTACACGGTGTCAAGACATTCCCCAGGTGTTCATTAAGGGAACACACTTGTGTGTGTTCTTGCTGAAAAGCACTTTCAAACACTTCGTCAACTCTTTGGGCTTCAGCAGTGTGGCAGGATGTTTCTTGCAATTCTAACCCCTAAGGAGGAAAGAGAAGCACTTGGGTTCATGACCGTCTCTTACCCAGGGAACAGAAGCTAGTCTCAAGAGTGCAATAGAATATCATAACAGAGATACGGAGAAAGAAAAAGCAAACTACCACTTAAGCTTTATGTCATCTAACATATTTGATATTGGATATAGAGATTAAAAGGAAGGCTACTATTATTTTAAAAGTAATTACAAAAAATTCCACTAGGAGTTGGTTAAGAATTTTACTTTATATAACAATTCTTTCATAAGACTATCTGCCGTGAAGGCTCAACCACACATTCAAAACTTAAGTCAGACTTGCTCAGGGGGAGGGAAATAAAATCAGAACTATAAAGTATGTTGCAATGGTTCTGATTTCTTTTCAGTCTACTTTATATGAGACTAAGATAATTATTCTAATGTATGGAAGTACCATACTTTATCAAATTATATTGTTTTTTAAAGGATTTATTTTTATGTACATGAGTGCTCTATCTGCACGTACACCTGCATTCCAGAAGAGGGCACCAGATCACATTGTAAATGGTTGTGAGTCACCATGTAGTTGTTGGGAATTGAACTCAGGACCTATGGAAGAGCAGGCAGCACTCTTAACCACTGAGCCATTTCTCCAGTCCTATTTTAATTTTTAAATGGTAACATTTATTTAGTTATGACTACATTCCCAGTGTCTAAGGCACTACCTACAAGCAGATGATATGCACAAGTGTTGAGTAAATGAGTAAGTTCCCATATCAATTTTACACACATGATGATTACTTCTTAAACAGGGCATACCAGTTCAATCTTCACTATTAGAGTTGTTAACTTATTTACATACATTACAAAACCACTAGGTACCTTCATAGCCTATTTTTAAGCAACTGCTCCACCATGTGCCACAAACAGCTTTAACAGATCTCCTGTCTTCTCTGAGGTTCCTTCTATTTCAGAGGAAAAATAAAATCTAGAAGAGAAGTGGGTGGGCATCTCCATCACCCACTTCTCCCACCGCTTAGAGAACCAGCGGGAGAGAGCACCAGGGTTTTAAGAGCCTGCAGCCAGGAAGGACTGCAGCAAACCAGTGTCTTCTGGATGTGATGAAGCTGCTGCTCTGAGGAATCCACAGAGGCCCTGGCTGCCTGCACAAGATCAAGCCAGTCAACATCTTAGTGTGGACAGAGGAGGGAAGGGCCCATGAGGGCTCAGCCCTTGCTGAGCAGACAACTGATGGCTGCCAGGGGAGGGAGAATCATCTTCCCTCAGGGGTGTGGTTGAGGCTCTTGATGGGGGATCTGGAGGGTGAAGTAGGCATGGATCTAATCTAAATGCATGATTACCAAAGAATAAAACAGTGATTCTAGTAAATGGTTTATGAAGATTAAGTTTTATAAACATTAAAGTAATACAAATGCTAGTAAGTGGTAAATGATAAGTCAGCTTGGCCAGAAAACAAAACAAAAGGATACCTACAAATAGTATGAAAGTCATGAAAGACCATTAAAAGGATTTATGTCATTACCCAATGGTAGTAATAAACTGTATAATTTAAAGAGGAAATAAAATAATAAAATAAAAGTAGCTATGATAGTCTGGATGTTCTGTCGCAGACTTATACAGGTTGTAGTAATCTTGAGGTGGGCCACAATGATGTGAAGGGTACTTTAATGGTACACCAATGGACCAACCCTCAGTGTCTGATTTGGAAGATCCAAAGTGGAACTCAGGCTTTTTTTTTTTTTTTTTTTGCAGTTAATGCAAGTAGACTGAGGACTGGGCTTTGTGAGCCACTGTTGTAAAGGGACAGCATTTTGTTCACTAGTACTTGCGTGCAATCTCTGTTAAGACAAACGATGCACTCATTCACTACAGACTCAGGACTGCTACTAACTGTCTGCTCTGTGTTGGGCACTATTCCAGGGCCTTGGATAAAAGCGTGGGACTGTGTTCCCTGGGACATTACATTAGTGAAGGACACAGACAATAAAAAGCAATCATTTATTTAGTTTTTAGAAGGGATAAGTGCTAGCAAGGCAAGAACTGCTGGGAGGGGAGTGGTTGTAGTTTTAAACACAATGCGTATAACACCTTGCAGAGAACACTGGAGCACAGACTTGAAGGTGGTACATGATTGGTCATCTGAAGGGAGAGGAAACGGCCAGCAGGTTGCAAGAGAGGTTAAAGCAGCATGTAAGGCCGGGACAGTGACTGAAATCTGACCATCAGGGCTTGGCTTTGAATGGGAGAGATGGACTAGGGCAATGCTTCTCAAACAGTGGCAAGGCTGCCACCCTGTAATGCAGTTCCTCGTGTGGTGATGGCCCCAATCATAACATGATTTCTGCTATTTCATAATTTTAATTTTTCTAATGTTACAAACTATAATGTAAATATCTGATACGTAACTCCTGTGAAAGGGTTGTCCGATAACCCAGGAGGTAGTTAGTGACCCACAAGTTGAGAACCACTGCACTATAGGGTCTCCTATATATACTTCTTTTTATAGAGAAGTGACATGACTTGACCTTGCTTTCAAGATTATTTTGGTTGATGACAGATTAAAAGGCCACTAAAATTATCTGGGGTTGGTAAGGTATGAAGATGACCAGGGTGGTGATAAGGAATTCCTGTTAGACTGAATGTGGGAAAACACAAAAGTATCCACGACTCTTGAACCGAACAGTCAGAATGACAGAGCTGTCTCTGAGGAGCTAGGCTCTGGGACTTTGAAGTGAAGAGGTCACGGTAAAGACAACTCATGAAATAAGAGTATCTTGTCACTCCTGCCGACTGGCTAAGGGGGAGGGTCTGAGAATTATCACTGGAGTCAGCAAGGTGCAAGACACTGAAGACCTTGATGAGTGTGGGTTTGGGAACAGAAAAAAAATCCCTAAGTAAAGTGAAGACAGAAAGAAAAGAATTTAGAATAAACAATTCTAACAGGACATTTTGCCCTTAAAAGAAATAATGTTGTAGCATGTAGGGGAGTGGGGTGGGAAGATAGTTTTTAGTAAACTGAAAACGTTTATAAGATAAATGGGAATTTAAGAAATTAGTGATTCACACTTTTTGTGATATTCAATTAGATATAGATGACAAGAACAAGGAGATGTGGCTGGAGAGAATGCACAGAAGTTAAGAGAGCACCTGCTGCTCTTCCAGAGGACCTGGGTTCAACTCCCATCACCACCCACCCACGTGGTGACTCATAACCATCTGTAATTCCATTTCTGGGGGGTCTGATGCCCAGTTCTGGCCTCCAAAAGCATCACACATGCATGTGGTTACACAATATAGGCAAAATACCTATATGTGTAATAAAATAATAATTATAAATTTTAAGAAGACTAGAAAAAATGTAGGTATTTTTTGTTACCATGCTCTAGTATGCAATTGAAATATACCTTTAAAAAATCATCAGGTGACCCCTTGCTTCAACTGTAGACAGACTGCTGTCCAAAAAGGACAAAACTTGGAAGCAGGTAAGTTGACAGCCTAGCTCTGCCAAGACAGGGTAGGCAAGTCCTTCATAATTCCTGCTCTACAGTCAATGTCTGTCAGAGAAACGGGGCCAAACGGCTGAAGATCGATGCTGTAATGTATGGAGAGAAAATGGGAACTATCCAGGCAGCCACTGGTATGTCATTTCTTAGTTTTGGAAGCTGCAGGCCCTGCACTTCCTATATAATCAGATATATTTATCCCTCTCAGGTCTCTGAGGTGGTTGAAGAATAGATAGCTAGAGTCTCATAGTTAAATTTTGAGTTGTTTAGGAATCAAGAGGGTGTTCTGGATCTAAGAAGATATTTTTAAAATTGTGAGGCAAGTTAGTATGAAAGCTGAGTTAGATATAGAACTTTAAAGTCATGGAGATGGTTAGATAGTAGAATGTTAAAGTCAGGTGCCAAATACATATGGACTGGACATTGGGAATGTATGTTAAGCCATATAACTCACATAATTGTGGTCTATTTATTTCTGTTGTTTTGTATTGTATTTATAGTTATAAGAAAAAGAACCATTTGTTGGACTGAAAGGGAGAGCTGTTGGGGGGAAAAAGAAATACCTTGAACTAAAAAAAAAAAAAGGGAAGAGGATGGGGGGTTGAGGGGGAGGAGGGTGGAAGGGTGGGACTGGAGGGGAGAGTAGGGAGGGGATTGTGATTGAGATGTAACTTGAAGAAATAAAAAATAAATTATTAAAAAAAATCATCAGGTGGGGTGGAGAGATGGCTCAGTGGTTAAGAGCACTGACTGCTCTTCCAAAGGTCCTGAGTTCAATTCCTGACAACCACATGGTGGCTCACAATCATTTATAATGTGATCTGATGCCCTCTTCTGGCTGCAGGTGTGCATGCAGACAGTGCACTCACACTTAAATAAATCTTAAAAAAAAAGTCATCAGGTGTTTCAGTGACTAAGATCTACTTCTTTTAAGCTCAGAAATTGTTTGATGTGTACACAGCAGGTAAAGCTTTACATATGCTCTGTGAAAACTACTTGAGAAATTTCAAGAGATGCTGACCTTGACATTAATGCAGCAGTAAGGATAGCCATGCTCTAGAATCATTATCCATATTAAACGATCCTCAAAGCGGCCCAAGTAATGAGAGCCAGGTAGGAGGAGACCTAAAAGAAATTAGAAAAGGGAAGGGAAAAAAGAAATAACTCTTTGAGCTTGTTTTATTTTGTAGTGTGAATATTTAAAATGAAACATCTAGAACCCAGTTACTTTGGCCATCATTAGGTCAAGAGTGGAAATGAGAACTCACTGCATATTATGAGGTATTATATTAAGCTCTTTAGGAGCACCTGGAAGAGACAACATATAGGCAACAATACAGAAAAACTGAGAACAGGTTTGTCAGGAAAACGACCAGGTGGAAAATGTTGAATAAAATGCTAGACACACACCAAGCATAATAGGAAAAATATGAATGTATAAAAGACAATTTCACACTCATCTAAAAGATAAAGATGTAACAATGTTTTATGATTTTGTATAATTTAAATTAATTTGTGATATGTGAATATTTTTAAAACTTAGGTCCCTCTTTCAACATAGTACCATTGGACTTATTCATGTTGTAGAATTCACCATACCAATACAGCTGAATTTAAATATTCCTTTCCTAGCTAATAAACAATTCAGGTATTTCCATTTCTTTGCTACTAGAAGGAATACTTGTTTTTTGCTTTGTTTTGTGTAAGTCTCCTTATTCAACACGTGGCTCTGACGAGTTAACTCAGCTCGGCTGGCTGCCATCCTCTGAAAGTCTGCTTACAAGGGGTTCCCTGAGTGGGCACTGGTGGGAGTCCCTTGCTGTCTCCTGGTGCAAACGGTACACCTGCTTGCCTTTAAAGGTCTCCATATTGGGATGCATTGGGCCAGGTGCCCCACCAGAGCATCTGATTTCTCTCTTTATGGGTGGAACCTACTGTATCGACTTGATAGAAATTCATTATAAGTTCATGGAAATTATGAACAGAAAGGTGTTTCTATGTTTCAATGGTGAGCCTGCCATCTGAATTTATTTTAAAAAAATGTTTTCCTTTTTCAACTGTCAAATCATCCTAGTAGAAATTTCCCTGAGTATTTTTATTTTATAATTTTATCTCTAAATAAGCAGCAGAGATATAATTCTATTTCATATTTACTCTCTGCCTATATATCAAATTACTGAAATATGTTTTATGATTGAATCAAAAGGACTTTCTGTTTTCTTTCTTTCTTTCTTTTCCTTTTGGCACCTCAAATACATCAGTCAGAATTTTTTGAGCACAGCCCACCACTCACCTAAGCTTCCGGCTGCCATTGCGGTCTGCAGTGCCGCAGTTAGCCTGGGGACCATCTGGAGGTAGAACACTGTGTCTGTACCCACACAAGCTGCAGTGCCCACTGCTTCTGGCCAGCTCTGAACCGGACGAGGAAACCCCACGAAGAAAATAGGAAGGGTGAAGAGGGGCAGTAAAGGAGAGGACAGTAGTGTTGAGAAGACTATAATGACCAACACGAAGGGGGCAAACACAGTGTTGAGCACACACAAAGTAGTAGTCACTTTTCTGTGCTGTTTTTTTTCTGTCCACGATGCCAAAAGCACAGTTACAGCAAACTGCAGTTTGGTGATGAACTGGATCAAACGGTCTCGCATGATGCCAATCTGTAGGTGCATGAAAATAGTTATTTATCTTAACAAGTGTCTTAACTACATGGATAAGTCTGGAAGTCTCGTCCGTCCTTCCTTCCTTCCTCTCTCTCTTCTTTTTTTTTTTTTTCAGGAAGGACCTCATGTAGCCCTGGCTGGCTTCAAACTTGCTATGTAGTTGAAGATGACCTTGAACTCCTGACCCTCTTGGCTGCCAGCTACTGAGGAGTTAGGAATACAGAGCTGAGCCTGCACTGGCAGCTGTTGCGCATGCCTGGGATCTGTCACACACACTTGTCACTCTGCCAGGTGGGCTATGTTCCAGCCCAAGTTTGTTCTTTTCAAAAGATAAGTCACACCATACCACTTAAATGTTACAGGTAAACAATGAATCACAAGCTATGAAATCAGGTGACTAGGATAAATTATAGGAAGACACATTTATTGAAGCTAACTGAAGAAGAAAAATATTAGACTGATAACAAAAGATTGAATTGGAGTACACTGAATTAGTATTTTTATATTCGAAGTATAAGTTTGTTAGAAATATTTCATTTCTAAAATGTAGTGCAATGATTAAAATATGACTCAATATTATGTATTCATCTAAAAAACATTTTGTATTACCACTATTTTTCTTTTGTAAGTAATTTTGCTCTTTGACAATTTCATACATGTATACAACACATTCTGATTATACTCCCACATCCTCTACATCCTCTCTTATCTCCTCCCACCACTGTCAACCCACTACTAATCTTTCCCTCACATTCATGACTTTCGGTTTTGTGACCTACTGAGTTTAACTAGGAGCATCTATGTGACAATGAATTTGGAACTGTCCAGTGGAGTCCAATGGAGCATACCAGTGGGTACACAACTGACAATAATAACTCCCAAACTACTCATATAGAAAAGCTGAGATTCAATATAATAAAATACTATAAACTGTAAAGCACTTAAATATTAATATTTACTGGATATTATAAAACATAACACAGGAATAATCAATGCCAATCTTTTACCAGCTCTTCCAGAGAATATAAATACATGGAATACTTTTGAACCTATTTTAGGTGGTCCTGATATGTAAATCAGACACCATCACAAGGAAAGTAGCCATAAATACACATACACACAGCTTACACACACAAGGAAACTTACAATAAATACACATACACACGGTTTATACACACAAGGAAAGTAGCCATAAATACACATATACACACGGCTTACACACACATCTTGAGAACATGGATGACAGATTAGATATTAGGCAATTCAATTCCACAACATATGAAAAGTACTGAACTTCATGACCAAGTAGGATTTAGGAATGTAAAGCTGGTTTAACAATCAAAACTCAACACATCACACTATGTATGCTAAGAAACACAGAAATACCATCTGATAAACTCTAGTACCCTTCATGATAAAAACACTTACTTAGCAATGAAGGGCACTTCATAAAATAGAGAACGTCTATGCAGAATGTGTAATGATAGGAGATTGACATGTTCATGAAGGTTGAACACATCCCTCATGAAGTAAGTGCCTGCTTTCCCTCTTCAACTGAACATTTTCTGCTTCTCAACATGAAACAAAACAAAAGCAACAACAACAACAACAAATCACTGCAAGATGTTACTTTATACCAGGAGTATGGTCATAATAAAAATGTCATGTAACAAATGCCAATGAGAATGTGGGACAGCTGGAAAAATCTCATGTATTGCTCACTGTATTTACAAAATGGTACAGTCATTCTGGAAAGCAATGTGCCAGTAGCCTGAAGCATGAAATGTGGATCTCTGTATGACTGGATTTCTACATATACATTTATTCTCTCTCTACCTACCTACCTATCTCCATGGGAAATAAAAAACATGTCTGTACAAAAATATGTACACAAATGTTCACAGTAATATTCCTGTCAACAGTAAAAAGCAGAAACCTAAATAAATACCTATCATCTGATGAGTCTATGAACCAAAAGTGGCATATGGACATATGGACACACTGGAATATTACTTGACAACAAAAGAGAAGTATTGATACATGCTTTATGAATGAACCTTAGAGCACATTAAGAAGTTGAAGAAAAGAGATGCAAAGGACCACACATTCTATGTTGTCACTCTGGTAATCCGTCCATAAGGTGCAACTCAGTATAGAGAGAACGAAGGTAAGTGGTGGCTGCCTCTGGAATAGATGCAGATGGTGGGGAGGGGTGGGATGGAGACAGGCTGCTAATCTATACATTGGGAGCGCTGAAAATGTTCTAATGTCATCAAGATGATGGTTGCACTACTCTGAATATATACTGCTGAAAACCCTTCAAATGGATGAAGGGTTTATTATGTGTAAAAAAATCTCTCAACAGAGCTGTTAAAAATCCACTTACCAGTAACAGTCTGATTCCTGTGTTGAGGCTCCTGTTCCACCAGCAGTCTGTCCCGCACACCATGAGCACGGCTGACACAACCACAGTCTCTAGTAAAGCATTTTCTGTATTCTGCCACACCTACAGTATACAAATTATCCACTTTCAGGTATAACTCATTAACCTAAGCAAACTGGTAGATAAAAGCCACAATTACACTCAGCCCCAGCAGTGCTTGGGTGTGCACACTGGGATTATTACCGTTCTGAAAGCCCTGGTGAATCCAATGGAGACGGACACAGAGTGCAGCCCGTGTAAGGAACTGTCCAGTGCAAGGAAGGCCACCATAGCCAAAGGCGACACTGAAGCAAAACAGACAAAAGCCAGCTGAGTTTAATTACTGCAGAACCACTCCTGCCACAGTTTATCTTTGTAAATAGCTTTCATGGGCACATTTAAGCAATTAGTGAAAAACTATTGAACAACAAAAATGAAACATAACAATTATGTATACTACAGAAATGTGAGGAGTCTTTCCTAACTGCAGTTTGTAAGAGTTACTAGGTTGTACCTTCCTACCTAGAGTTAGCAAAATCCATCTGACAAAGCCAATCCTCAGGAGTTTGTTTTGTTTGTCAAAGAAGACAGACACAGTTCGTATATCCTTCGGATAGAAAGGGTTTCGGAAAATTCCAAAGATGTAGATGCTTTGAGTTTCTCTCAGTATCCACAGTATTGAGAGCAGGGCCACGAGAACACAGCCCATGATGGACTGAAGGCTACTTCTGGAAACCTGTGAGAAGCTGGCGCAGCAATGCAGCAGCCCTGCCTCGAGGAGAGCCACGCCGAGCACAGTAACGCCCAGAAGGCATTCCTTCCACCTGAACCGACTTCCCGAGTTGCCAGGGAAAGTCTCATGTCTGCTTCCTTCTCTGTGCTTGGCCACATGGTGCCTGAAGACCAAACTCACGTCACTTAGGTTAAGACTCAGTAAGAACCCAAGTCCAGTCATGAAAAGAACCACGCCGACGGTGCTGGGAATGAAGTAGGACACGGCGGGCATTCCAGCAGACAAGACGAACATTACCAATAACCTGTACGGGGAAGCAGACACATTTACTTGAAAGGAAAGATGCTCTTTAAGAAGCTACATCGGCGTCAGCAGGATGGCTTGGTGGGTAAGGGTCCTTGCTGCCACGCAATGACTGGAATTCCATCTGTACAGCCCACACAGTGGAAAGAGAAAGCTGACTCCTGACTCCTGGTAGCACATGAGCACTTACCTTCTACCCCACAATAAATAAATAAAATGTGAAAAAGTAAAAACAGAAGTTACATCAGACTTCAAAACTCAAAATAACTTACCGTGGGTGAGTTGACATGCACGAGCCTCCAAGCCCAAACTCTAAAACCTGCTCCACTGCCCAAAAGAAAAGTGCGTCAGGTGGGGGCAGGGTCCCAAGTGCCCACAGGAAGGGCAATAACACAAACAAGATGTGCAAAATCTGATTCATTTGCTCTAGACCTGGTGTATTTACAACAAACCTACAAGAAACAGAAAATACTTAAATCATACAAAGTAATAAATAAATCCACAAATAGCACATATTCCAAAAAAGAAAGCTTACACTCAGGCTCTACTCCTAAACCATCTGTGTGCATTGGGACCATTGCCCTAAACGAGTAATGACCTCAGTTGCCTAAGCGTTACAGAATATGTGGATTCAAATATGCAAAGGAAACTATTGCAGGCCATCAGTAACACTGAATGCACAGATTTTAAAAACTGAATAAATGAGGCTAGAACATATTCTCCCCCTAAATCCACATTGGTTGAAATCCTACCAATGATTCTTTAGTTTACAATTTTACAATTTAAAATTGCAAGTCACCTCAGAGAGCCAAAGCTGTAGCGATGTGCATTTATTAACAGCTTCCTCCTCTTCTTCTACACTTTCTTTCTCTTAGGTCTCAGAATTTGAAGTCACTATGGATGGCAGCTCAGGCTATGTCGCTAGGTCCCTGGGAACTTAGCTAGCATTTATAACACTCTTCTATTTTAGATAAGCCATGTTATGGGTTTAAGATATACTTGTACAATACTATCTCCTCAGGGCCGGAGCAGCCCCTCTTCAACTGGAGAAATTGACAGGTGGTAAAACATTTGGAGTTAAATATAACAAAACTGATTTAAATTGTTTAATAACAATTTGAAACACAGGAAAACATCCTCAACTTACTGCTAATCTTTCAGAATAAACTTAAACACCATGTCAAGGGGCTAACAAAGGTCAGAGTACTAATGGAGTAATAGGAACTTTTAAGAGAAAAGCCAAGACTCATACTTACAGCAGAATTGCACTTGAATACCTGAGCTGTTGAGAATCAAAGACAACTGTAACACTTCAGCTTTAGGAGTTTTCACGGTCCAAATGCAAACACACATTAACTATGGTATAACAATAATCTACACATACTCCGTCTGGGCATTCCTGGCCTATGCCAGTCCACACACTGCCGCACACTGTGTATCTTTCAAAATGTTATAAGCAGGAAGCAGACAAGCAAGCACAGGTTACTATGTGGCACTAAACTAGAAGAGACTTTAGCAGTAGAATTTGAAATAAAATACACTCCAATCTGAAAAGTGTCCAGTTAACAAAAAGAATCAGGCAGCACTTCAACCCACAGGTGGTGAAGGACAAGAGGTTAGTGTGTTTCCAAGACAATCTTCCCTCCAACATACACTCCAGAGCAGATCTGTATGCGAATGACCATGCTCAGAAAATGGTCTACAAACTAAAGCTGTACCTTGAAATCTTTCTGGTTACTATGCAGCATCATAGCAATAGTATTTATTGGATATTATAAACAAATATAAGGATACTATATAAGTAAATATAAACATATAAATTAGCCAAATATTGTTTCATATGTAACTTGAACTTCAAAATATGATTATTGTAGTTACTTTATATGAAAAAAAAACAATGTTTCTGATAATGTAACAGAAATGTGCTAGGATTAAAAAAAATCAAGTTAATGGGTTTGAAATTAACAACTATAAAAAATTTCAAATTCCACATGTCTGAAGATTTATGAAAAATAAAATCCAATAGGAGGCTAAGAGGGCATAAATGTATATCATGTCCTCAGATAATTCCCAAGTCTCTGAGCTAAGCACTGCAGATTTAACATTTTCTTTTCATAATATGATTCATAGAAAGCCATTCACCATTAGCACAACACAACTGTGCTATGCAGAGTTTTCAGCCTTCTTTGCTATCTTTGGAGATAAAGCTAAGAATCAGTTTGGTATTTTTGTCCAGAGTGGGAGCACACACACACTTCATACAGTAGTTAACTGTGTCATCATAGTTACTATACAAAGACTCTATATCTGTTATCTTTAAGGCATTTTTCTAAAAATGAAATTAAAGGTTACCTGTCCTGCATTAAAATTATAATTTTTATTCTTTAAAAACAGATGTGATGCTTTGACTCATGTTTTAGTCAGAGTTAAAAAAAAACTCTCTTAATTATGAGACTTTTTAACATTAAAATAGTACACTTATACCTTTGTATATTGATACAAAATTAGTAGTTTATTTGGCTAAAGTGGTATTGACCAGTGTTTATTGTGCAAAAATAAGATTGTATTGGATTACATCGGTATTGATCTTTGTATATTGATACAAAATTAAGATTATAGTTGGCCACAATGGTATTGACCCTTGCATATGGACGTAATATTAAGATTGTATTGGGCTACATAGGCATTGATCTTGGTATATTGATATATAATTAAGAGTATATTTAACCACAATTGAATAGATCTTTGTATATTGATACAAATTTAAAGGTAACGCTTCCTAATGGTATCATACCTAGAGATACTTAAAAATAAAATGTGAAGCTCTGACCTCTTGATACCAACCGTCTAAAACGGTCTAGGATAGTTAAGTAAAACAAACTCCTAGTCATGCAAACATGTCACTTTGTTAGCTACTATAACAGTCTATCACAGATATTCTCTAAACTACCCAGTAATCAAGTTGCTAAGAGACAAGCAACATTTGTTTATCTAAATACAAGAGATGGATAGGGCATCTTCAAAAACCCCAAGAGATCTGCAGAATATGGCATTCAAAGATGTTATCTTAAATCACGATTTTTTTTGATATCGAGACATATCAGCGCCTGACAGCACCCCCTATTCTACTCCAAGTAGAAGATAAGCATCGAAGAACCTCCACTGTAAGATGGTTGAATTAGTGGCAAGCCTATATCTTGGCATGAAAAAACCCCTTGCACCAACTGCAGACAGACTGCTGTCCAAAAAGGACAAAACTTGGTAGCAGGGAAGTCGACAGCCTAACTCTGCCAAGACAGGGTAGGTAAGTCCTTCATAATCCCTGCTCTACAACAAATGTCTGTCATAGAAACAGGACCCAAAGGCTGAAGACTGATGCAGGAATGTATGGAGAGAAAATGGGAACTGTCCAGGAAGTCATTGGTATGTCCTTAGTTTTGGAAGCTGCAGGCCCTGCACTTCCTATATAAGCAAATATATTTATCCCTCTCAGGTCTCTGAGGTGGTTGAAGAATAGACAGCTAGAGTCTCATAGTTACATTTTGAGTTGTTTAGGAATCAAGAGGGTGTTATAGATCTAAGAAGATACTCTTAAAAGTGTGTTGCAAGTTAGTATGAATGTTGAGTCACATATAGACCTTTAAACTCATGGAGATGGTTAGATAGTAGAATGTTAAAGTCAGGGGCCAAATATGTATAAACTGGACATTGGGAAGGTATACTGGGCCATTTAACTCTCATAAATGTGGCATATTTATATCTGTTGTTTTGTATAATACTTACTGTTATAAGAGAAGGAACCATCTGTTGGACTGAAAGGGGAAACTTCTGGGGGGAAGAGGGTGGAAGGGCGGGATAGGAAGGGGGAATAGGGAGGGGTTTGTTACTGAGATGTAACTTGAAGAAAAAAAAATAAAGTATTTATAAAAAAAATAGTACACTTAATCTGACAAGAATTTAGCAAGATTTTGTGCACTTTTATTTAGAGAAAAATAATGCTATTTTTAAGAAAACACAGTGAAAGAACTTAGGACTATTTAAAATGCAGAGATGCCATACAGTAGGTATTAGCTTCTGACATCAGAAATTTAATAGCGTCAGCAGGAAGGAGTTGGTATCTGACTCAGGAGGTGTCAATCCCATAGATGTGAGGAAAAAGACCACTAACCCAAGCCATGGCCAAAATAATTATAGCAAGCTTTATTCATGTACAAGGCTGTGGATCCCTAAGGCAGGGTTCAAGAGGTCAGCACTGAATATGGGCAAGATAAGGTTTTTATAGCTCAGGAGTAGGGTTTCCAGATGGGGGATTTGACAGGCAAATAAGCAGGTATCACAGAGGCAGGAGTTCAGCATAACAAGGTGGTCATAATAACCTACTGAAACAATGGCACGGGTGCCATTTCCTGGAACAGGCAGTACAGATCCATTCTGTAGTTAAGGTTACAGGTGGGGCATAGCCCAGTCCTTGAGAAACAGATTTAATCATAAATAGGAATAAATATAGTTTGTCTTTAAAATAAGATGTCTTTCAAGCTCAAGATGGAGGCAGGCTGGTTTATCAGAGGCAGAGGCAGAAAGATCTCTGAGTTTGAGGCCAGCCTGGTCTATATAGTGAGTTCCAGAATAGCTGGGACTAGTTGGAGAGACTCTGTCTCAAAAAAGCAAATACAGTAACAACAACAAAAATTGTATTTTGAAAATTGAGTCTTATAAACTTGGATTTTAAAGACTGTATACATTCATTCAATTTTATAGCTAACTCTTAAAAACCAGGCACTTAATTGTAAATGGTGGTATTAAAAAACCCAACTAAACTTATTTATCCTCCTCTTAAATATCTTATTAGGTGAAGAATCACATAGTTCTCACACTGTCTGCTGATCTATAAATGTAGCACAGTTTGAAGAGATTAAGAATTAAGGACAGGGCTGGAGAGATGGCTCAGCGGTTAAGAGCACTGGCTGCTTTTCCAGAGGTCATGAGTTCAATTCCCAGCAACCACATGGTGGCTCACAACCATCCATAATGAAATCTGGTGTCCTCTTCTGGCCTGCAGATATACCTGCAGACAGAACACTGTATACATAATAAATAAATCTTTAAAAAAAAAAAGAGTTAAAGACATGTGCGGTCAATTTCAGTACAGAAAACCATCTTTGTATTTTCAAATGTCAACATAATTCAGTCCCTCATCCCACAAAACAATAGACTGGGTGGCTTAAAATAATAGAAATTTATATTCTAAAGTTGAGGATGCTGGAAGTCCAAGATCACAGTTAGAATGGGAATGACATCTCTTCCTAACGCTGTGGATGAAACCGGTCTGCTGTGTCCCTTCTTCTAAGGGGCCTCATTCCATCACATCAGGTTCATGTTCTGAACCTGGTCATCCTCAAAGGCCTTATTCCTAATCACATTACATCCAGGGTTGTGGAACACACAACCTAGTCCACATTTTATCCTTGCCCACTTCACACACAGTGCAAGTCCTTCTTGAATCAAAAAATGAGGACATGACTGTTCCAAGGTATAATTGATATGAAGGTTTATTGTAGAGATGAGGAAATAAACAGTGTTAATCCCACCAGTCGGGACTAAAACCATAAACCAAGTTTATGGTCAAATTTGAAGCAAGCTTTAATTAAATACAGACCAGGTTGATGGACTCTCTGGCGAGATCCATCTCTGGGTTCCCAGAAAACGGCCACAAGTCACACCTTGCAGAGGCTTTAAAAGGCAATCTCACAAGGCCACTATATTTCCCATCAGGGGCAAGCAAATATCTTGACCTATTTCCTGCCTGCATACCTCCCATCACATGTGATCAAGCACATCTGGCGTAGTTGAATCAAACAAACTTTAGGGAGTGAGAACATGTGCTTGTTATTTCCTATAAACAGTAGCCCCTAGCTTCTCAGGAAGAGTAATAACTTAGAATGTAACTTTCGCTCTCACAACAGCCAGAGGCATATGGAAGGGTCCAGACTAAACTGGCCCATGGAGGTGAAAGCTGAAGACAGAAGAGAGGAGGCAGCAAAGATGGCACCTAGCCAAAATGGTTGATTTATATAGGAACTAGAAGCTAGGGGAAGGGAAATGAAGCTCAGGAGCTGGAGAGGTTTAGAGTGTGGGGGAGTATGCCAGCCAGGATGACCCTGTAACAGGCACTTGTGAGGCTGAGTCTGGTGACCAGGGTCTGCTTTGTTATGTTAATAGGCACCTCAGTCATTTGGCTTGAGTTTAAGACCTAACATTTCTCAAGTACAAAAATACATTTCTGTCCCGTTGGTTCCCAAAGTTTTAACTTATTCCAGTATCAATTCTAAAACCTCATCTAGGCATCATCCAAATGACCATCCTAAATGTGCCTAGTCTTGTCTGTATACCAACTAAATTAGCTAGGTATGGGCGAAGCTCAAGGTACAATCCAGCCTGGGTTTCATCTGTGAATCTGAAGAAGCAAGCAAGGGCTTTCCAAACTGAATGGTGATGCAGGGTAGGATGAACACTCGATACCAAATGGTGAAAGGGAAAAAGGAACAGGTAGGTGACTGATTGGTCCCAAGGAAGTTCAGAATACAGCAAGACAAACCGTATTCGTCTTTTGACTTAGGAGTAATTCTGGTTCTGTGCTTTGCTTTCCCAGACCCTGGAGTAGCTGTAACCTGCACAGCTCCAGACAGAGGTCATTTTCCTGGCTCTGAAGAGTGTGGTCCTGCCCCCATGGCTCTAGGCAGAGGCCATCTGGTCAGAAGCTGAAGTGGTCCTGATGACTTCAGAAACACTCTGGGCATTATTCTCCCCTTTATTCCAACACCGCACATCCACGGTTGAACAATTCTGTCAATCTATCCTGTGAAATACAAGCTCGGTAGCTTCCCCTCCCTTTATTATCACTTTCCACCCCTTAATTGATACCTGCTTCTAGGGACGGCACCCTATACTGACTTACGAAGCAGCACCGTAGCCTCACATCAGAATTTGTTGTAATACAGACTGGGAATTTTCCAAATTTCAAGTTCTAATTCTTTTTATTAACACGATTAACATTTTCACCTCGCTCCTTTTGTATTTTAATGTAAGCAGTGAAGATGAATATTGTTTCTTCACACATTTGCTTCAATATGTCCTTTCTCAGATATCCTATTTTATCATTTACGAGTTCTACCTTTCATGAAACATGAGCAGTTAGCTAAGTTCTTTATAAAAATGATTCCTGTTCTTCAGGGTTCCATCTAAGCTCCCATCAGAATTAGCTGTAATGCCTCAATTTCTAGCTGGCACACTCCAAGTCTTCGGGTGTCTGCCAATCACTCGTTTATGTTACCTCCGTCTTCTGTTCAGGTACTCATTATAACAACTCTCCACTACCTTTGTCAGCTTGGGTTGCCATAATAAAATATCACTGGGCAACCTAAACAACAGAAATGTGTTTTCTCAGTCTTAAGAGTCAAATCTGGATGCTGGGACAACTGCTTGCTGAGGGCTCCTTCCTGGCATATAGATTACTGCTGTCTGTCACATGATGTGTCTCTTTTAAAGCCCCAGTCCTGTGAGACCAAAGCCCACCTCATGACATCATAATCTCTCAAAGGCTCCACCACGAAATGACACTACATAGTTTAGGGCTTTAATACGTGACCTTTGCCACACACAAATATTGCTCTGTCACATGCCTGTCCCTGTCTACCGGGCCACTAACCTGACAGTGAGAGCTGCTGTCCACAGGCAAACAGAAGCCACACTGAGAAAAGACAAACAAAAGGGGCATCAAGCAGTTTTGCAAGTTATGTTTGCTTCAAAAGATTTTTCCATTTTCCTTCTACAACTAATTTAAAAATCATTCTACATTTTAGTATTACAAAATTATAAATCTTCTGTTCATTAAATTTGTTCTTTATATAACAGTAAGTGTATACATTTTAAATTAACTTCACTCTGCTACAAAGTTCTTCTTTTCCAGGTTATCTCATAGATTTTTTTAAAAAATCTTGATTTAAAATGAAATACAGGACTCAAAAAACTATGTATCTTTAAGTGTTTTGCTATGTTTTGATTCTTCAGTAAGATTTGCTCTTTCTTCATAATATAATTTTGTTTTGTTTGTTTGAGACAAGGTTTCTCTGTATGACCCTGGGGGTCCTGGACTTTGTAGACCAGGCTGGCCTTGAACTCAAGAGATCCGCCTGCCCCTGCCTCTTGAGTGCTGGGATTAAAGGCATGTACCACTACACCTGGCATAATATGAATATTTTATAGAGATCATTCCTAACAGATTGATTATCAAAAGAATCTAAGTATCCCAATATTTTGGTCTGAAATTTTTAATTCATTGATTCATCATCTGTTAATACTAAGAAAAGCTCTTTTGCTAGGTACACTTAAAAACAAAGCAAGTTAGCCTTGAACTTACAGAGATTGCCTGCCTCTAGAGGAACCCTGTCTTAAAAAAACTAAAAAACCAAGTCAAGCCAAGCCAAGCCAAGCCAAACCAAACCAAACCCCAAAGCAAGTTATTAAATATGCTGTAAACTTTTACCTGTGTGCAAGGTCCACAGAAACAAAGAAAAAAATATAAAGTGGTCTCATGAGAGGAGTGATTTCATAAGTATCCTGGGTCTGAAATGTTGCTGTCTCTGTGGCGGTGTTTACAATTAGTGAATATTCTCCTATGCAAAGTGTTATCCACCCAAAGACAAAGAGGGCAGCAGTTGCCCCAGGGCTGCCATACAGCAAGGTTACTCTGTTTGGGAGCAGATACCATGTCCCAAGACCACACACCAACCCAGCAAGAACAGAATGAAAAACTGTATTGGCTACATATTTTTTGCCAGGAATCAGAAATTTGATGGTCTCAGCACCAGCACAACTTGGAAATTCGTGCTCATCTTCCTCTGCTAAGACACCCCTGGTTATCATCCTTTTGACCACCACTGATTTGCTCTTGGCATACACACTTGTGAGCTGGATGACAGACGCAGTGAACACCATTAGTCCTCCTGAAAGAGCTGCTGCTGTGTAGTCTCTCAGGATGTCCAGTTGGTACAGAAGTGTTCCTGTTCCACCTAAGGCCCATGGCATCAAGAAAAGGACAATCTGATTAACATATATGTAAGGAGGGGCACAGTAGCCTAATTTGAGTCTAGGGCCTCCAAGGACAGTTTGTGGAAAGCGCTTCAGCAGGAATTCCTGTTTGTAATCGGTTAGCAGAGGGACATCTGGAATCATACTTCTCGTTCAGGATTAGTCTGAGAGTCACATCTTTTTTTATAATCAGCAATATCTATGAAAAAGAAAACATTAAATTACTGTTTGAAGATATGACACCGAAGACTTGGAAGAAATACAGCCCATATTTCTATTTACTTCCTTAGTTCCTTTATAGGCAGGATTTCTAACATGGTTTCTTCTCAACATTTCATAACATAACTGGTACTAAGTTAGTTCTCTCTCCAAAATAATAGTAATTATTATTTTTTAAGGAATCATATTTTTTATTAACTACCTAGCATATAAGCCTTGACATTAGATTTTTAAATCATAGTTTAAATTCTGAGGCCAAAGGAGTACAGAAGGCCAGCACTCTTTACTTACATCTGCTGGCAGCTCTACTAGTTCCCATTGAGTTTTCCTGTTGGTCTTTTCCTTCTATTATAGGGTCAGCAAACTGTCTCTAAAATGGCTGGAGAGTAAATATTTTCAGCTTGGTGAGTTCTGTTATAACACACCTAACTTGTTGCTATCCATTAGAGCAGCCATGGATGATACAATATATAAGTTAATATGAGTGGTTATATTTTGTAAAATGCTCAGTATTTACCCAAATAGGCTATGTATAGATTGTAAATCACCACTATCTAAATATTTCTCTATAATTCTCTGGGGAACAAAGTAGTAAATACAACTAAATGTTATGCATATCACTTAACAATTACAATAAATCTAGGACTTTCAAATAATTTGTCAAATCTTATTATATAAAATTAGTAGCATTTCAATAAAAACTCTTGTGGAAACTGGGAACTCAAATATAGTAAGGAACCCGGTCTTTAATCCTAGCATTCAGGAGGCAGGGACAGAGGCAGGCGGATCTCTGAGTTCAAGGCCAATTTGATCAGCCAGAGCTAGTAGTAAGAACTTGTAACATCATAATCCTCCACCTGTAGTAGTAGAAGGAAAAGATGTAGTAGAGTAACCTGTGTAACCTTTATATCTCTTAGTGTAGGTTGTTTCTACTCAAAGGTCATAAAAATCTTAAGTATCAAGTGCAGTGGATTGTATTTACTTTTCCTAAACAGCTCATTCTGAAAATTAAAACCAAACAACAAAACCAGTTAGTTGTCTGATACAAGATTAGTTAGAAAAATATTACTTCAAAAAAATCATCTGTTAGGTTAGAAAATTTAATACCTAAAAATAGCCCTTTAAACTAGTACTTTGGCTAATCGATCCTTTCTAACAGCGTCAGGCAACAGTTGTTCGCTACAGTGTTAGGATGCTCTTTAAACTGTGAACATCTGTGTTCTTACACCTTTAGTCAACCGTCCTTAGTTTTGTGTAGAACCATGTGCAGCTTTTACTTAAGTAGCAGCCATGTACATTCACAAGATACCAGAGCAGCAGTGTAGTGTGATAGACAATTGTCGTGGTTTGAATGACAATGGCTCCACAGCCCCATAGGATGTGGCACTATTAGGAGGTATGGCCTTGTCAGAGGAAATATGTCACTGGGGTAGGCTTTCAGGTTTCAGATGCTCAAGCCAGGCCCAGCGTCACTTTTTCTTCCTGCCTGCTGATCCTGATGTAGAACTCTCAGCAACTCTCTAGCACCATGTCTGTTTGCATGCCACCATGCTTCCTTCCTGCCATGATAATGGTCTAAACCTCTGAACTGTAGCCAGCCCCAATTAGATGTTTTCCTTGGTAAGAGTTGCTGTGATCATGGCAGCTCTTCACAGCATTAGAGAATGAGTCAGACAGGAATCTTAATACTCTCTTTTTTGAGCCTTCCCCACTGTAAGAGCCTATCTGCCCCAGTGAGTCACACTTAGTGCTCTGAAATAGTCTAGTGTCACAAGGTCAGAAGGTCATGTTCCTGCAGGTGGGGGTGAACATGCCAATATAAGTTCTCTATGGCACATGCCAGTAGTCAAGAAAATGAGCTTCATTGGATCGTCAGGATTTCAAGTCTTTAGCGCCTAAGTTTTCTCCATGGAGTTAAGAAAACTTTCCTCCTGCCCATGAGAGAAGTCAGGAAACAAGACAGAGAGAGACAGAAAAGTGATACCATATAAAACTGCTATGTCACTGGCCACAGTCACTTTCCTTTTAGTAGTTCTGAACCTTTTGTAATACTCTGCTGTAGATAGGGAATCTCCAAAGATGCTCTTGAAATACCAAAGAGTAAATTAATACACTGTTGATTGCATTTGTATTAAAAAGCATACACACCTGTGTATTACAAAGCTGGGTATCACTTGCATATATATTAAACGTTTTATGAGGGATACTAAGTAAACTATTTTTTATAACATTTGATGCTTCTTCAGATTACTAAATGCCCTCCAGAACTCTCAGTCCCATGTCCTGAAAACATATCCAGTTTTTCCTCCTAGTCGCCTTTTCTCATGTCTTCTGCCTATGATGTTCACTTTTCCTTTCTCTAGTCAGTAATTTTAGTCAACCTTCAGGTCTCAGTCTAGTAACGTCTAAAAATTCTGGCAAGCACTTTGGCTGAAGGGTGTCTACCTTCTTTCTGTGCCTAAAACACACCATGTTCTGCATCACTCAACATGTGCCAGCTCGAGACAGTCTCAGCATCAGTTCAGTGATGTTTAGCTCGTGTATCTAGTCTTCTTAGCTTTACATGTGTATTTCTCTTCTCTTCTAGGGATGCATTATTTTTTTGTGAGGGGTCAAATCTCGAGGCTCATTGGATTCCTCAAAGTTACCGAAATACGCTGGCATGCAGAGGCATGTAGTTTGTTAATAGTAGAGCTTAAGTAAAATGGGTCAAGTTGAAAATGGGAATGTATTGACATGGTGACTTTAGTTATCTTAGTGGGCCATTTAAGTAAAAGGCTGAAGGACACAAAGGGCTGCTTGTCTCTTCAATGTTTCTTGAAAAGGAGCCTACAGTCAAAGATGCCAAAGAGAAACTGTACAATAGACTGTCATCTCAGAGTCACAGTGGTTATCAGGAAGCCAGTAACTGTGAGAAATCTTGGAAATTATAAATAACACGACAATAAACTTTTTAAAAATATATAACTCAAGTTGCCTAAACTTGACCACAGAGCCCACTTTTCTCATATTATCTAGTAACAGACAATACACTTAGTATTTTATAAAAATTACTTTGAGAAATAGTGGCTGATATTGATCAGTACCTTTAAGAATTAAGACAGGAAGAAGTGGAATAAGCATACCAGTCAAGGAGGAACGGCTTGCAAACATACACAAAGGAAAAAAAATGAAATCTGATAGCTAGAATGTCAGGTGTAAAAACTGATTTAAATCATAAACTTATTATTTATTTATTTGGTTTTTCAAGGCAGGGTTTCTCTGTATAGCCCTGGTTGTCCTGGACTCACTTTGTAGACCAGGCTGGCTTCAAACTCACAACGATCCACTTGGCTCTGCCTCCTGAATGTTGGGATTAAAGCCGTGTGCCACCACACCGGGCCGTAAATGTTTTAAAATAATATTGTACAGGTTTTTAAAAAATTGATGTCTGTTTCCTAATAATTCATTAATTATCCATAGGAGACAAAAAGTATATAATAAGCTGGTACTAGTTAATTTCTAATTTTTCATCCTAGACCATAGAAGTTTAAAAATATTTAAGAATTTAAAACTATTTTTGAGGTACTATCAATTACATTTATGTGGAGAAATAGTCTAAATGCTAACCTGGATTACTTGTAGAAATATAATCAGAACAATTAAACTCGTTCCCTGAGTAACAATTTGGCACGTGCTTCTGAAGGACAGATAACATTAATATGGTCGCCACCGCTAGCATGTTCAGATGAAAACAGCTCAAGTCTGAGGAAGCAAAGGCTGTGATGAAGATGGTACCAAAACACTGACGCAGGCCATATGCTCTCTTCATATGCTGCTCTGAAAGTGAGCCAACAAAATGGACTCTGAGTCATGAAATCCCCACAGGGGTAAGAAACTGTTCAAACCAGTAATCTGCTGTGGGGAATTCTTAGTCACCAAACTACAACTCATCAATCATATGATACTAAAATCCCTTGAAACAACGAAAAACACAACAAAAAGTAGTAAGCAGTTTGAATACATGCACATGCACACACATACACATTTCTAAAAGACCAGAAGAAAGAAACAAATTCCTAAGTACCATTTTTGGTAACTGTCTGGATTTTATTTAGGGTTATTAAAAATGCATCATATAATTATTCTATTAATATAATATACTCAGCCATGCTCCTACATTTCATAAAATATGAAAGAAAATATACCAAAGTCTTACTTTCCAAGCATCACTGCATTTACTATTTTTCAAACCAAATGTTTTATGATGAATACAAAAGAAAAATGACCCATTCCAATGTACTCAAAAAACATGAAACAACTCAATTCTCCATTTCTTAAATAAAAGTCACATGTTACCGCTAGAGCAGTTCTGACAGTATCAGATGTGGAGATTCTGTTTGTTTGGGAGACAGGTGTGAACTGCTGAGTGTACCAGCTGGAACTCAGAGCTACAAAGACAGCTGGAACTCTAATTGTGTACACACTCTAGGGACCTTAACTGAATGCCATGTCATGAGCAAACACTAAATTCTAAAAGACATTTGGTGTGTAACACACACAGTGCATCCTGTGGCTCACAGAGAATGCATAGCTTCCTCCTCCATCCATCACGGAAAGAAAATTAGTCCAAACACCTGCAAAGGGTCATCACATCTATTTGAACCTATAAAATGGCATTTATTAAGACTTTGGGAAGGTCTTTTAAAGAGTTTTGTTGTTGTTGTTTTGTTTTCCCCAGGAAATCTATAGGTGCAGTCTGTAAAAATAAATAAATAAATAAAAATAATTGTAAGTTATATAATTTATAACTATAATATATATGTATATGTATATATATAACGGATATATATAAAACTATAAGTTATAAGTCAAGTAGCCTAGGTCTCTAATCTCAGCTACTGAGGAGGCTAATGCATGAAGGTCTCAGGTTCAAGTCCAGCCTGGGTAACTTATTGAAACCTTGTTTCAAATTTCTGAAAAGTAAAAAAGAGGACTTAGTGACAGAGCACATATAAGCACGTATGAGGCCTTAGAACACCAACTCCAATCCCAATAAAAGGGAAAAAGAAAAACCTAAAATGATTAGATGAGAGCCTAGACAGTTTAAACTGGCAGCATCTCACAAGTAGTACAACGAGTTGTCCCTTCTGTTTCACTTTTCCCAAAGTACAACACCAGATTATGAATGAACAGCAGCCTGAGTCAGGGTTATTATTGTGGTGATGAAACACCACAACTAAAGCAACTTGGGGAAGAACGATTTTATACGGCTTATACTTCCATATCACTATTTATCATCGAAGGAAGTCAGGCCAGGAACCTGGAGGCAGGAGCTGAGGCAGAGGCCATGGAGGGGTGCTGCTTACTGGCTTGCTCAGCCTGCTTTCTTATAGCACCCAGGACCACCAGCCCGGGGATGACCCCCAGCAATCACTTATTAAGGAAATGCTCTACACGTCTGTCTAAGGCATGACTTGGAATTGCATCCTCCATAATGACTCTCTAGCCTGTGTCAGGGTGACACACAATTAAGCCAGTACAGCAGCATCCTAATATTCATGGAAAATTAAAATGGAAAGAAACAGCTAAAGACTCAAATTATCCTCCCATAGTTCTCCCAGTCTAGTAATTTAATTGGGTTGACAATTTTTTTTCTCTCAAAATAAGGTATTATTGGGGTAGAGTCTGATAGTCATGTAAATAACTAGAAATAATTTTACTAAAAAGTGAAAACCAATTATATTGACAACTAGATACAAAGTTAACTAGTGGCCAACTCAGTTTTTTTTTTTTTTTTTTGAGACAAGGTCTCTCTGTGCATCCTTGCCTGTCCTGGAACTCACTCTGTAGACCAGGCTGACCTCAAACTCAGAGATCCACTGGCCTCCAGGGATTAAAGGTGTGAGCCACCACCGCCTGGCATGTCTTGAGGGTTCTTGCATGGTGGACCTGAAAGGAATATACAAAATGTAAAATACAAAACGTGATACCTAAGCTAGCATGGGGTGCTGGCACCTAACACTCTCCAACAGTATCCAAATGTCCTCACCATCAGGGAAGTGAGACAATGTCCACAATGGTAAAAGGCTATAATTAGAAACGTGTGTGTAGAATATAAAATGGATTTTCCCAATTCAATGATGAAAGTACAACCCAGTTTTTAAAAGATGAACTAAGGGGAAGAATTGACAATTTCCAGGTAATGGACCAGTTTGACCAGGAAATGAAGCTCAACTTTAGGAAATGCAAACCAAACCTACCAGGAGATATTTGACGAAAATGACTAGGAGATATTTTGAATTCCCTTGATTGGCTAAAATAAAAGTGAAAGACAAAGACAGGAATTGGTGAGATTAATTTAAAACCGGCAAACACATCTGGTGGGGATGTAAAGTGGGGTGCAATGCCTTGGAAAAATCTAGCAGTTTTTCAAAAGGCTAACCAAGGGAATTAGCATAAGACCTACCTATCCCATTACCATTATAACCAAGAGAAATGAAAACATGCCTACACAGAAATCCGTATAAAATGTCCACAACATACTATTACTGGCCAAAAAGGGGAAACAACTCAATGTCTATCAATGGCTAAGTAAGACAGAGCACATCTGCATAACAGACTAACGATGAAACAAACTCCAACATGGGTGTAGCTGGAAACATTACTCTAAAGTGAGAGAAGCTACATGGATGCACACAAATCACATATTTTAAGGTTCTGTTTATATAGAACATATAAAATAATTTTGTAAAGAAAAAATAGTGGTTGCCTACAATTCATGTGGGCAGGAATATTGGGAAAGGGAGAAAAAAAAAAAAGACCAGCTAAAAATATTAAGGCTTCTTTTGGAGGCAACCAAATTGTGCAGTGATGGCTCTGCAATTCTGTTGATGTTCTTGAAACCAAAGATTGTATACTTCCAGAAGATGATTTATGTGTTTCTCAAGAAAGCTCTTACAGAGGAAGATGAAAAGGTTCCCTGCCCGGGATTTTCCACAGCAGTTAATAACTAACAGGCATTTCTTTAGGTAGGAAAGGTAAAACCTGTAGCTAGCATGGGATCCAAGCAGTTAAATTAGTAAAATGGCAATATCCGAATTGGATGCTGTGAAAAATTATGGGTGAATGGGTGTGGATGGAAGCAGATATAAAATAATATGAATGCTCTCTCTAAACTCAAGAACTTAAAGGATAAAAACATAGTGAAAAAAAATGAGTAAGGAGAAAAATGAGAGGCTCTCAAACAGAATGGGATTCATTTAAATCAATTTTGATCTTTGACACGCAAAGAATTATACAGAGAAACCCGAGAAACGAGCTATATACATATCCAGGAAGCTAAGAATGGGGCAGGAGTGCTTGAGATGGATAAACCAAGAAAGACTGAACTTTACCTAAAGGGCATAGAACGTGAACTTGATTAGGTTAACATATCCATCTCTCCTCGGGGCCAAAGGGACATTCTCCGTCTTACAAAGGCCTCAAACAATTTAAACGCAACTCTACGGGCTGCAAAAGTATTCTCAGTCAAGTTAAAACCGCTCTGGATCATTGCCTCTTATCAATTCAGTTCACTCTCTACATTAAAAAGAGCAATGATTGAATTTAAAAGCTTTCTAACCGAGAACGGAAGATATTTCTTGTGCTAATAAAAGCTGAAGGAACGGAACAGTACCCAGGCGAGGAAACTAAGGCAGCAACGAAGTCCCAGGTGTGTCGGGGACGGACATACCTGGAGTTACCGGAGGGGAGAGGCGACACGAGGGCGTCCCGGGACCACATCTCACCTGGTGATGTCGGTTGGGAGCGCCCGCCCGACGGTGGACGCGGCGGCAGCAGCAGCGGACCTGGGGCCTCCAGGATTGCTCACGTTTCCATGGCTAACATCAACTGCGCTCGCGCCTCCCAGACGGCAGTGCGCACGCGCGCTCGGAGGCGGGGCTGTGTGTCTAGCTCCGCCCTGCCCGCCGTGGCTCTGCTGGAGGCGGGTTCCTGTGAGCCGCGGGGCGGGACGGGGTGGGCGGGGTTCCCTCCCCGGGGGGCGGGGGGGGGGCGGGGCGGGGCGAGCCTGGAGCAGTGGTTGTCGACGGGACCGACTGTGGTTGGCTCTGGTCTTTGAGCAGCCCGAGCACCATTTCTGAACTCAAAGATGGACCACGTCCAGACGCGAGAACGTGGTTGCCTTGGTGACGAGACAGATGTTCCTCCTCTGGGAGCCTCAAGGCTGGATAGATAGGTAATTGACCGCCATTTTGGGAGCTTAGGATCCCCAAGATCAGGACAGTAATAGGAGTCCAATGGAGTCCTGAGACCTCCATTAATAACCACAAAACTAAAACCATTAAACAGCCTCAGGGGTGTGAATGCCTTTAAATGGTAACATGTACCATTTTCTACTTAGATTTGAAACCAAATACCTTGTTTTCTTCCACTACTAGATACTGCCTTTCCCTGTTTACAAAATGAAAGTTCATGGCTACTCTGACTCCAGCAAGTCTTGGTACCATCTTTTCAACCACAAGTTTTTACTTTTGTGTCACATCTTCATGATTCTCAAAATATTTTAAACTGAATGTGTACATTTGTTACAGTGATCTGAGCACAAATGTTTTTGTTCTTAATATAGTTTTGGGACATTATAAACTACATACATGTACCAATGAACTTGTCAGTGGCAGAGGTCCAGGGTCCAGGGACACAGGTTGGGGGTAGCCACTTTAGCAACAGAAGTTCTTTTTAGAGATCTTTATTCATGTGAAGTAGTGATTCTTGAATTTGCCTCAGGAAGAAAACTCCAGGGTGAGCCTGTATGAAGCAGAATTGGAGTTGTGATTTTAATATAAAGTACAAGGGATTCATAGATGTGTGCTCAATGACAGGGTAAGACATACCAAAGTGTGAGGACTTTCCTATTTATGTAGTCACATATACAATTTTGGTGACATTTGAGGTTGCATAAAAAGCTATGCTAATGAGTTCAGTGATGTCAGGAGGTTCTTGATGTTCATTGGATTCGGTTACAGTTGACATGGTAAAGAGACTGTTTTGAAAAGTACGTTTATAGTCTCCTTTGGAGAGTCCCAGAACTCTGCAGGATTACATATATTTGGTAAAGGAATGAGATCATAAACACTCAGACCTTAAGCGTGGCTCGTAAATATTTTAGCATTCTTTTTTTTTAAGGGAATAGAAACTTTTTATTTTTATTTTCTTTACAATATAGTTGACATTATTTCTTTTTTTTTTCTGCTGAAATTTGTATCCTCTGGTTTTTTCCTTTATTTTTTATTTCTTCAAGTTACATCTCAATCGCAGTCCCCTCCCTATTCCCCCCTCAATCCCTCATCCTCTTCCCTTTTTTTTTAAGTTTAAGGTATATCTTATTTCCCCCTACAGTTTCCCTTTTTCAGTCCAACAAATGGCTCTTTCTCTTATAATAATAAATTCAATACAAAACAACAGAGGTAATTAGGCCGCAGTTATGAGGGTTATATGGCTTAGCGTACATTCCCAATGTCCAGTCCATATGTATATTTTAGCATTCTTATTTGAAATGATTCTACATGTAAGGAATATTGTCTGTCTATAGGCAACCTTGATAGAAAATTTTAACTATGCTGGGATTCTTAACTTACTGGGCTATCTCATCTTAAGAGTCAAAACAGAGTTAGCAACTCTTTTAGATTCTCAACACACATAATTTTTTAGTGTCACATTCATTTCAGGTCCAGGAATCTTTAGCTTAGGACCCATTATTCTTGTTTAAAACTTACCTATATCCTCAATACCCACCAGAATTTCATCTTTGTTTCAAGTTCTGGACACATTTGAGGTTGCCAGCTGGGAATCCTCAAGGTAGCGCCTCAGAGGTCTAAGGACAATTCACCTCAGCTGACTCATACAAGGGAAGTCTGGAGCCACGTTGTTGATGTAAGGGTACTTTTGTTTCCTTGTGTGAATGGTATTCTGCCACTTTTATACATTTGAGAACCCTAGATAGTTGAAGAACTGACTTATTTTCATCTTAACCCAAAATTATAAATGGAAATAAATTTTTCCCCTAGCTTATATACAGTAAATGAAGGTTCAGCAGAGCTTTTGGGCTTCCAGAACATAATGGGATAATAATTTTGTGTTAAAAGCAAAAAAATCAATATTTATTTAAAAAAGATAAAACATTTTAGATGTAAATATAGTTTACTGAATGCGTATTGAAGAAAACTTTATGAGGTAACGATGTGCAAGTTAAAGACACAATTTGCAGATAGACTAGCATTTCATTTGTCTTCACAGTTTGAGAGAGTATGAGGAAATGTGCTCCTGGTCTACCTCGGGGCTCTCCTCTTTATTGGGTGAGACAAGCTCCATCATCCCAGGTTGGAGTGCCACATTCTGTGTCTTTGGAATTGCAGTTACCTTCAAGAAGTCCAGTAGAGTGAAACTCCGACAAAGTATTTTCAGAAAATGAAGGATGGCTGTAGTCCAGCTATAAAAGGCAAATAGAATTAGTGGGATGAAGATGTGACAAAGGATATACTCCAGGTAATCCTTCATTTTTACAATATTTAGATAATATAGAAGTAAGTGTTTTTATGTACTTCATTTAATGACGGCACCCAGGAGTTATATGTTACTAGTCTAATTTTAAATCCTGGAGTCTGAGTTTCAGAAAAGTCACACAAATGAAGTCTGGAATTGAGCCCATGGCTGCATGTCTTCCCAGCTCATCTAGTTTCTACTTCCTTGCTGATTTATATGAAAAAAGCAGATGATGGTTATAATGGAACAGCTGCACCAGCCAAAGAAAATGTGTAGACAGCTGCCATCATGATACAGGGTTTGTGTGACGGCACAACGGCGAGTCCTGTTTTCACTTCATAGCCAAGTGGCATAGGGTATGGAAATTAATTCAGACCTGCAATGCCAGGAATAGTGGGATAAAGGCAAAAACAAACAAACAACAACAAAACATCGAGGGTACATGAAGGGCATCAGGAAACTGAGCCTGTCAGGGAGGGAGGTACAACTAGTTAGAATGGCAAGTGATTGGATTGGGTGGGAATAGGGAGAGTCAAGAAGAGAAAATGAAGATGGACCCAGACTTCAAGTTCAGTGTCCACACCAAGTCTGAAGTAACATTAAAACACAAGAAGATAAATATATGTATATATATATATATATATATATATATATATGAAGAGGTAAGTAAGAGAAGAGGAGTCATCTTGAGAAGGAAGCTAACAAAGTCAGTTTGAGATGCATCTGAAGGGCTTGTGGGACATTTGGGTACATAAAAGCAAGTAGAAATACAGAAAATAACTGAAATCAAGAGGTTGGAAAAGTTTGCTAAGGTTTAGGTAAAAGACAACCAAGGAATAAAAGTGTCAGGAAAAGAAGAGACAATGTGATGATTTCCTGGTTTGTTGAAATCGACCTGATTTCTTTATATTACAGATCATGATATGCTTATTATTGATTTTTGAGGCAGGTTCTTACATCCTATACAGCCTGATCCCAACTCACCATGTAGCTAAAGATGACCTTGAACTGATCCTCCCATTCTGCCTCCCGTGTGCAGTTCACCAGCATGCACCACCATCCTCAGTTAATCAGGTGCTAGGGATCAAGTCCAGGGTTTTGTGCATGCTAGGTAATCACGCTGTCAACTGAGTTACATCCCTGATATGCACACTTTTAAAAAGATCATGTGATAGGTGGAATTTTAGACTTGTCTCATCATGGTGACAGGCATATGTGCTGTATGACTCGGATATGACTATATTAAATGACAGGGAGTTAAGTTTTATATTGAAACACCTTTCAAAATAAAACATTTCATGTCGCAAAGGCACATATATGACTCTGAAATAAACAATGGCTAACATAACCACCGCTTTGACTTTAGTTGGCTTTAAGCTTTTTTGTAAGATATATTTTATATTTCTAAAATTTTTACAGTAATTATTGATGGGGAATTTTACGGGGTTAAAACAACAGTTTTCTGATTTTGTTATCAAGATTTAAACATTTCCTTGTGGAGCACGCCTGTGAGTTTGAAACCAGTCTGGTCGATCCAGAGAATTTTAGGCCAGCCAGGGGTCATTGTGAGATTTTTTTTTTAAAGGAATTAAAATTTTCTTGGATAGCTCTTAAATTTTACTGTCATTTGCCATGAAAACAAGAACAACAACAAAAAGAAACCTCTAAAAATTAAAGCTTTAATGTGTAAAAGTATTCATGGCAAACTATGGTTCTGCTGATTTTAAGCTCTTAGCAGTCTGCATGTGTCAACCACCCAGGTGATCGAGTTACAGGTGAGCCACACATCTAGCACAGTTTTTAAGGGTGCTTATTATTTTTTATTATTTTGGAACTATTGTTACTGGAAACTGAGATTTGAGGAATAAGAAAGAGAAAACAGAACTGTTTGTAGACAGAAAGCAATTACTCGTTTACTTATTTATTTAAGAGTGTCTCACTGTATAACTCTGGCTGGCCTGGGATTCGCTATGAAGACTGGCTGGCCTCAAACATACAATGACCTATCTGCTTCTGCCTTCTGCATGATGGATTTTAAAGTTGTGCACCCCCAAGCCCTGCCAGTGTTGTTTCACTTTTAAATGGGGGTACATTTAATTAAAAAATGTGAAGGTAATTTCAATGGATGTTCAAATTTTAATAGTATACTATTTCTGTAAATATCTACATATTTGTAATTTATGTCTGTAAAATTAAATAACATCTGAATTACAGAGATACCCCTTTATTTTGTCATGTACAACCGAGAGTTGATTATGCAGATTTCTGTCTTCACCCCACCATCAGAGACTGAGATTGGAACATTAGCAACTTCTGTAGACAGGGATACTAAGAATATGATGCCTTGATTTAATAATAGTTTCTAGAGATGGAACTACAGGAACTTGAAGTAACTATCCTTTATTTGGTATCTGCCTTCTAATTCTGATTATAAATGTGCTAGCCATTAGAATCCTGTAAACGTTTTCTTTTTCTTTAAGATCTATCTTCACTTGCTTGAAAAGCCCACAATAATTTATATCCTGTAATTTATATGCTGGTATTGTCTTCACTATAATATAGACATTTAAGAATTAGAAGTTGCTAATATAGTTATTGCTATATAAAGGAAGTAAAATTACACTTAGCAAAGAAATTTTTTGCATAAAATATAAGTTGTATGTCAGAGAATCAGCTTTTGAAATTTAGCTTGGCTGCAAGAAAATTTAAAATGCCTTTCCATGCAGAAATTTTATCTCTAGAAATCTGTTTAACAGCTATTTCATCTAACTGTATAGCAGTGCTTTTAGAAGGATATGCTTAAACATTTGTAAGCAAAAAAAGTACAAACATTCCTTCAGTTGAGAATGGGTTAAACTGATTTTTTTTCTAAAAGTATACCTTCAGAGAGTCCCATACAGAGATATCCAGTTTGTATGAAGCTTTTAAAAAAAGCAATTTGTATAGTATGTTGAGATCTAGGTAGAATATAGGTTTAAATATAAACCTGTGTATGCCTGGTATGTGTTTATTTCTAAAGGATAAACAAGAAACTGTGGTAGATTTTTGCCTCAAGAGGTTAAGTGGGTAAATTTACAATCATTAAACCATAAAGTTGCAAGGAAGGATTAGTAAAAATACACTAAAAAGCCCCCAAGCTGCTAACTGATTGATTTGTCAACTGTGCTATCAATGAAAAACCACAGCAGATCTTTATTTCTACAATGGTGCTTTTATATAGAAAACAACTTGGAAAATGTTAGCATCCCTGAGTAAGGAGATAACTACAGTATTGGTACTTTCATAGGAAGAGGAATTCCGCATTTTTAGTGTTATATATTAATGTTGAAATTATTATAAATTATTGGTATAACAGTAAGTTGGGGCCTATGAGGATCAGGATTGCTTAGACCCTGGCCTGGACCAGTGTAGTGTTATATCAGCAGGTCCTCCTCTGACCTCCTTAAAATTAATGTTTTATTGAAAAAGAGAACAATTCTCAAGTTTTTAGTTTGAAAATGTTGTATATAAAAGCCATATATATAATATATAAAATAAAAATACATATAAAATATAGATATTAGTATACAGATACATATGTAAAACATTTACAAATATGTAAATGTGTAAATTGTTAAACAAAAAATGACTAAATATTACTAAAAGAAGTTTTGATATGCAGCTTGTCTTTAGCAATATAATTTAAAATATAACAATTTTAATTAATTTGTGTTAAGTTCTTATTTATTGGAGTTCTTTTTTAGTGTCTTAATTTGAATAAAAATCAAAGCATAGAAATGACTATTGGAATAACTATTTTAACTAACTTTACTTATTTATTTAGTTATCATCAGGAAACATATACTAAAACCATGTTAAGAGGGAATATCAACAAGGGCGACCATGTGGATGGCCAGGCCCTGGTCTAGGTTGGCCTTGAGAGTCAGCCCACCAACAGCAGGAGCCATGCAGGAACCTTGCTGGATGCAGCTATTGCTGCTGGGTCCGCAAGGACTTTCTGCTCGACTTGGAGATGCCAGCCTCCCTCTAATTCTCAGGGTTGAAGATTTTTGGTATGATGCGAGACCAGTAGTCATTACAGTGGGGATAGCATGGTTTTGCAACTTTGACCCTGGATGAGGAAGCTGCGGCAGATGTTGCACATCTTCATGGCATTCGGGTAGGACTCTCAGATCAACTGCTCTATCTCCAGGATGGCTCTGGCCATGCGGTGTGAGCTTGCCTTCCTCCTCAATCAGCCACTTCCTCTGCACAAACTTCTCAGCACCTGCCCTGCTTCTTTTTTCCTCATCTTTTTCGTTTGAGCTAATCAACCAGGTTCAGAACATTTGTAGAAGAAGCAAGGCCAGTTTCTGAGTAAACAGTCAATTCCAAGGCCTTTCTAAACAGACCCAGCATGTTTTCTGCAATCCATGGTCATTTTGGAAACTGGGGTTATAGCAAGATTCACCAGGACATAAATGGGTCTCCCGTCTGTCTTCAGTGACTCCTTTCTTCATTCCCATATACTAGGACCCCAAAACACTGTTGATACTGTTGATGAAGTCCTCCAGCTCTTCATTTGCTAGGCCAGCATTTCCCCTATTTCTTATCAAGCATGAACTAAGTAACTGACTTGGGGGTGGGGGTTGTTGTTAAATCAATGAACATGAGTACTTTGCTCAATATTAAAATGGTGAAAAATATTGTTCTTAACTGTAGAAGTAATATTTGATCTTCATAGAGCGATGGAAAACATGTTTGGTCAGTGGAGATATCTGAATTCTAATTTTCTGTCTGCAGCAGACTTGACACTGGGCAAGTCACGCAAATGCTTCAGACTCTCCAGAGTAACATTCAATAATGGGAAGAGATTGGTCTGCAGAGCTGATTCTGCTCTGATTTTTTTAGTTAAATTGATCGTATGTGTGGGATAGAAGTAAAGGCAAATTTATAAAACTTTTAATCCAAGCAATCCTTTTTTAATTGCGTAGACTTTCTACATAACATAGGTAAATATAAGCGTGAGCTTTATTTACTGATGTACAGTCCAAAACCAAAACACGATTCATTTATAACTCTGCTATCTTTCTCTGAGACAGTGATTGCTGTCAATATTAACAACACTGGGTAATTGTTAATTAGATTTCATTAGTCAATCCGAATTCATTAAGAACAAACAGTTTTACCCACTGAGAGCTTTTTCTTTAAGGTCAATGAAATAAAAATGTTAATCTTGTAATAGTGAAGTTATTTCATTTTTAGACTCCTTTTGATTAAAACTAGTGGTCAGAGACAAGGCCCTTAGAAGTGATTCTAAGATGAAGTGCTGAGGCTTCCCAGGCTTCAATCACAAACAATTAGGAAAAAATGTACCAAACACTTCATTTCCTTCTCCAGGCTGCATGGCAAATTGCATTTAATATTTCAGGCTTGTTGCATTTTAAAATAAGGTCTCAGACTCAGCAATTTTCAAGACAACTTCAATCAAGGGATATCGCTTAAACTTTTGTTATTGCGATGGAAATGAAAAGAGTGATTGTGTGTGTGATTAGCCTTGAAGATTGCTTTGGGAAGAGTTTGACAGTTCTGGTAACATCCTGCCATCATTTACAATCTGGGTAGAATTGAATACTACATTGACTCTCATGAGAGTTTTAGGAGGGTCCCTCTTTATCTGCTAATTTTATTCCACGATTTTAACATAAAAGAGGGAATCTTTGTAATGTGATAATTTGTGGATAATTTACTTTTCAATCATGATAAAAAATATTTCCAGTCAATAAAAAATAAACATACAGTGGAATAAATTTTACCCATTTGATGACTATGTGCAAAAATTTGTACTAAACCGTTTGGCAGACAGATATATTTAACTTAAAGAGGCTGTGGTTTAATGACTAAAATTACAAAAAAGAAATGAACAAAATAAGTTGAGAAAAACTTAGCACTTTTGTGTTTTTATGAGTTCTTTGTGTGTGTGAGGGTGTGTGTGGGGTGTTTGTGTGTGAGACTGTATTTCTTGTAGCTTTTTTCCCCTTTTCTTATATTCTGGATTTTTAAAAATTTGCTTGTTTTCTAGAGAGAGAAAGTGTGGAGTTGGATGGGTGTGGAGGTAGGGACCATTGGGGAGGAGTTGGGGTAGTGGAAGCTGTGATAAGAAAACATTGTATGAAAATTATTTTCAATAACAACAAAGAGAAAAACTTAGCACCAATTGTACTTCAGATGTGTTGAATATTGCCTGCACCACTTCATTTGCTTATCAGTGCTATTTATGAATAGAGATTAAATTGGCCTGATGCCACACAACCAGGGAAGTTCATTGCACCCCCACTTATTCTGTGTTTACTAGGTGACATAAATTGGTTAGTGGGGTGGTGGTTCACAGAAAAATTACAGGACCTCTTGCCATGGGTTCCTCTGTTTAGAATGGTGGCATTATACAAATCTGTGGAACAACTTTGGAAAGATTTAATATTAACAACTGTCAAAAATCATTATCTTCTAGCTGGTTAATATTTTCCTATGGGAATTATTAAAGGAAGTACCTATACATAAATGTGTTTATTGCATATAAGAGAAAATTTTAGCAACTTGAATAATGCATGCTTATGATTGAGAAAATTACAGTATTTTTCTTGGTTAAATGTAACACATTAAAATTATAATTATGACCAGGTGTGGTGATGCACTCCTTTAATCCCAGCATTGGGAGGCAGAAACAGGCTGATTCATGTGAGTTTGAGGTCAGTCTAGTCTACACAACTAGTTCCACACCATCCAGGGCTACACTAAGACCTCTTCTCTCTCTCTCTTTCTCTCTCCCCCACCCTCTCTCTCTCTCTCTCTTTCTCTCTCCCCCACCCTCTCTCTATCTCTCTCTCTCTCTCACACACACACACACACACACACACACACACACACACATGCATACAATATGACTATATTGTCTTTGTAATATCATGGAAAGACTTAGATAGCATAAAAATTTGAAGTAGTCTAATTCTGCAAAAATATGAAAATGAGAAAACTTGGAAAAATTTTAACTGACAATTTTATTAACATCATCACTTTGAACAATCCTTTTATGTCTGTTTTCAAAATATTACCATATTATTTTCATATAGTAAGGTATTTTAATGTCTAACAGCCTTTTTGTGTATTGCTCTGGGAATATAAAGTGGTATAGCTGCTGTGGAAAATATGGTGTCCCTTCAAAAACTAGTTAGAACTACCATATGATCTAACAATTCTGCTCGGAGTAGGCACCTAACAGAACTGGAAGCAAGGATTCAAATGGATATTTGTACACATTTGTTCATAGAAAGGTCACTTCAGATAGCCCGAAGGTAGATGACTGCTACATCAAGTAGTGTATACACACAATGGATTCTTAGTCAGTGTTAAGAAGGAAGAGGACTGTGACACACAGTACAACATGGATAAACCTTTAAAGCATGTCTGGGGAAATAGTCAGCTCACAAATTTATAATACTGATATAATGACATATATGATATCTATAGTAGTCAGATCCATAAAGACAAAAAGTAACATGGCAGATACCTTGAATACAGGAAAGGGAAGTTATTTAACAGGGACAAGGTTTTGAGATTTTCAGGATAAAGTGTTTTTAAAGATGAATGATGCTGATGATTGTAAGTGAACTGTATACTTAAGATAATTTAAAATGGTAAGCTTTATGTGCATTTCCTCACAATCTACAAAAACAAGATGGCTAAGATGGGAGGAGAGATGTAATTCAGTTGGCTGAGTGCTGACCTCACACTCAGAAGGACCTGGGTTCTGTAAAGCTGATGTAGTAGTCCACACTCGGGAAGTAGAGGTGGCAGGAGCAGAAGTTCAAGGTCATCCTCTGTCTAAGGAGTTAGAGCTCAGCCTAGGCTACTTGAGACTCTCAAAATACATACATACATTCAAAATACATGTATACATAGATATATACACTATATGACATGTAAATTACATATAATCTATATAAAAATTGTTCTATGTATTTCCTTGCAATAGTTTTAGAAAAGGATCAGTAAGCAGGGTATCTTTTTTTCCCATGTTAGAAATAAGAAAAAGTATCTAGTTTACAAAATAAGAGTACAGTACAATTAAAATTAAATTCAGGAACTGGAGAGATGGCTCAGCAGTTAAGAGGATTGGCTGTTCTTCCAAAGGACTTGGGTTCAAATTCCAGCACCCACATGGCAGTTCACAGCTGTCTGTAATTGCTGGGTTTGGTGGTCCACACCTTGAAAGTCAGCACTCAGGAGGCAGAGGCAGGTAGATCTCTGTGTGTTCAAGGCTAGCCTGGTCTGCCAAGTGAGTCCAGTATAGCTAAGGGATACACAGAGAAACCCTATCTGAAAAAAATTTTTTTGTTTGAATTCATAGAGCAGCTCGATAAAAAATTTTAACTGTCACCAAATTATATTCTGTATTAAACTGAAGTTTGTGATTTAAAAATCTGTACTACTTGAGTATTTTCTGCTTCTTTCATTGCCTTAGTCCCTGGGAAGTAGCAGAAAATGTAAACATTAGTGGGTAGTAGCAAAACAATGTGATTGTGAGACTAAAATTGAACATTGAATATTCAGTCACAACTTTAGAAGTAAAAGATGCTTGCATAAGAGGTAAGAAACTGGAGGTCCGAAGAAGTAGAGATTATATAAGTACATAATCATAGGCCTGTCTATAGTAGTCCTTTAATTTATGTTACAATGCTATTTAGACTCTATACCATGTCACTCTTAAAAGTTATATGAAACATTCATTTTCTTCATTACCATGAAATTATTTTATCAAACACAAAGTTCTTGTATTGTTGCTTGTGTCTATGGCTCTGTTTTGGGTATGCTATTTTTGTATTCTCATAAGTTTCTTTTCTCATCCTTTTGATCCTAAGAGAGGTTGTATTTTCTTTACTTTTAAGAATAATATATTTTATCATTTTTTTACATCCCTACTACCACACTCTTATCTTAAACAATATTCTCCAAATTACTATAATTGAGACTCAAAACAAAGGTTATGAATTACACTAAGAATATTGTTGTTGTAAATGACAGCAATTTTATTGCCCCAAAGAAACTGGCTATCTAATCGGGAAGTCAAAGGTCACATCTTAAGACATCATTTGGAGACTCAAATACTGTTAGCAATATCACTTTGTTTTCATTGCCTTATCCTTCAAACAGTCTCTTCTAGTGGCAGGCAAATGACTGCCAGAGACTTGTGTCACATACTCCCACTTATCAATTGTCATGAAGGACCTCAACCAAAGAAATTACTGCCTAAGTTCATGTCCCAGTTGCAGGCTGTGTGCACCCACTCCTGTGACTGGTAATCCTAGCATCAAGACATAGAACAGAGACAGACTTTCAAAAACTGAATCTGAAGGAAGAGGCTGGGAAATTAGGCACAACAAGGGAAGAGTTTCACTGTCCACTGAATCAGTGTTTTCTTACTTTATAATGGTTTATTTATTCAGACTGATAGATCACTACTACTTCTGTCCAAGACACTATAGTATTTTGTGTCATTTAATGGACTGCACAGTTTTCTTCCTAACATTTGAATTCCTGCACAGTTTTCTTCCTAACATTTGAATTCCTTCTTTTATGGAACTGGCTACCAGGAGAACCTTTGTGGGAAGAAGGCAGGCCACATCCCCTTGTTAGGTAAATTGATAATTTCAAATGCTTTTCTTAAGTACTGTTAAGGTTCTGGTAGGTGGCCCAAGTTTGGCCACCTTCCTGGGATTTTCAGTGTAGACAGGCTTGGAAGCATGGAGGCAGCAGATACCTTGGCTAGAGGAAACAATTCCAGTTCCTTCTTATGGTAGTCAGTAGTGTTAGGACCAGGAGCACTCATGCAGTACGCCCTGTGTGTGGGGTAGCATGGAAGATACTGGTAACCCAATTAACAAACAACTTAGTCCTGAGCATGCCACTCAGTTTCTTGAGGTCTCATTCTGAAAGCTGATTTTTCCAGTCTTTCTGCTAAGTGAGCTATCTATTAGATATGTATTAAGTATTTTGTTTTCTTTCAGCCCAAACCACTGATTAGTATAAAGCTAATTCTTAGTAATTATTTTGAAGAATAATTTCTACAAGTTGCTAGTGATGGATAAAAAAGGTATGATTGATCTTTTTCATATATTTAACAGTTTCAAATTCCAGAGTTTATTATTCCTTTGCCCCTCTTTTATGATGATATTAAATTTATTAAACCACAAACATTAATACATTTAAGAAACACTTTTCAAAATATACAATTCTTCTTTCAACTAATTAAATCCATTTAATATTAATGCTTCCATGTTCTTTAAGTAATGTGTGACATCTAGTTTGATTCTCTGTTTCAAGTTTGTATAGCTATACACTTGCACCTTTGCCATTAATATAAAATAGCATTTTTTTTCTGAGTGGAAGAGGTTCAGCATAATTGTAATGATTGTTATAAGGTTGTGAGAATTTACTATAATTACATGAGATATATTATATTTTCACACATACATATAAATACATATGAATGTGTTCATAAAATATCAGGTATAAACTATGTTCTTTCAAAATTCTAATGGTGACAGTTTAAATACTATTTTGTTGTTAATTATCGTTTAATACTAAAGTACTCTTCCAAGGTAAATTAACCAGGGAAATGCAGCAGTTTTGACTTCATTGTTGAATGACTGCATTCATTCTTCTTAGATCTAACTCTCCATTGGCTGTTCCTCAGCACTCTATAGAGTTCCAGCTTGCTCTGCTTTCCACCTACCTTTTAACAGTTTAACACAGATGGTTGGACCAAGTCTATTGCTCCAATTGTGTGTAGCTTAAAAAGCAGGGCTTCAGTCTCCCATTGTGTCTGGCTGGCTTCCCTGAGTGCGTTTCACTTGTGTGGTCTGTTTTCTAAACCCATTTATGCCCATTCTTTCTGAAGACACTTGCTCATCTGGGATCGCAAATTGACTTCTCCCTATTCTGTGTCCTTAACTAAAATGCACCATTAACATTGATTTACCTCTTGCAAAGCCCTCCATAAAGCATGAAAGGCTACGTGAGACTAGGCTACAGTGTTTGCAAGTATCTGTTTCAGCCAAAGTGAGAGAAAGAAATAAAAAATAATTGGAAACTTAAAAATGCTATATATGTATTTGATATATAATATATATTTAATGTATATTTAACAGATTAGTCTCTTTTGGTTGTTCATGAGACAGATAATTGTAAAACATTTTGGAGGAAAGGGAGGGAGGGAGGGAGAGAGAGAGCGAGAGAGAGAGAGAACACCATGTTACATTTGAAGATAGAGCAAAGAGTAAAGCCAAATTGTAAAACTATCACAAAGAGTTTCTGGAAAAAAATAAATTCATTTTACAACAAGAAACATGTAAAGCATACAGGCCGTGAATATATTAGCTACAGTGTTTAAATGTCACCAACTTGATTTTTTTTTTAATAATTTATTTTTTATTTCTACAAGTTACATCTCAATCACACTCCCCTCCCTACTCCCCCCTCCAGTCCCACCCTTCCACCCTCCTCCCCCTCAGCCCCCCATCCTCTTCCCTTCTTTTTTTTTTTTTTTTAGTTTAAGGTATTTATTTTTCCCCCCAACAGCTCTCCCTTTCAGTCCAAATAATGGTTCTTTTTCTTATAACTATAAATACAATACAAAACAACAGAAATAAATAGGCCACGATTATAAGAGTTATATGGCTTAGCATACATTCCCAATGTCCAGTCCATATGTATTTGACACCTGACTTTAACATTGTACTATCTAACCATCTCCATGAGTTGATAGAAATGAATAAAGCGCTTAAAGGAATGGAAGACCTGAAAAGGGAAGTTGAAGCAATGAAGAAAATCCAATCCGAGACATCCATAGAACTGGAAAACCTTAAGAAAAGAATCGGAACTACAGACACTAGCATCACCAACAGAATACAAGAGATGGAAGAAAGAATTTCAGGCTCAGAGGATAAAATTGAAGAAATGGATACATCTGTCAAAGAAAATGTCAAATCTAAAAAAGTCCTGACACAAAACCTTCAGGAAATCAAGGACACAATGAAAAGACGGAATCTCAGAATAATAGGAATAGAAGAAAAAGAAGAGTCCCACCTCCATGGACCAGAAAATATCTTCAACAAAATCATTGAAGAGAATTTCCCAAATCTAAAAAAAGAGATGCCTATAACTGTACAAGAAGCTTACAGAACCCCAAATAGATTAGACCAGAAAAGAAAATCTTCCCGCCACATAATAATCAAAACACTAAATGTACAGAACAAAGAAAGAATTTTAAAAGCTGCTAGGGAAAAGGGTCAAGTAACATATAATGGCAAACCTATCAGAATCACACCTGACTTTTCTTCAGAGACTCTAAAAGCCAGAAGGGCCTGGACAGACATCTTGCAGACCCTAAAAAACCACAAATGCCAGGCCAGACTACTATTCCCTGCAAAATTGTCAATCAACATAGATGGAGAAAACAAGATATTCCATGACAAAGCTAAATTCAAACAATATCTATACACAAATCCAGCTCTACAGAAGATGTTAGAAGGAAAACTTCAACCCAAAGAGGTTAACTACACACAAGAAAGCACAGGAAGCAAATAGCATGCCTGCAGCAAAAACAAAAGGAAAGAAGCTCACTCACACACTATTTCTACCAACATCAAGATGGCAGGAAGTAACAATCACTGGTCATTAATATCTCTCAACATCAATGGACTCAATTCCCCAATAAAAAGGCACAGGCTAGCAGAATGGATGCGAAAACAGAATCCCACATTCTGCTGTTTACAAGAAACACACCTCAGCAAAAAAGATAGACATTATCTCCAAGTAAAGGGCTGGAAAAAGATATACCAAGCAAATGGACCCAAGAAAAAAGCTGGAGTAGCAATTCTAGTATGCAACAAATTGGATTTTCAACCAACATTAATCAAAAGAGATGGGGAAGGACACTATATACTCATCAAAGGAAAAATCCACCAAGATGAAATTTCAATACTAAACATCTATGCCCCAAATGTAAGACCACCCACATTCATTAAAGAAACACTACTGAAGCTCAAATCCCACATTGAACCTCACACATTAATAGTGGGAGACTTCAACACACCACTCTCACCACTGGACAGATCAACAATGCAGAAACCAAACAGAGAAATAATGAACCTCACAGATGTCATGAATCAAATGGACCTAATTGATATCTACAGAACATTTCACCCAAAAACAAAAGAATACACTTTCTTCTCGGCACCTCACGGAACCTTCTCCAAAATCGACCATATAGTCGGTCACAAAGCAAGCCTCAACAGATACAAGAAAATTGAAATCACTCCTTGTAACTTATCAGACCATCATGGAATAAAGCTAGGCTTCAACAGTAACAAAAACAACAGAGTGCTTGCAAAAACATGGAAACTGAACAATTCTCTCCTCAATGACCTCTGGGTCAGGGAAGAAATAAAAAAAGAAATTAAAGTCTTCTTAGAACTCAATGAAAATGAAGGCACAACATACCCAAACTTATGGGACACATTGAAAGCAGTGCTAAGAGGAAAGTTTATAGCTCTAAGTGCCTTCAAAAAGAAACTGGAGAATTCCTATACTAGCCACCTAAAAGAACACCTGAAAGAGCTAGAACAAAAAGAAGCAAACACTCCCAAGAGGAGCAGACGAGAGGAAATTATCAAACTCAGGGCTGAAATCAACAACTTAGAAACAAAAAGAACAATACAAAGAATCGACAAAACCAAGAGCTGGTTCTTTGAGAAAATCAACAAAATAGACAAGCCCTTAGCTAAACTAACTAAAAGGCAGAGGGAAAATACCCAAATCAACAAAATCAGAAATGAAAAGGGGGAAATAACAACAGACATTGAGGAAATCCAAAGAATCATTAGGTCCTACTTCAAAAACTTGTACTCCACAAAATTGGAAAATCTAAATGAAATGGACAATTTTCTTGATAGATTCCACCTACCAAGGTTAAATCAAGAACAGGTAAACAAATTAAACAGTCCTATAACCCTTAAGGAAATAGAAGAAGTCATTAGACGTCTTCCAACCAAAAAAAGCCCAGGCCCAGATGGTTTCAGCACAGAATTCTGCCAGACATTCAAAGAAGAGCTAACACCAATATTCTTCAAACTCTTCCACAACATAGAAACAGAAGGAATACTGCCAAACACATTCTATGAGGCCACAGTTACCCTGATACCTAAACCTCACAAAGACCCAACGGAGAAAGAAAATTTCAGACCAATTTCCCTTATGAACATGGATGCAAAGATACTTAATAAAATAATTGCAAACCGGATCCAAGATCACATCAAAAGTATCATACACCATGATCAAGTAGGCTTCATCCCAGAGATGCAGGGGTGGTTCAACATTAGAAAATCCATCAATGTAATCCACCACATAAACAAACTGAAAGAAAAGAACCACATGATCATCTCATTGGATGCTGAAAAAGCTTTTGACAAAATACAGCACCCTTTCATGATAAAAGTCTTAGAGAGATCAGGCATACAAGGACCATACTTAAAAATAATAAAAGCAATTTACAGCAAGCCAATAGCCAACATCAAACTAAATGGAGAGAAACTTAAAGCATTTCCTCTAAAATCAGGGACAAGGCAAGGCTGCCCACTCTCTCCATATCTCTTCAACATAGTACTTGAAGTTTTAGCTAGAGCAATAAGACAACTAAAAGAGATCAAGGGGATACAAATTGGAAAGGAAGAAGTCAAAGTATCCCTATTTGCAGATGATATGATAGTATACATCAGTGACCCCAAAAATTCCACCAGAGAACTTCTACAGCTGATAAACTCCTTCAGCAAGGTGGCCGGATACAAAATCAATTCAAAAAAATCAGTAGCCCTTCTTTACACAAAAGATAAATGGGCTGAGAAAGAAATAAGGGAATCAACACCCTTCACAATAGCCACAAATAATATAAAATACCTTGGGGTAACTCTAACCAAGCAAGTGAAAGACCTGTATGATAAGAACTTCAAGACCCTGAAGAAAGAAATTGAAGAAGATATCAGGAGATGGAAAGATCTCCCTTGTTCATGGATAGGTAGGATCAACATAATAAAAATGGCAATCTTACCAAAAGCAATATACAGATTCAATGCAATTCCTATCCAAATACCAACTTGATTTTTTTTAAAGGTAAATTACAGATGTTGTGTTTATGATTTACACAATAGTAAGATTATTTTTTTAAACCACTGGTATAGAATATTTTTACATATTTAGAAACTAATTAGCATCATAAAACTAAAAACTAGAAGAAAATATAAAATTTATGGGTTAACATTTACATAACTGTAAAAACCACACATTTTAATACTTGTGAAAAACACCTCACACTTGTTTACAGCCTTGTGTTTGGTAAAAATGTAATTCATTTAAAAATTTACCAAAGTGTGTTATGTTACCCTGATATACTTTTCATTCAGGACACATGGAAATCCTGTCTCGGTTAGAGATGGACCAGAAAAGAAAGTGTGTTCTAATGTTCATCTCGCTCTATCTTTCGTGTAGCTCCCGGCCACGTTGCCAGCTATGATTGTTGGAAGCACATGTGGAAAAGGACAATGGTAATAAATGGGGTGTATGTTGACTCAAAAGAGCATACTTAAGGTGAAGCTCAATAAAATATAGAAGGTAAATAATTTAATTTCAGGTAATTAATAGTTTCAAAGATATTTCTACATTTTTGATTAGCTATTTTATTTTTAGGTTACAAATTCTTACAGTTTTTTCTATTAAATCACTAATCAATTATAAGCAAATATCAGTATAAAAGCAAGATTTTAAGATGAAGTGCAGAAGTTGCATCTGAGAGGTGTCTTTTGAATAGTTTACAAAGTAAGTTAAGATTAAAAGATTAATGCTATAATGGCGTAATTAATATTTTTGTAAATAAAAATATGTAGAAGCAGACTGTCTTTAGTAAAATAACAATGTGTTCCTGGCCAATCCAGTTCTAAAAAGCAGCTATGACCTTAAATAACAATTTAGTATTGTTTTCTTTACCTCCTAACCCTTCCATCCCATTTCTCTGGGGTGGGGTGTCCTTATATAACAGTCCCTCATCTCAGTTGAGAGGTCCTATGAGGGCCAAGAGCCTCTTCATTCATTGGGGATCTATGAAGCAGTACCATCAGTGAAAAGTGTCTCGTTGCCTGGGAGAGAGAACTATTAAACAAACAAATCAATAAGCATACAATAGATAAAAAGACTAAAAAATAGAAAAAAATATAACTAATATATAAAAAATAATTAAAAAATAAAAATTAAAAATAAGAAGTCTATGTCCAAGTTCCCTTTGGTGTGTTAGTTGTAGTATTGATACCTTCTACTATATAGCTAAAATCCTACTATAAGTGAATAGATGCCATATGTGTCCTTCTGAGTCTGGGTTAGTTCACTCAGGATGAGCTTTTCTAGTTCCATCCATTTGGCTGCAAATTGCATAATTTCATTGTTTCTGATAGCTGAATAATATTCCATTGTGTAGATGTACCACAGTTTTTTAACCCATTCTTCGGTTGAGGGACATCTGGGTTGTTTCCAGTTTCTAGCTATTACAAATAAGGCTGCTATAAACATAGATGAGGAAACTTCCTTATGATTCTGTGAAGAGGCATTTGGGTATATACCCAGAAGTGGTATGGCTGGGTCCTGAGGCAGAGCTTTTTCAAGTTTTCTAAGATATCGCCAGACTGACCTCCATACTGGTTGCACAAGCCTGCACTCCCACCAGCAATGGAGTAGGGTACCGCTTTCTCCACACCCTCGCCAGCATGTGCTGTCATTTGAGTTTTTGATCCTAGCCATTCTGACAGGTGTGAGATGGAATCTCAGAGTCGTCTTGAGTTGCATTTCTCTGATGATTAAGGATGTTGAGCATTTCTTCAAGTGTCTCTCAGCCATTAGGGATTCCTCCTTTGTGAATTCTCTATTTAGCTCTGTCCCCCATTTTTTGATTGGATTATTTGGTTTCTTGGCATTTAATTTCTTGAGTTCTTTGTAGATTTTGGATATTAGCCCTCTGTCAGATGTGGGGTTGGTGAAGATTTTCTTCCAGTCTGTAGGCTGCCGTTTTGTTCGAATGACAGTGTCCTTTGCCTTACAGAAGCTTTTCAGTTTCATGAGGTCCCATTTATTGATTGTTGATCTCAAGTCCTGAGCTGTTGGTGTTCTGTTCAGGAAGTTGTCGCCTGTGCCAATTAGTTCGAGGGTTTCTCCCACTTTTTCTTCTAGTAGATTTAGTGTGACCGGCCTTATGTTAGGGTCTTTGATCCACTTGTACTTAAGTTTTGTACAAGGTGATAAGTATGGGTCTAGCTTCATTCTTCTACAAATGGACATCCAGTTGGACCAGCACCATTTGTTGAAGATGCTGTCCTTCTTCCATTGGTTCGTTTTGGCTTCTTTGTCAAAAATTAGGTGGCCATAAGTGTGTGGGTCTATTTCTGGATCTTCAGTTCGATTCCATTGATCTACTGGTCTGTTTCTATACCAATACCATGCTGTTTTTACAACTATTGCTCTGTAGTACAGCTTGAAATCTGGGATGGTAATACCTCCAGATTTTTTTTATTGTAAAAGATTGATTTAGCTATTCTGGGCTTTTTGTTGTTCCATATGAAATTGAGACTAGCTCTTTCCAATAAAAAATTGTGTTGGTATTTTGATAGGAATTGCATTGAATCTATGTATTGCTTTTGGTAGGATGGCCATTTTTATTATGTTGATCCTACCTATCCATGAGCATGGGAGATCTTTCCATCTTCTAAAGGCCTCTTCCATTTCTTTCTTCAAGGGCTTGAAGTTCTTGTTGTACAGGTCCTTTACTTGTTTGGTTATAGTTACCCCCAGCTATTTTATGTTGTTTGTGGCTATTGTGAAGGGGGTTGTTTCCCTTATTTCTTTCTCAGCCCATTTGTTTGTTGTATAAAGAAGGGCTTCTGATTTTTTTTAATTAATTTTGTATCCAGCCACTTTGCTGAAGGTGTTTATCAGCTGTAAGAGTTCTCTGGTGGAATTTTTGGGGTCACTTATGTATACTATCATATCATATGCAAATAGGGATAATTTGACTTCTTCGTTTCCAATGTTTATCCCCTTGATGTCCTTTAGTTGTCTTATTGCTCTAGCAAGAACTTCAAGTACTATATTGAGGAGATATGGTGAAAGTGGACATCCTTGTCTTGTCCCTGAGTTTAGAGGAAATGCTTCAAGTTTCTCACCATTTATTTTGATGTTGGCCACTGGCCTGCTGTATATTGCCTTTATTATTTCTAGGTACGGCCCTTGTATGCCCGTTCTCTCCAAAACTTTTAGCATGAAGGGGTGTTGGATTTTGTCAAATGCTTTTTCTGCATCTAGCGAGATTATTATGTGGGTTTTTTCTTTCATCTTGTTTATATGGTGAATGACGTTGATAGATTTTCATATGTTGAACCATCCCTGCATCCCTGGGATGAAGCCTACTTGATCATGGTGTATGATACTTTTGATGTGTTCTTGAATTCGGTTTGCTAGTATTTTATTAAGTATTTTTGCATCTATGTTCATGAGGGAGATTGGTCTGAAGTTCTCTTTCTTTGTTGGGTCTTTGTGTGGTTTAGGAACCAGGGTGATTGTGGCCTCGTAGAATGAGTTTGGCAATGTTCTTTCAGATTCTATTTGGTGAAAGAGTTTGAAAAGTATTGGTGTTAGCTCCTCTTTGAAGGTCTGGTAGAATTCCGTGCTAAAGCCATCTGGCCCTGGGCTTTTTTTGGTTGGGAGATTTTTAATGACTGTTTCTATTTCCTTAGGGGTTATAGGGATGTTTAATCTGTTTATCTGATCTTGATTTAGCTTCGGTAGGTGGAATCTATCAAGAAAATTGTCCATTTCACTTAAGTTTTCAAATTTGGTGGAGTATAGATTTTTAAAGTAGGATCCAAATATTCTCTGAATTTCCTCAATGTCTGTTGTTATTTCACCCTTTTCATTTCTGATTTTGTTGATTTGTGTTTTCTCCCTCTGTCTTTTAGTTAATTTGGCTAAGGGTCTGTCTATTTTGTTGATTTTCTCGAAGAACCAACTCTTGGTTTCATTGATTCTTTGTATAGTTCTTTTTGTTTCTAAGTTGTTGATTTCAGCCCTAAGTTTGATGATCTCCTGCCTTCTGCTCCTCTTGGGAGTGTTCGCTTCTTTTTTTTCCAATTCACCCAGTTAGATGTTAATTCACTAATATGAGCTGTCACAATTTTCTTTTTGAAGGCACTTAATGCTATGAACTTTCCTCGTAGCACAGCTTTCATTGTGTCCCATAGGTTTGGGTATGTTGTTTCTTCATTTTGTTGGATTTTAAGAAGTCTTTGATTTCCTTCTTTATTTCTTCCCTGACCCAGTGGTCCTCTAGTAAAGAGTTGTTCAATTTCCATGTGAGTGTAGACTTTCTGTTGATTCTTTTGCTATTGAAGTCCAGCTTTATTCCATGGTGGTATGATAAGATACAAGGGGTTATTTCAATTTTCTTGTATCTGTTGAGGCTATCTTTGTGTCCAACTATATGGTCGATTTTGGAGAAGGTTCCGTGAGGTGCTGAGAAGAAGGTGTATTCTTTTGTGTTTGGGTGAAATATTCTGTAGATATGTTAGGTCCATTTGGTTCATGATCTCTGTTAGACTCATTATTTCTCTGTTTGGCTTCTGTCTTGATGATCTTTCCATAGTTGTGAGTGGGGTGTTGAAGTCTCCCACTATTAAAGTGTTTGGATCGATGTGCGATTTAAGTTTTAGAAGCGTTTCTTTTATAAATGTAGGCGCCTTTGTATTTGGGGCATAGATGTTCAATATTGAGATGACCTCTTGGTGTATATTTCCTTTAATGAGTATGTAATGCCTTTCTCTGTCTTTTTTTATTAACTTCAATTGGAAGTCTATTTTGTTTGATATTAGGGTGGCTACTCCAGCTTGTTTCCTGGGTCCATTTGCTTGGAAGACCTTTTCCCAGCCCTTTACTCTGAGGTAGTGTTTATCTTCAATAGTGAGATGTGTTTCTTGTATACAGCAAAAAGATGGGTCTTGTTTACGGATCCAGTCTGTAAGTCTGTGTCTTTTTATTGGCGAGTTGAGTCCATTGATGTTGATGGATATTAGTGACCAGGGGTTGTTATTTCCCATTATTTTGGTATAGCTGGCTGTCTTGTGTTTCTCTTTTGTTTAGTTGCTGTGGAGGTTTCTATTTCCTCTGTTTTCTTGGGTGTAGGTATCTTCTCTGGGTTGGAATTTTCCTTCTAGGATCTTCTGCAGGGCTGGGTTTGTGAGGAGATATTGTTTGAATTTGATTTTGTCATGGAATATCTTGTTTTCTCCTTCTATGTTGATAGAGAGTTTTGCTGGGTATAGTAGTCTGGGTGGGCACCTATGTTCTCTCAGGGCTTGTAGGACATCTGTCCAGGCCCTTCTAGCTTTTAAAGTTTCTGAGGAGAAGTCAGGTGTGATTCTGATGGGTCTGCCATTGTATGTGACTTGGGTTTTTTCTCTTACAGATTTTAATATCCTTTCTTTGTTCTCTACATTTGGAGTTTCTATTAATATGTGGCGAGAGGAGTTTCTTTTCTGATCTAATCTGTTTGATGTTCTGTAAGCCTCTTGGATTTTTACTGGCATCTCTTTCTTTAGGTTTGGGAAGTTTTCTTCTATGATTTTGTTGAAGATATTTCCTGGACCATGGAGTCGGGAGTCTTCTCTTTCCTCTATGCCTATAATTCTTAGGTTCCGTCTTTTCATTGAGTTGAGTCCTTGATTTCTTGGATGTTGTGGGTGAGAGATTTTTTTAGCCTTCTCATTTTCTTTGGATGTTGTACTGATTTCTTCCATCGAATCTTCCATGCTGAGATCCTGTCTTCCATCTCTTGCATCCTATTTTTCATATTCACATCCGTAGTTCCTGTTCTCTTCTCTTGATTCTCCATTTCCTCTTTTAACTCTGACTGTGTTTTCTTTATTGTTTCCATTTCTATTTTCATGTCTTGAATGGTAGTGTTCGTTTTGTACATTTCCTTCTCCAATTTGCTTGTTTTTGTCTGGAGATCTTTCATTGCTTTATCCTTTTCCTGTTCAAGCTGGGTCACCTTGGCTTGGAGCTCTTTAATGATGTTATTCGTTGTTTTGACTTGTAGAATTGTGGCTTCTTTGAATTCCTTCATAGTTTTAAGTTCTTCTTGAAGGGACTTTATCACTTTCCATAATGTAGAATTGTCATCGTTTTCATGTGTTTCAGTTGTGGTGAGGTGGTTCGGGCTGGACAGAATAGCGTTGCTTTCTTTTGTTGGAGACATTTCGCTCTGTTTTTTTTTTTTTTTTTTGTCTCTGGCCTCTGGCCATGAGGAATTTTTTTTTTTTTTTTTTTTTTTGCTGTCTTCTGGACTTGTGTCCAAAGGTGGCACTGTGGTGTTGGAGTTGCCTTACTCCACCCCTATAAGGTGATTCATTCAGTCCTGTCTCTCAGGTGGGGACCTAATTAATTCAGGTGGCAGAGCTGTGCACAAGTAAGCTCTGATTCCCCGCCAGAAGGGCCCTTACTAGTACAAAAGTTCGATATAGGACAGTTTCAAATATCTCACAGTTTGCCCGGGGTTGGTTCCTGTAGGGGGTAAATCTGCAGTTCAGCTCCAATAGCCTTGCTGCTCCTTAGGCTTGGAAGCTGGCCTGTGACGTCACAGACTGGGATCTGAAGGCGCTTTGCAGTGGAGCTACTTCTCTTCCAAGGGTCACAACCTTTCCCAGATAATTGGATCGTCTGTGTGGGACCTGGGAGTGCCCAGAAGGGTGGGGATTATCTCTGCGTGGTTTCTGAATCTGCCGGCTGGATATTAGGTTGGAACTTACCGGGTATTTCTCCTTTTGGGGGGATGGGTTATCCTGATTCCCGGGTCCAGAGGCTTCCTAGCGTGTCCGAGAGTTGGAAGGGGCGTCCTGCCCAGGCATCTTCCATGGTCCCTGTGTAGCTGGGTGAGATTTAGAAGGGGTCGTGCCCTTTGTACAGCATCCTGCAACACTTGCTGCCTTGTGACTGTTGACCCAGAAATCAAAATACGTCCATGCCGGCCGCCGCCATCTTCGATCCCCTTTGTTTTCTTTAGAAATATTTTAATAATGAAGTGAAGGGTAAGAAGATGAACAAGAAAACAGCTAAGTGCTTCAAGGCTGTCTGAAATCTTTAGGGTTTTTGCAGAGTCAATTTATTCTGATGAAAAATCAGTGTCTAATCCATAAACAAATTGACTTGATAAGATCCACTTAATAATCAAAGGAATTAAACCATAAGTGCTGCTTCTACTCACAGAGAGTTAAGGATGATTTATTTCCTATTATGTCAGTGATATTTAATTGAAGCTATAATTAAGATCTAATATTTTAAAACATTGAACGCTTCTCATAATGTATGATAGCTTATAGACAAGTAACAACATGCATGTTACTTTTATAGGATTAGTTTAAAGGTAATCATTAGTGCCTGTAAACATACATACAGTGTACACCTGTACATACAGGGCATCATGTACATTTTAGACAAAAATATTCACAATCATAGTTAATTGAATAGAAGAATCTAGGGCTATAAAAATAGAAGTAAATAATAAGATCCTTACTGAGCAGTTATAATTACAGTTAATTTCCATATGTAGATATCAAAAGATTGGCTTGCCATGATCTACTTTCAGTTCAGCATAGTAGGCTCCTACTCTGTAATTAAAATGTGTTAATTTCTCACATTCCAGGTTGCTTGTGAAAGTGAAAATCAGATGCATAATACATTTGATTGACTGCATGCAAAATACATCTATTACTGAGAACAAAGAAATACTACTTGAAGAAGTTATACTTTTTTCCTTTTCGAGACAAGGTTTCCCTGTGTAATAGCCTTGGTTGTCCTGGACTGGCTTTGTAGACTAGGCTGGCATCAAACTCACAGAAGCCTCCCTGCCTCTGCTTCCCGCGTGCTGAAATTAAAGGTGTGCAACCCTAGGCCTAGCTGAAGTTATACTCTTTAATCTATGCTACATATATTGGAAGAAAATGAAATAGTTTATAGTCTTTATGTACATTAGCTATATAGCAAGCTAACAGAAACTTCTGGCTAAATAGCATATAATTATTAATTTATAATTCATGTGCATTTTAAAAAGCAATGAATTTGGATTGAAAAATACATAGGATTAGCTGTGTTATAAACCATCTTTTTGTAAACCACACTTTCTTTAAAGAGATAGTGCATGCTATGCTTATCTAATAGGAGTATTAGAATAAGTCATTCAAAATGTGTGCCAGGAATAGAGGACATCTAAAATTGCTCCTATAAAAACATCACTGTCATTTCATGGTATTTGGTTTGTTTTTCTAAATAGAAATGGATGGAGACAAAAGCATTGACTATGAATCATGTGCAGCTTAACCTACTTGATAGTCCCAAGGGCATTGTATATCACGTCAGTGACATCTGCCATGGTGGAAAAAAGTATAATCCACTCTAGTAACTCATGTTCAGATTCACCCCTTCTTGTTTTCATATAAATGCACCATGATTTACATGAAAAGGCTAGTTCTGTGTTCACTGTATTCTGTACAGCACCTAGCAATGCCTAAACTTATGTTTATTATTATTCTTTGTGTCACTATCAAATTATGCATTAAAATTACTTTATGTTCAAGAAGAAATTCATATGTAATTAAAAATAATATTTATAAAATATCTCCAAATTTTAAAAAAATGCACACAAAAATAAACCATAACATTTGTGAACAATCCATAGGAGGAAAAAAAAATCCCAGAATGTTCAGTTTGTGTGGCATGTAAGTTATTCTTTTCTGCATTAAATTTTTCTGTTCTTGAACACTTTTCCCTGGGAAAACATATCACACTTATTTGCCCTAGTATTTTAAAAAGACTAATTTATTATCAAAGTTTGATATTCATTTATAATCACAAAAAGAAACAAAGAACACAGAGTCATAATTTCATAATGGTCACACATCATCAGACATTGCTGTGTTAGAACTGCAGTGCAACCCAGACACCTGCTGGACACCTTTAGAACTGCACAGTTGTTCTCTGAACAAAGGCCCTGAATGTAATAGCTATCTAAAAACCACACAGTAAGAAGTGCATCTATTCACTTATAGTAGGATTTTAGCTATATAGTAGAAGGTATCGATACTACAACTAACACACCAAAGGGAACTTGGACATAGACTTCTTATTTTTAATTTTTATTCTTTATCTATTTTTTATATATTGGTTATATTTTTTTCTATATTTTAGTCTTTTTTATCTATTGTATGCTTATTGGTTTGTTTGTTTAGTAGTTCCCTCTCCCGGGCAACGAGACACTTTTCACTGATGGTACTGCTTCGTAGATCCCCAATGAATGAAGAGGCTCTTGGCCCTCATACGACCTCTCAACTGAGATGAGGGACTGTTATATAAGGACACCCCACCCCAGAGAAATGGGATGAAAGGGTTAGGAGGTAAAGAAAAAAAATGAAATGTGATGTTTCGGCCTTTTACTACTAACTGTCATGAACTGTTTAGGATAATTAAGAAATGCAAACTAATGGTTATGCAAGCCAGTCATTCTGTTAGGTACTATGACAGCCTATTATAGTTACTTGCTAAGCTAATCAGAAATAAAGCTGCTAAGAGACAAGCAACATCTGCTTACCCTAATATAAGAGATAGATAGGGCCTCTTCAAAAACCTCAAGAGATCTGCAGAATATGGCATTCAAAGATGCTTTCATAACTTTAGATTTTTTTATATCAAGACATATCAACTCCTGACAGCACCCCCTATTCTCCTCCAAGTAGAAGATGAGCATCGAAGAATCTCCAGTGGGAGATGGTTGAATTAGTCGCAAGCCTATCTCTTGGTAGGAAAAGCCCCTTGCCCCAACTGTAGACAGAATGCTGTCCAAAAAGGACAAAACCTGGAAGCAGGTAAGTTGACAGCCTAGCTCTGCCAAGACAGGGTAGGTAAGTCCTTCATAACCCCTGCTCTACAATCAAAGTCTGTCAGAGAAACGGGGCCAAATGACTGAAGATCGATGCTGTAATGTATGGAGAGAAAATGGGAACTGTCCAGGCAGCCACAGGTATGTCATTCTTAGTTTGGGAAGCTGCAGGCCCTGTACTTCCTATAAAATCAGATATATTTATCCCTCTCAGGTCTCTGAGGTGGTTGAAGAACAGATAGCTAGAGTCTCACTATTTAATTTTGAGTTGTTTAGGAGTCAAGAGAGTGTTATAGATCTAAGAAGATACTTTTAAAATTGTGTTGCAAGTTAGTATGAATGTTGAGTCAGATATAGACTTTTAAACTCATGGAGATGTTTAGATAGTAGAATGTTAAAGTCAAGTACCAAATACATATGGACTGGTCATTGGGAATGTACGTTAAGCCATATAACCCTCATAACTGTGGCCTAATTACCTCTGTTGTACTGTATTGTATTTGTTATTATAAGAGAAAGAGCCATTTGTTGGACTGAAAGGGGAAACTGTAGGGGGAAATAAGATATACCTTAAACTTAAAAGAAAAAAAAAGGGAAGAGGATGGGGGGTTGAGGGTGGGAGGGTGGGACTGGAGGGGGAATAGGGAGGGGACTGCGATTGATATGTAACTTGAAGAAATAAAAAATAAAGGAAAAAAAGAGGAAATAAAATAAAAAGATAGGTGATTAAAAAAGTGCAAAATCAATCTGTAATTAAATTTGAAATTTAAAACATCACATGATTAAATTACAAAAGCCAGCATTTAAAGAATAAAAAGCATGAAGTTATCAAATGCACATTGAAAATGATAGGTTCCAAAATACCTTTGGAACTTTTTTCATGTAGATTATAAGGTATGAACACTTGGATAAAAGCCCCTTATACAAGGAATGTTATAGTAGTATGAAAATTATATGCAATGTGGAGCAAATACTTTGAATACAGGGTACTTGTGTAGTGTACTTATTTCAAAATATGACTGGCAACTTAGTTGTTATTATTTTTTTTCCTGAAACAGGGTCTCTTGTAGCTCAGGTAGGCATCACACTCACGATTTCTGTCTCTATACCCTGATAATTGTGCCACCATGCCTGACTTATGCAGGGATAGCTCTGGAGCCCAGGGCTCTGTGCATGATAGGCTAGGCAAGCACTCTCCCAACTGAACCACATCCCCAGTTCACTAGTGACCAGTTTAAAGAATATGAACCAGCAATGTCCACAGTTGGAGACATTTAGGAACTAGCATCAATGCCCACTTTTTGCATTGATCTCTAAGCAAGTTTGATGGTTGTCCTGGGTTTTTTGTCTCCTGCTGCAAAGAATAGACCTAAAAAGTAACCTGTGGCAAAGCTCACTCTGCTTTTAGCAATGGTTGTGTTTGGCTTGGTTGTTCCTGTTCTTGGAGTTACAGCAGTTTGCTGCCTATACAAACAATTGTATCTGTAGTGATGATTTTACAAGCAGTTTCCGCTAATGAAGACATGTTCCAACTTAATTTTGACCATTAATCATGAACTGAAATGCCAGTAAAATGGAGTTTCATGTCACTCTTAATGAGTAGCTATTCAAGAAACCAAAGTCTCCACAGACAGGCCTCAATGAGATCTTATAACTGCTTCTAATACCAGAAGCAAACATTTGGATTTCTAGAATTTGTTTCATGTTCTATCACTTCTATCTTCTCATATTCTTGTATATTATAATAAGTAGCCCATATATGTTTTAGAAATTGGGGAAAGTAACTAAAATAACCATAATGTTTAAGACCAATGGTATATAGTCCGATTTAACAAATGGCTCAGCCACATCAATAATGTGAGTTTTTTCACTGACTACTGTCTGCTGGCCTCTGTGTGACTGCTAAAATAAATGGTTAATGCTCATTTCTTTGTAAAAGGCAAGTGCTTTTAGCTACATCTGAGAAAGTTACTCCCAGGAATTTTGTAAGAGACAAGGTAGGAATGAATCCCATAATGACCACTTAACAACTTAATGATTCAGGTAACTGGAATCATTGGTGCAGCAAGTGGCTTCTGCATTATATAGGCATTCAATTCCCAAAAGCCAATGTGAAGGATATAATCTCATGACTATTTAGAAATTATGTCAGCCTGAAGAGTCACCAAAACACCTGACTAGAGTGAGGAAGTCAGTGCAGCAAGCTGGACCTGCAAGAATGGAGCTACAAAGAAGTTGGAGGGGGGGGCATTCTTGGAAATTCAGGCAGGGAGGTGTTGGACCATGGAATAGACTCTAAACGATCACTAAGTGGGTAGGTTCTTCGGATTGAGTTGGGCTTGGGGGTTGGTCAACACTTGAGGCAATGTAAGAGGGTATATTAAAGAAAGCTGGGAATGTTTACAGAATTCTCTGCTTTTACAATTTCAGACTGTTGAATTTATTTGCTGTTCAAAACACAAGCGAACTTGCCTTACACATTCCGTGAGTGCAGTGAGTCGGAAGGAAACACAAAATTGGTTGCTCTGTAGTTCTTTCGATGTTTCTCACTAATGAGTACTTCCTATTTTTAGGATACTGTTCAACCTTAATTGTCATTTTAAGCCTTTGGATTTATTATGCAAATCTATGAGGCTTGGCAAAGGTTTCATGTATGTGGGAAAGAAAGTCCTATGGTAAGAGATTTTTCCAGTGAGCAAAGTACGCTGTAACAGTATATGGCAAAAGTCACTAATTTTATATACAATTAGCAAGTTTGGAGAGTTTTTAAGTGGAGAAGAATGTTACCAGGAAACAGGTATCTATACCTTCCTTTGTCTTGATTGATGGATCGGGTACATTTGTGCAGTTGGAGATGTAATGCTCTGATGTGAGATAAGAGGAAGAGAGAGATTACCCGTCTGAGCTGCCAAAAATCTATTTCTGAATGGATGCTCCAGGATTACTTTTCAGAATGCCTTCATTCTTGTTTTTTTTTTTTTTTTGTCTGAAACTAGGAATTCAGATAGTTATAAATTATAAAATAATAAGGAACATTAAGTAGTAAAGTTGGGTTGCTCTTAAGCTCAATACAGGTTATATGGGCTTTACAATATGAATTCCAAATTTCAAATAAAATATAAAGTTAGGTTTAGAATGGAGACACAGCAGAGCAAGAGGGTGGAGAGGTTGGGGGCCAGTTTGAACTGCTTCAAAAACACACAAGCTAGGCGAGGTGGTGCATGCCTTTAATCCCAGCACTTGGGAGGCCAGCCTAGTCTACAGAGGAGTTCCAGGACAGTCAGAGAGAGCTATGTAATGAGATACTGGTTCAAAAACCAAACACCCCCCACCAAAGAAAAATAAAATATTATAAAATTGACATATATTGCTAATATTTAGTGTGGCTTAAATTTTTGTAAACCAACCAATTTGATTCTTTATATGTATTAAAAAATGTAGATATCCAGGGCTGTGTGAAAGCAACCACATTTTTCAAACTAAAAATTTGAGCAATATACTCACAGAATAGCAGAGTAAGGATTTCTTTTTTTTTCCCAGAAAATACTAAACAACTGTTGACAAATTTTGAAGAAAGATATATATAAAAAGAAAGTTACAAAGCTGAAACCAGGACTGAACTCATGAGGAAGAGGTGGGCCAGGGAAGGAGAAGAATGAAGACCAAACCAACACCCCTAAAGACATTTTACTCTCAAGGAGACTAAAAACAGTTGTATGTTTAGTTGAATCTTTTAAAAAAAAACATAATAATACTCATTATGCTTAATATCTTACTCTCATTAAAGATGTAGAAATGTGAAAACTAAGATAGATGCCACAACAAGAAATTGTGATGGGTCTATTTGTTACATTTATTTGTGTGTGTACAGCAGGAGTGAAATGGAGGTAAGCGTGTGGGTGGTACATTCACACACAATCTGTGTGTGGTGGTCAGAGAATAATGTTCAGGAGTGGTTTTCTCTCTCTGTCATGTGGGTCCTGGCCATCAAACTCAGGTCCTCGGGCTTGGCAGCAATTGGCTTCACCTGCTGAGCCGTCTCACCAGCCCCTTGTTACTCTTAATAGACTTTTCTTTAAATATCACAGGCCTGTGTGGTAGCCTCCTGCTCTTACTAGGCTCCTAGATACTTTTATTATTAGTGCAGTGATTTTGAACAACAGAGAAAGTTGGAATGGAAGCTGTTCTCTCTCAAGCAGGAACACCGTCCCCAACTGTTCCAAAACAGATCAAGCAAGGATCTGCAGTTAGGGAGTAGGCTTCTTCTAAATGCTAATTAAAATGAAATATTATCCATGCCCTATTCTTTTTGTGTACTCCATCTCTTAAAGCCCTGGCTCTCAAACTCTTCTTTCATGCTAGCTTCAGGAGTTCACTGATTAATCTCGAGGAAAGCGCATTGTCTTGTTGGAAGACACTCTATATGACTACAAGATTCTGTTAAGTTTTAAAATTTCTGATTTCCATTTTTAGCAGAATTCACCACTGAACTGGTTTTGGTAGTTGTTCATTATGGCATGTTGAAAATGTAAAATCTTTGAAAGAAGTCAGGAAATTCTTGTCAACACTGAGAATAGATCAGTCAGTCACAACCTATGAGTAGTTAAGTAGGATACAAAAAATACTAGTTTTTGAAATCGCAAAGGCCATGGACAACCTGACAAAACATACAATACTAAGAATGCAAATTAAACCATGCCATTTTAAGCAACATTAAAAATCAAATGAGTTTTTTTTTATTGTTGCTGCTGTTTGTTTGTTTTTACATTCTCTCTGAAAGTCTTTGTAAAAATACCTTCAACTTCAGGAGTTAAGGTGAAGTCAGGTCCCAAGAAATGGCTAAATCCAGCAGGCAGAATAACATTTGTTATTTTAATGGGAGAGGCTTTAACGTGGCCGAATGACCCACCATCCATAGAAGAGTTGATAACAGGAACGAACTACACAATAAAATAGAACAGTTAAGAACATCTTACCACTGAAACTGATATAAATAGGTTTAGTCCTTATCAAAAGCCCCAAGGCACATAAACTTTAAAAAGTACTTTTACATGCTCATCTAAGCTCAGGATTGTTATTGCGGACAGAACAGAATGCAGGCATGGGGTTGACTTCCTTCAGTCTTATGGTTTGCTTTTTCACACTATGTCACAAGAAGCCAGAGCTTGATGGCCCATCCTACTTCCAAAAGCTCTTAGTGGGGAAGAGCAGAACTGTGTTTCCTTTGTAGTAGCTCTTTTTCTTTCTTTGAATAGTCTTATTTTGAGTGTATGAGTGTCTTGCCTGCATGCTTGTATGTATGTGTACCACATGCATGCCCTGTGCCAGCATGCACACCGGAAGAGACTGTTGGAACCTTTGGAATTATAGTTGTGTAAGCCACCACATGGGTGATGGAAACTGAATTGCTTTTTGTATAAATGTATGCCTGCTCTATTTTTATCAAGACTGTGAGTTTGTTAAAGATATGAATTCTTAACATATGGTTCCTCTTACTTTGAGATGCAGGCCTTTGCTATTTGTGTAAAGTAACCAACTTGACTCCCACAAGCATTAGCAAGAGTGCAGCTTTCAGTGTGCACAGAGGTTCTTAAACTAATGCTGTATAGTCCCAAGTTGCCCAACTCTTCATTTTTGGGAGTTTCTTTCTGTCACTAATGTGGCACGCTGTTAAGTTTGCTCTTAAAGCCAAACCCCTAACACGTTTAGGTATAAATGTTTGGACTTTATTTTGCCTTTCTGCTGTTAAAAGAAACAACAGCAGCCACCAAGCTCTGAGCCCTCATGTGATTGATGAACTGAGAGTGGCTGATCTGTGGGGCCCCCCCACACCAGAAAAGTAGGATAGGTGGGAGACGGGGTAGAGGGTGGGAAGGTGAGACCGGGAGGGGATGGAGGGAAGGAGGGGTCTGTGTTCGAGATATAACTTGAATTAATAAATAAATGTTAAAAAGTCCAAACTGAGAAACTTGAAATTGTTTTTATTCTTGTTTTTTTCTGAATAGCTAAAAGAAATAATGGCTCAGTTTTGGTCTAGTCATGAAAGTAAGAGTTATTATTAAACCTTAAAATACATTTTTTATAAAATGAAGATTTTAAATACTTCATTATTTTACTGTATATAGATGGATCAAAATAATTTTAAATAAGATGTTTGCTTATGTATCAAAATGGATAGTTACATTTTAAAATATAGCACTATTGAAAAGGCAAGAAGATTTATGTTGAATAAGTCATCATAAAGTTGTTGTACAGTAATGGAGAACTAGGAGTTTATGAGAAGAAGTACACACATAAACACTAATGAGTAATGGAGAACTAGGAGTTCATGAGAAGTACACACGTGAACACTATTGAGTAATGGAGTAGGAGTTCATGAGAGGTACACATGTGAACATTAATGACTAATGGAAAACTAGGAGTTCATGAGAAGTACACACATAAACACTAATGTAATGGAAAACTAGGATTTCATGAGAAGTACACACGTGAACCCTAATGAGTAATAGAAAACTAGGAGTTCATGAGAAGAAGGACATACGTAAACACTAATGAGACTTAAAGCTGAAGGCTGGGTCTGCATATTTTTGATAAATTAAGGCAGCTTAAAAGTTACATATGAAAATGATGTCTTAAAGTTATTGTGATTATTTGCTTTAAAATTTAGCAACATTACTTTAAAATAAAACTCATACACTTTAATGAAACAATAGTTCTCATAAGTGACTCTATGGCACCTCACATATGCAGGGTGGTAGAAGCTTCTTTCCTAAAAGGTGTCTACTAGCCTCATCTCTAAACCTATGAAGACTTTACCTTACATGGCAAAGGAGTTTGCAGGTGTGACTGAGGTAAGGACTTTGAAGTGGGCAGATTACTCTGGATTATCTAAAAACAGGGAGACAGAAGGGTCAGAGTGGGAGAAGGAGCTGAGATGATGGAAGCAGAGGTTGGAGTGATGGCACTGTTGACTAAGGGCCAGGAGCCAAGGTAGCCTGGAAGCTGGAAAGCACATAGACTGAGCTCCTTTCCAGAGCTTCCAAAAAGAATGCAGCTCCATCAATGCTTCTGTCTAAGACCTGATTTCAGACTCTTGCCTTTTAGAACTATAAGACAATCACCATGTGCTCTGTTAAGCCAATGAACTTGGGATAATTTGATGCAAGAGCAACAGAAAACTACTTCAAAACTACTTGTTTTTTCAAGAAGTGGCTTGAAGATCGAAAAAGGGAAAGAAGGCTTAATTACAGAACTGAATTTCATCTGATTTGTTCTCCTTTGAAAGAGTGAAGCCTATGACAAGAATTTGAGTACATGGTATTAGACAGTAATCTTAGCTACATGGGTGGGTAGTACTCAAAGCTAGAACTTATTTTTTTTAGCCTATAGACCAATCTCCTTTGCTTAAACTTATTTTTTATTAACATTGAACAACTATGAGCATCAAGATCTCTGAAGATACTCTAACTTATTCTAGAAGTGCCTTTCTCAAAACACGTCAAGATTAATTTTTTAAAATTGGAGGAATCATTAAAAATTGTAACTAGGAAGAAAACCCACAGAATCAACTAAACTTGACTCATAAGGCTCACAGAACCTGAGCTGTCAAACAGAGAGCATACAGTTGTGTAGCGTGGTTTTCATGTGAGACTCCTAATAGTGGCATCAGGGGGTGTCTCTGAATCTGTTGCCTGTCTTTGGGACCCCTTTTTCCTACTGGGTTGTCTAGCCCTAATAGGAGGAGATGCGCCCAGTCTTACTGCAACTGGATATTGTTGGCCTGGCCTTTTCTGAAGAGAAACAGAGGGGTGGGGTGGAAGGGAGGGGCTGGGAAGAAAGGAGTGAGGGGAAATGTGTTCAGGCTGTAAAATAAATAAATCAATAAATGTAAGTATGGATAACATCTGGGTGGTAGGATACTTGCCTAGTGTGACCTGTGTTTGCCCCTCAGCATCCCAAAAGAGAAAAAAATATATAACACATATTTATTTTTAACATAATTTCAGATTGTATATATTTGATAAAGAAGAAATTCCCCCCCTTCTTTTGAGGCAAGATCTCAGGTAGCCCCCACCAAGGATGACTTTGAACTTCTGATCTTCCTGTTTCCCGTGTGCCATGGTTACAGGCGTGCACCATGCCAAGTCACGGCCATTTTCTAAGCCAGGATCTTTTCTGATATTTTATGTGACTATACTTTAAGATTCTACCTATAATTTCTTCTGGTGCTTTCTTTAAAACAGCCTGAATTTAAACATATGAAGAAAATTTAGAGACAATACATTGTCTAGATTTAAAAATTAGTTTTCTTACATAGTTCTCCAAATTTGTATCTTTTCTCCTGTATTTTACAGTTATTTTAAAATCCCACATCCAGTTTGACATTGTTTGTGTGTTTACTCTTTATATAGGCTTTCTATCATATTGATTTTGGTTTTCATATTAACATAGAAATCATAATTTAAATTTGAACTTATGTTTCATCTGTTGACTTAATATAAAAACACACAGCAGGTTTTTGAAGAAACAAAGCCATCTCTCTATAAATAAGTGACTATTGCTGAAGGGAGAAGAAAAGCAAGAAGAGTTGACCAGGATCAGAAGTACCATCTGCTTCATGAATGGCCTGAGGAGGACTTGTCCATCAGCATTTGCTAATCCAGGAGCTGAATGAAAGCCTAGGAGGAAGGCATCTTGTCTGGAGCCCCTCGCCTGATTCTCCTTCAAGATCTTGGTTTTTGTTTTGTTGTCTTTTCTTGTTTCAATACAAGGGTTTCTCTGTGTGGCCCTGACTGTCCTGGAACTTGCTCTGTAGACCAGGCTGGCCTCCAACTCAGCGATCCGCCTGCCTCTCGAGTAAAGATCCTGTTCTTATTATGACATCGGACCCTTGACCCTAATGTATTCGGATTTCTGCTTCTCATTATGTTTAAGGTTCAGTTACACAGACCTTCCCCGCGTGCTCCAGGTCTTTGGAACATCTCTTGGATCACCCTAAAAGTTTCAACTGGCTTCCCCTCTACTCCTGTCTCTTTTTCAAAATTTGCAAAGGCTCAACTCTAATAACGCTACATGTCTGTTAAAACCATTGTTTTTCCGTGTTAAATTTAGTCTCTAGAGGATGATCATGAACACACAAAAGTAGTTAATGATAAAATTCTTAAAAGCCTGCTTGTTGTTTCTTCACTCTATAATTTTGTTCCTATCATGGTCAGGTACATTTGGGGCTCATGAGTAAAGAGTCCAGTAATTCTGCAAATCCATAAGAATAGCAGGAGTACAGAAAGTTGAGATGAAATTTCCCCTCCTTCCTCTCTGCCTTTATGGTTGGTTTCTATAAAAATGGCATGTCTAAGTGTCTTACTTCCTCTCTGAAGTGTCTGAAGTACCGAACAAACAAATTTTAAGTAATTTTCCTTGTATCAATGTATTATTAGGAAGAAGATAGTAGTCACTAAGTAAATACTGCAATTTACAAAATCACGTGTGTGTAAATATTTAAATCAAAATGTACATGATATAATGCTTATTTTATAATACACTACAGTAAAAAGAAAAGGGTAAACAGTATATTTACCGAATTTTTCTTTGCTTGTAGTTCAGAGAAATGAAACTCAGCCTTTGCCTTATCATCAGAATTTATAGGAATTCCATCCAACATCTGTAAATTAGGCAGGCGGAATATGAGCACATGGCGATGTAACATTTTTCTACAAATCTAAAAAAAGGTAAAAATAATAGTTTATTCCCCAAATCACTTTCATACAACAAAAATAACCTTCAAGAGAGGGAGGTTTGAGAAAGGACACAAAGATGATGCAGAACACCTGCTTTACAAGACTAGATGCTGTAGGCAGAAACTTTTTCTTGGAAGATTTCTCAATCTTCTGTAATGTCAAATAAAAATAGAAAATGTTTTTAAACTAAGGTTGCCCATTCAGAGGTTTAGACTTTCTCCTTTGCTTTTTCCTTCCTTTCCCTTTTCCTTCCCGTCTCCTTCTCTCCCTGCCCCATTGTCTTTACCCTTCTCCATGTAGCTCACTCTGGTGTGAACAAATAATCCTCTTGCCACAGCTTCCTCCGCACTTGAATCATAAGTCCATGACAGCACACCCAGCCAGCTGTCCCTCTAAAGTTCATAGCATTGCCTACTAGCTATCGAAAAGTCTCAGCTCATGGGTAGAATGATATGAAAGTTCATTTGTATGCAATTAGTTTATGCGAGTTTCCAAAAGGTCCTATTTCATTTAATTCAATGTCTTCTGATCCGAATGATTTGTCCCTTCGTAGTGTGAACCTGCTCTAAAAGTACTTGCATATGTGCATAAAAAGATAGGTAGAAAGACTTAATAGAATGGTCTGGGCACATTGACTTTTAGAAGGTTCTGCTTGCAAGGATAGCTCTTTCCTGGTGGAAAGGTGGTTGAGTATAAATCCTGTTTTTTAGTAATTATCAAGGCATAATCAACTACCTTTAAAGGGAGTGTATAAAAAGATAGAATTACAGTTTTTGTCTGCACAGGTTCAGATATGCTACATTAGATATTATCAGGCTGAATCTAGTAAAATATAAAACATGAACAAATAATATTCACACCAGGAATTTAGGGATTGATTTACTCTGTGAGGTCTGTGAATGTGATTTACTATACCAGAAAATTAAAAAGAAAACTATATTATCCATCAGTCAAAACCCAATGTCCATTTGTTACAAAACAGCCATTTGGAATTGAAAAAAACACTTCCTTAAACCGTTGAAAGTTACTCTCCCACAATTCACTGCAAAGATCATCTCTAATAGAGTCAGCGTGAAAACATTCTGAAACTATTAGATCACTATCAAGTGCATCTATCCAATACTGCACGGCAGCACACTGAGAGAAGTATGGGAAATAAATATATGAAGATTACAAATAGTAGCTATTTTTTACAGATAGCATGACAGTATATTAAAAAAATCCAAAAGTTTTTACACATCATAAGAACTAAAAACATGGCTTAGCAAGCTGCCTAGACAATGAACAATATAAATAAAAGCTATAATTTCTTTACTCCTACAATAAATAATCAGAAGAACATAAAAAGAAATTATTTAAAACAACAGAATAAATCTTATCAAAGATGATTTAAATATTTATGGAAAAATATAAATCTTTTTCTGTGTGAAAGTAAAATTCCTTTCTGTAGTATTTTAGATTAATTTTTAAACATACATAAAAACAAAAATTATAATACGGTAAACTATCTATACATTTGTATAGATGTATATTTCATGTAATCAGGTGAAGACACTTCCATTTATCACTGTTTGTGGAAAAACTATTAATTTCTTTCTTGTTTCTTGAGACACACAGTAGCCAGTCATTTTTGGAGCTGCCACCTTGTTCAACAGTGCACCACAGCTTCTTGTTCCTGTCACCTAGAACCCACTGCTAACATTCCCAGTCTCAAGAAAATTCTAAACTTTGATTGAAATGCATAAAAGATATTGCGTATTTATGAATAGAAAAGGGGAATACTGCAAGTTAAAGAGGACTGTTTATTGCCATGTTCTTCTTCGTGGAAGATACATAGCCACCAGCACTATGGTGCCGAGAACAGCAAAGACAGTGAAGAAAGTAAAGGATCTAACAAGAAAGAAGAGATGAAGATGAGAATAAGGAGAAATACTCTAACAATAATTAAAACAATATAAAATGTTACAAATGAACACAGCATAACATTGGCACAGCAATAGACAGAAAAGCTAAAGGGCACAGTGCTGAGTGTGAAACACACTCACACACTTACATTTGGAAGTGATGGTTAGCGGTACAATCGCATAGAGACAACGTTAAGCCAAAAACTGTGCTGGGTTAACTAGCTAGGTATATAGAAATAGAAAAATCAAATAACTTTCTCATATCATAAACTAAATTGCATATGACTAATTAGGAAGTTAATAAGTTATAAAGGTAAATAAATACTTACCGGATTGCCATAGACAGTAAGCTCTCTGAGAGAAGGGATAACCTCAAGTTTTTCCAGTTCTGCGATATCCTATATAAAAGGTAATGAATTGTCATTTGGCTAGCTTACATCTCCTAACATAAATGACTCCAAAGTTATTTCATTCATGTCTTAGATTTGAAGTAGCTCACAATTAGAGCCTCTAATGTGAATCTGAGTGGAGACTGTAGACTGATTAGCAAAGATAAAACTGCAACATAGAAAATGAGCAGAATTTGCAAGATAATAGCCAATGTTTTCTAGGAAGAGTTCTGAACCACCCTAGGACTTAGATGACAACGTTAATAACAGAGGAAAGTTCGATACTGGCTATACTCTGATACACTAGCTGTGAAAGACAGATAAAAACTGTTTTTCTGGTTAAATGCTTTGCCCTTCAACCCTGCTTAGGACTATTCATTATTATTCACCTAACTTCAGTGTAAGTTTGCAATATATATATATATTTTGCAGAATTTTAAAAAAGATTTATTTTTATTTAGTGTATACGTGTTTTGCCTTCCTTATATGTTCAGATGTTTAAAAGTACGTGAAGAATCTGGCTGTCAGAGGAATCACCTAGCCACGGGGATCAATTGGCACTGTGAAGCTGAGATCTTCATTCGTGTTGCAATGATTCTTTAGAAGCAAAGCAACAGGCCACATTTTTATCACTCTACATTAATGGACATATTGAGGAAACTCAAAAACTCTACACCATGGCCTGCAGGTCAATGAGACACCACATCTACCTTTAGCTGAAGTACTAGTGTTTTGGTAATTTTTAGTAGAGTTTTCTCTTGTCCTATCTCTCTTGGTTAACCCAGAGATTGTATGCTAATTGCTTGATTGTAGAATTAATCCTGGTATCAGATTGCTCAAGTTGGTATGAATCCAGAGACAAAAATCTCTCCCTCAAAGGAAATTCGAATGGACAGCCAAGGTTCTTTCTGAAAGAGCGTGGTTTTTAGAAGGATTCAACTATAAGTTTCCAACTCACTCTTGCTCCCCAAAGTTCCTTTTCTCCTCCAGTTAACTGTATATGGTCACACTGAGGTACCACAACACCATCCAGCATAAGTTCAGGGGTAAAACAATCCATTTAAATGCTATTTCATGGATAAAAATAAAGGCTAAAGTCATTCAACAACCAATAAAGCTCAGTCATTTTTTCACTCACACATGCATAATCTGATTTGTCACACAGGTTGCAGTACAGTTGTACTAAATTTTGACAGTAAATTCCACTAAGCATGATTCTGTTTAAGTTGCTTCGAAGGGACCTATCGTACCAGGAGGGATCTACCATCTCCCCCATCTCTGAAGAGGAATAGTGTGTTGACAGGTGAGCAAGGACATGCTGGGGAAAAGCTGGCTGCTTTAAGTATGCTGCTAACTGGGTGTCCTGGCAAACAGAGCAAAGGCATTTTGCAGGAAGGTCCCTAACTAGGGCATTCTCTTAACAGATCTCTCTGGATAAAAACTGCTTACAGTCAATTAAGACCACTCTACAAAATCTTTCTTGGAGGCTAAATAAATAAATAAATGAAAAATTTATTCTGAGCTACACAGCTTCTGTGGTGTGGGAAGAAAGTAACCAAAAAGGCAATAAATGTCCAAGGCCTCAAATATTAGTTATTGGAATGATAGGCAAAACTCGATACCAGATAAGGTCATTGATGAATGTATGGAGGTTCTGTTTTCTTTATACTAAGCTTGTTTGAAGCTCAGGGTTTGGGGATATGGAGCACATTCTCCACCACAGAACCTCTCCCTCTAGGAGTGGTTCTAGGTCTCATTTGTTGAGCCCATTTACTGTTGCCAGAAATATTTCCAGTAGAACACCAATTTTCCTAACTTTTATTTCTTCTGAATAAAGTTTTAGAAAGATCATCATCAACCTGGTCAGGCTCTCCTCAGATTGGCCCTTGAATCTGGATAAATCAGGTGGATGCTATTTTTCTCAATCTGTGTGTCTCCTATTTGCTGAGTTAAAGGAGACATTAGTCATGATTTCCTTCTAACATTGGAAAGACATTTTATATTATCACAGAAAAGGCTTTACGACCTGTAGCAAATAGAGCCTCAGTCAAATATTTGTCAAGTGCCTAATGTCTACCATGTACCGTGTGCTATACTACTATAAATGTAAACAAAAGAGACAAAGGTGTTGCTCTTGCAGGGGGAGTGTACAATTCGGTTTGTCTTTGAAACTGTCTTACAAGTACGGATGGCAGAAGCAACCTGGGTAAAAGTAGATTTTTAGATCATTACCAAAATACTTAAAAAAAAAAAAAACAAAAGCCACTGCTCTGTCAGGTCGAATCCACTCTTGTACCTGTACACCACCTCAGGAGACATCCTAAGAGGGCCCAGTGGTGCTGTCCCTTAAGAGAGTACAGTGTGTGCCTAGTCACACGCCTGACCGAGAACTAGTGAGCAGCACTCTGGTGCTCTGGTTGGTGTTCTTGGGAACTTCATGTTCAGATCACAGAGGACTTCAAGCTGACCTCAAACGACAACACCCCTAAATAACATTACCTGGATTTTGTTATATCCTAGGAAGAGTTTCTCCAGTTTGATCAAAGGCTGTAGTTTGCCCAGCTCCCGCAGCCTGTTCTCCTCTAGATGAAGAGTCAGCAGGGAACTCGGCTTGGCAAACGCGCTATCATTAAATGCTCTGATGTGATTATGGTCCATGACCAGTTCCTGAAGGACGGCCAAGTTGTCCAGCCCTTCCACTTGACTGATCTCATTTCCTAAACAGTTGTGACATGCTGCATGAGCCCCAGCTTCCAGAATCAAAGTTTACTTACAAACTTTCATTTAAATATTCATCAAATGATTTTTAAAGCTAAAAAAGTATACATTTGTATGTATTTATATATATGGAAAATTGTAACACAAACTGATCTTTCCCTAACCTCTAATGAGCAGCCTTTCCCCAAACAACTTTATCTAGCCCCAGCAACCCTTCTTGTCAATCTGTTAATCAAATTACAAACTAATCCTGGACTAGTTTTCCTTTCCTTTTCATATATCTAATTAGTTACTTAGTCCTAATAGTTCTTCCTTTACAACTACCCTTTAAACTTACCACTTCTATTGATACCCCTGTGGACCAGGCAATCATTAGTATATATTAATATATATTAATATTATTATATGTTATATTATTCGCTCTGGATCAAAAATGCATATGCTCTAGAGTCAGACAGACCTGACTACCATAAAACACTAGTGCAAGCTTGGGTACGTTATTAAGCCACATTGAACCTCAATTATTTCTTCTTCCCTTCTCCCAGGTATCCAACAGCAGAGAAATGGTTAAGAAAATATGATAGATAAATATACAATGGATTTTTCAGTTGTAGAGAAGAAGAGAATTCTATTCTTTGCAAGAGAATGGATACAACTAGAGATACATTAAGCAAATTAAAGAAGTCTCAGAAAAACAAACTTCATATTTGAAAGTGAAACTACATAAGAGAACAAAGGGGGCTAACTAATGGAGGCAGAAGGAGGAAACAAGGAAGGTAGAGAATATACTCAACATAAAATATATACTTGTTTGAAAATGTCCCTATATAATAGTACCAGGTACAATGAGTATATACAATCACTTTAAAAAAAGCTATTGGATAGCATGCAGCTAAACTAAAGAAACAACATATTTGATTATTGAATTTTTGTTGTCTATGATCAATTAGAGTAAGTTTTGATGGTTACATTTGTTTGTCAAAGCAAGATGATATCCAGTCAGTTTATAGGATTTATAAAGCACATATTTACTCACCCTGTAGAAAGAGGAATTTTAAGTTTCTTAGTCTGTTAAGTTGTAGCTGGACTAAGTTACAAATTCCATTGTATCCCAAATGAAGAACCTCTAAACTTTGCATCATTGGAGGCAAATTTTCATTGCTTACTGAATCTCTGAAACACAAAGGTAAGTTTGAGGTCATAAACTTGATTTAAAAGCAACTTTATCATAAAAGGCTGTCTGAAGTGTATTTACTTCAGAAGAGAATAAGTAGTTATCTTTATTCTAAAAAGACATGCCTGTGTCTAGTAAACTCTAACTAATCTACTAAAAACTAATTGAGCTAATAAATTAATTTATCAAAGTCACAAGATAAAATAATAAAAATGCTCTGAAATTCCAGTGCCAGTAATAAAAAAATGTAAAAATAAAATTAAGAAAACAGTTCTTACACTTTTTACAACAGTGTAAGAGAAAATAATTTCAGAACATTTTAGAATAAATTCCAAAAAAGGAGCACAAAATTTATATATAGATGTTTACACATAACTGAATGAAACCCAGAGAGATATTAGAAAGTGAAAAATTATTTCATGTTTGTGGATTAAAAGTCTGAATATGAAGGTGGCAATTTTTTCAAATTGATGAGTAGATTCAATCCAATCTCTATCAAAAACTCTTTGGGACAAAATGAACTGCCTTAAAATTTATAAAGAATTCAAAGAACTCTGAACATCCAAATCAATATTAAAAAAGAAAATAAGTTAGGTGGCTTACATTCTTATATTCTATATATTGAAACAGTACACAGAAGTGTAGTGAAATTAATTACTGGTCCTTGCAATGACAAAGGATGAGTCTCAAAAAATAAGCTAAGTTAAAGAGGTCAGACGCAAAATGAAAATAGAAGGAGGGCTTGGAGGAAGAGGAGGGGAACAGCAGGAGGGGGAGCAGGGTATGATAACAGGGGATTGAAGATAATCAAAGAATATTATATACACATATGAAATGCTACAATAAAACCCATTATTTAATACCATTAATAAATGCTAATAAAAATGAAAGGAGTACTTACTATGTAATTCCAATCTTACACAATTCTAGACAGAGGCAAAATAGGGATAGAAAGAAGATCGGTGGCTATTGCCAAAGGCTGGGGCATGGAGAAAGGGGATTGCAAAGAAAGATAAGGGTGCTTCGATGGAGCAGGTAATTTCCCACTGTGGTCTTAGTTGTGGTTACAGGACTGAATAAATTTGTCAGAAGCCATGAATGCTACACTGAAGTCAGTAACTTTGTTATATGCAAAAATTCCTTCAATAAAGATGTTAATATAGGAATGTTCTTCATTGAGAAAACTGAAAATGAAAATATTTTGACTTGGTAATACACACACACACACACACACACACACACACACACACACACACACTTTCTGTTGAAGTCCAGCTTTAATTCATGGTAGTCTGATAAGACACAAGGGGCTATTTCAAATTTCTTGCACCTGCTGAGAATTGCTTTGTTACCCAGTATATGGTCAGTTTTGGGGAAGTTTCCGTGAGGTGCTGCTATCTGTGTGTCTGTCTATATAGTCATCCATCCATCCTTTCATAAATGTATAGGAAAGCAAGAGATGTGTCTTCATCTTCACAAATTATATCTTTTCCATTAATGTGAAAATTGGGTAACAGCAACAAAGACATAGTTCATCTTATTTGTGAAGTTTATTTTTGGCACATAGTTTGTTAAATAAAATAATTCTTAAAATTAGCCAAATATATGCACTAGAATGTGTTACTTCTTTGGCTGTTTTTCAGTGTGAATAATAGAAGAATTTGTAAAAGTACCTATTTAGTTTTGAGATTCCTTGCTGTCCATAGCCACTTGAGGGCACTTTCTGGTAGAGCAGTTGTCTGTTGCTTAAGTGAGTCTGAGGTTTTAATCTAGGCATGATTGATTCAATATGATTATAGTTGAGGCATAAGACCTAGAGAAAGAACATCTTATTAATCAAATGTCCTATGAACCATTCAAATGGTATGATTAATACTTGGTATAGAGAACACAATTAGTAGTATGCTATTGTGAAAAATAAAATAAATTATCCCAAAGTATCTAGATATGGCTTGGAATGTGTTTTTAATGATCTCACATGCTGGAGGATCACTAAAATAAAATATCCAAGACACTAGCCAGCTACTCAGCTTTCTCAGTCTGCACTCTTGTCTATAGGACTGATAAAGATGAAATAATTACTTAGAGAGTCATTTGTCTCTGTGTTTACGGGCCTTTAAATGCTGACTGGATTGACTCAATGAGATTGCTTTGAGAGCCACCTCATTCTCAACTGCTCACTAGAGACATGGCCTCTCATCCCATCTCCTACTGAGGAGCAAGGTCTGCATGTAAGTCAAGGGCATAAGATAGACTGATTAAAAAAAAAAATCAGAGGGCAAGACTCAGATTTTCTCTTATTAGTGAAAAACAAAATGAAATTCAATTTAGGGAATAATCTTGACACCTTAACAAGGAAATATATTTTAATGTAAAATGAAGGTTAAAAGTTGTGCTGAAGCCTTTGAGGGCAAATACAGCTTTGCAGCCACGTGCCTTCACACTGGGCAGGTAGATGAGGCCACTGAATGAGGTGAGGTTGTTGTTCTGGAGATTAACATTGCTCACGTTCTTGAAGTGGTTGGTCAACAGGGATCAGATCCACGGTCCTGAATTAGAAAGCAAATACAGCCATTGTTTCAACAGGACAAGATGAGTTCCTCCACACATGACTCCCAAAGTCGGCAAAGAGTCTCACAGGACAAATTCTATGCAATGTCAAGTACAGGAGATGAACATTCAGCTAATCCTATGTTTTTGTTGCACAGGTATGAAGAAAATGACATAGAATTTGATTGCTTTTAAAAAATCGATTACCATTAAACAATTACTGTAGAAGACACTTATACAACAAGCATCTCCAGTTTACTCACAAATTAACACACAAATTCATAAACTCACAGCACACTTGATACAGTATGTCATAAGATAACCAGATCCTAAGCTTCCGTGGACACATGTGAAGTAGGCTGATTCCAAAGTGAGAAGAAGTGAAAGGAAGGAGAGAGCAGCAAAGGCTTTGAAGCCAGACTTTTTTGAGCTCTGTGGGAACCTTCCACAGTATTGTTTTGTTTACAACACTCAGCTGGGAATGACAGCTGGGATCTGTGAAGTCGTTGGAGAGGCTCACGACATTGACACACCAGACAAGTCTGGAGCCTTGACATGTAATTCCACATTCACATTCTGTCTTGCGTCTAAGAATCCCATTAGAATTAATGAGGTACAGTTAAAAGTATCAACAGTCCTTTTTTTAAAAACCAACTTTGATGTTCATGATTTTCTTAAGATGCAATTACACTTTTGCTATTTCTTAAAAAAAAACAACAACAAAACACTAAGTATAAGTTGTAAACCTAATGTGACAAGTTGTAAAAGAAATGGCAGAAATAAAACCAGGTGAAAAAGAAAACCTTTTGGTAACTTTTTAATCATAGTTTCTGATAATAAAGATTATTGCATCATTTCAAGGCGTGTCTGAGATAGTCTAAGGTTAATTATTGGGTATGTTTGTGAAGAAGGGTCGGAAAACGTGGTAGTTGTACACGTAATTATAATGACAAATATGCACAATACAGTGACTGTACCTGATGGAGGACGAAGTCCAGTTCAGTTCTTGCATTTGGACAAAGTTTGAGTGTCCTTGTCACTCGGCAATCATGTCAGAGGTAAGTCTACCACCAAACAGATCTTTTGCAGTCTCGGTTTCTGGCGGTTCCTAAGAGGACATTAAGAAAGTGAGGACCTCTCTCAGAGATGACCGAACTTCTGCTTACAGATGCAAATGAGACAGCTACTCCCACCTCCTGTACACTGGATAGGTAAAACAAACAGAAGACAATACCAGGGCTCTAGACACTTTGGGGCCTGAGGAATGACACTCTACTTTTTTCCTCACATATGCCAGGCTAGGTGTTGGGAAGCCAGAAAACAAAAAGCCCACCAACAGTCCAACTGTCTCTAGTCAGTGGACAAGCAAAGAGGAAGCCTACCTAGCAGGACATTAACTGTCAAACTTTTATATAATAATATGCCTATCTAAGCCTATTCTATCTAAGCACCAGAAATTAAACTTTGGTCCCACCACCAAGTGCAGAAAGGGTTTCCCAGTACTGTGTCAGCCTACAGCAAGACACTTTACAGCAGCCTTCCCCTGTTAAAGGAGAGACTGAACTTGCATCCCTTCCCAGAACAGTGCTACCCTGAAAAAATAACAGTCTCGACCCAAAACAACTTTCACCAGGAAGTGTTTGTTACTGGAGACCACACGGTGGGGGTTGGGGGTGGAGCTGGGTTGTGACTTCTCTCTATCATAATAAGGGACCTGTGGAGTATTAATGACACATTCCTGTCTCTCACAGCAGGACAAATCAGTGGAGGCCCATAGGGGACATAACAAGGAGTCTCTCCTAGCCACACAGAATCAATGGCGTGTTGGAAAGCATGAACTCCCATCCTGGCTTTGGCATTAAGGAACTACACACACTTTGGGCTGGATCTCTAACTCCTGCCTGACAGCAACAGACTGGTGCCTAGCATCTTCTCACAGGTGGACAGTCAGAACACGGGGGAAAAATGCCTTGGGGAACGGTGAGAGAGACTCTAGGAATAAAGGCAGAGGGCCTTTTACCTTGGGTGCATTTTGTTCCCTGGATTGACCTTGGACATGATTTCTTGACTCCTGTGACAAATATTTGCATTCACTTTATACGACATGTTTATTCTTGTGGGATGTCAGAACATAGCTTTAGAACCCAATCTGATGAAAGGATATGCTAAATGCTGTCCTCGGTGTACCCTGAATCTGGGTATGGCCTTCTGCCTTACTTTTGTGCTCTCCCAGATGTAATCTACAGCATGTCCCAAGGAATTATGTTTAAGTTGGTCAGTCCTGAGAAATTTCTGGGGAAGGGCTGCTCTGTTACTATTTAGTATGTACTGACATTATTTATGTGCCTTTAAAAAAAATCATGTTTCTGTATGATCATGTTTTTCTGAACTCAAACAACCTTCCTTGGATCATTGCTTTCTTTGTTACACTCATGTATAAAGATACATTGAAACTGAAGTAAGGGTGTCTACAGCTTTAGATGGTCGTCCACCCCATTCTTTCAGGTCCTCGGATCCCAGGTCTTGCAGACACAGCTCTGCATAGGTTGGAAGACGTCAACAGTGCATGGTCAGGGGAGGGATACTCAGGGTTGCAGGAGGGCAGCTGAGACAGGGCACCTCTGCTCTGCAACAGAACCAAAATTGTCCAGGGAAAAGTAGAAAAGTCTCTGATCACATTATGAGCCAAGAAAAAACTCAGTGTGAAAAGACAATCAACAGATCCTCTGCAATGGTACAGATCTGAGTAATTACTGACAATCAGGCTTCACAAAAATGCTTCAGCAATTAGGAATGTACTTGAATCAAATGAAAATATACAGTACCAGTAAGGAAATAAAACACCAGGAGAGATAAAGAAGATATGAAAAAGAATGAAACCAATTTTAATTCTGAAAAATAATATAACCAGGCAGTTATCCTAAGGGCAGTAATTTATCAGTCTGTGTTAGATACAACTGATGTCTTTTGATCAACATTTCCTTATCCTCCCTTCTTATATTTCTAGTTCACAGAAACTTCATATTTGAAATGAGAATATATACTGTTCATCCAAAATGATTTTCAAATTTCCTATTTTTTTTTTCAAAAATAAGTAGGAAGGGGGAATATAATGAAATTGCAACTACAGACATCTCTTTTGTTTTTCATAACCTATGCCTTCCCTTAGTCAGAAATACATAAAGACCTGTCTAACTTGAAACAAGTCATGTAGTGTCTCTGAGTTCCTTGTGCACACCAATACTTTGATCTGGGCCAGTCCTGGTCTGTTTACAACTCAAAAAACTTTAGCAATGTGTTGCCTTTTACTCCCCCCTGCTTCACTTTGCACTGGTTTTCTTTCTTTTTCCTTTTAGGTTTCTTAAGCAAAATTTTAAAGTCTTACCCAGACTTCCTTGTGTACTCTACTCTCTTTCTTTCGACAGCCTTATATATGCATTCAGTTTAGCTATCAGCTCTCTTCAAACAATTTCTAAATCTAAAAAACTGTGAATGAAATTTCCCTATCCAAATTTAGTCCCATGATTTCAACTCCTGCTTGATATTTCCAGTCAGATAACCTAATGTCTCATAAAATGTAATTTGTCTGAAAGTGGCCATCTCATTCCCCCAAAGTTGATTTTCTTCCATTCATATGGGGCCTTTTGCTACAGTAGTCTTGGAGAATATCAGTGCTTTGTTGAGGATCATTAAGGGAAAGCTATTTCCTCCTGGTCAAAAGCATGGAATCAACCTCTGGCTTGAGTGGAGATATGACATACCATTGGTTCCTCTCTTAGGAGTTAATTCATCTGAACATTTAAATGACCTTTCCAAGAGATCACCCCTTAGGAAAGTTTATTCACTTAAATCTGTGCTAGAGCCTTGGGAGGAGTAATCATCCCCTTAATGAGATAATGGCACTTTTCCTTCAGTGTAGTTACTCATGGATCCATTGCCATGCTGATCTTTTAAGGTCTATCCACTTTCTCTTTTTCTTTTCTATCACTTTCTTTTGGATAATAACTGAAGCCTAAGCATGTTTCTCTAGCATTTTTTGGGTCTTCTTAATCCTTCTTTTGTTTTGCCCAGCTCCTGAGACAACAAAGACCACCCAAGAGCCAACTCAGATGTAAAGGGATGAGGGTTGTTCATTCAAGCTCAAGCTTGGACTCCCAACTCTCAGTGATGCAGTGGTTGGAGTTGAGAGCCCTGAACTCCAACAACATAGAGTTTATATTGGGGCTTAAAAAAGAAAGGGGTTTCTAGCATAGGATTGGATGACATTTGGACAGACAAACCTGTCTATCCCTAATTGGCTCGTTGTTGTTACCATCAGTCAGCTTGGCCAACAGAAAGTTTGTTTAGACTTTTTGAGTGCTTTCTCAGAGTGAGCTATGCAGTTATGACTAGGGAACACTCCTGGAATGCAAGATTGGGTATATTTTGCTGTTTTTCCTGGAGCTTGGAGGTCAACTCTGAGTCTAACCTAATACAAAATGGAATCTTTTTTAAGGATGGAGTCAATCAGGCTCCACACTTTGAAGCTACCTCCTTTTGCCACATACCTACTTGCTGCCATGTGGCTGGTTGGTGACCTCCATTGCTGAACATGTTGACCTAATTCAAAAGACGTGGTTTTCTCTTTTCCTCCTTTCCATATCCCCCTCCCATGGCTGCCAAGATTTATAACTTTCTTTCTCTGTTGTTTCCCCTTAAACGTTAGTAAGATTGACTTTAAGTTTCCTAGTGAGTCTCTTAAAATTCTTTTATGAAGGCTAAGAATCCAAAGAGGTAAACACAGCTTCCTCTGTAACACTTCTATCATAGTTGTAAACTTTGTAGACATCTTTTCATGTTTGCTGCCTATGGCTGACAAATTCTGTCAGTTTCTCCCATCCAAGTACTAACCAGGCCAAACCCTTCTTAGCCTATTCATTTGTTTGTTTGTTTTTGTTTGAGACAGGGCCTTTACTCATAGCCCTGGTTATCTTACAACTCACTCTGTAGACCAGGCTGGCCTCTAAATCACAGAAATCCACCTGCTTCTGTCTCCAAAGTGCTAGGATTAAAGGTGTGGATGATCACAGCTTTATATTTTTATAGTCACCTCCTTCTGGTTCTGTTTCTCATTATTTGCTCCTGGAATATCTTAGGGTTTTTTGTTTTGCTTTTTAAAAAAAACCTTTTTTTTTCCTATACTGCCATAAATACTGCTATTTGTTGAAAAATTTTAATACATAATTCTGAATATGTAACTACCCTTCTGAAAAATATTCAGTGCATTCCCATTCCCTTTAATTTAAAATCCAGTTCTTCAGCTCAGTCTTTATGTCCAATTATTAATTCATAAATTTGTAACATAGCCTATTCTACAAAGGACTTATAGCAGTTTACAGGAAACATAAGAAAACAATAAAAGCACAAATAATAAATAATGAAGATCAAGACGAAGGACAGCATAAGTTGTATGGTGATGTGGTGGTGGTGCACTCCTTTAATCCCAGCACTTGGGAGGCAGAGGCCGGCAGAACTCTGTGAGTCGAGGCCATCTTGGTCTAACAGAAGGAGTTCCAGGATAGCCAGGGATACACAGAGAAACCTTGTCTTGAAAAACAAAAACAAAGCAAAACAGCAATAGCATAACAACATAAACAAGAACAACATAAATTAGAACAGATTAAAAACTAGGTTAAGGATAGAGAGAATATAATATCCTATAGAGTTTCTATTATTGAATCATCAAATTGGCCCTGAGCTTTTGGGATGCTAAAATGAAAAGGGAAATACATAATACCAATCATCAGTGAATAGAACAAGAGCTTTTTTTAAATATTTATCTAAAAATATTTTCTCATGAAATGAGGGCACATAAGTAAGAGGAATAAGAGCTCCAACACATTTAGAACAAATGAAGTATTAGTTATGTAAGTCTATGCATAAAAACCCACTTGTAGTGAAAATTAGTGACTGAATGAGCCCAACATACACAGTTCTGGAAAAATCTGCATTTATTGGATTGAGGATGTTTTATTCAGTGGGGCCCTGAAAAATGTGGAGCTAGGGTTAATAATCTTTCCAGACTGTCTCAGTACTAAACAGTCAAGAGTTGCTTTCCAATTTTCTGTAATGCACAGTTTTGTTTGCTGAGAGCTAGATGAAATTACACTAGGAAAATTCAGTCTTAGCACATGTGTCCAGCACTTATCCTGCTACATGGAGCTTGGGATTCCTGCATCAACTTACTTGGTATAGAACACAGGTCTTCAGATGAAAATTCTGTGTCCATCCCTAAGTCCTGTTTTTTCCATTTACTATTTTAAAGAAATCTTGCCATACTACCTTTGTTGGTTCAAATTAATTTTCCGTAATTCTTAACAATTGTTATTTTCCCAGGAACTAAGAAACAATTCTTTTTTTTTCTTTATTTTTTATTTCTTCAATTTACATCTCAATCGCAGTCTCCTCCCTACTCCCCCCTCCAGTCCCACCCTCAACCCCCCATCCTCTTCCCTTTTTTTTTTTAAGTTTAAGGTATATCTTATTTCCCCCTAAAGCTCCCCCTTTCAGTCCAACAAATGGCTCTTTCTCTTATAATAATAGATACAATACAAAACAACAGAGGTAATTAGGCCACAGTTATGAGGGTTATATGGCTTAGCGTACATTCCCAATGTCCACTCCGTATGTATTTGGCACCTGACTTTAACATTCTACTATCTAACCATCTCCATGAGTTTAAAGTTCTATATCTAACTCAACATTCATACTAATTTGTAACACAATTTTAGAAGCATCTTCTTAGATCTATAACACTCTCTTTACTCCTAAACAACTCAAAATTTAATTATGAGACTCTAGCTATCTATTCTTCAACCACCTCAGAGACCTGAGAGGGATAACTATATCTGATTTTATAGGAAGTACAGGGCCTGCAGCTTCCAAAACTAAGAAATGACATACCAGTGGATGCCTGGACAATTCCCATTTTTCTCTCCATACATTACAGCATCCATCTTCAGTCGTTTGGCCCTGTTTCTCTGACAGACATTGATTGTAGAGCAGGGGTTATGAAGGACTTGCCTACCCTGTCTTGGCAGAGCTAGGCTGTCGACTTACCTGCTTCCAGGTTTTGTCCTTTTTGGACAGCATTCTGTCTACTGTTGGAGCAAGGGGCTTTTCCTACCAAGAGATAGGCTTGCGACTAATTCAATCATCTCCCACTGGAGATTCTTTGATGCTCATCTTCTACTTGGAGTAGAATAGGGGGTGCTGTCAGGAGTTGATATGTCTCGATATAAAAAAATCTAAAGTTACGAAAACATCTTTGAATGCCATATTCTGCAGATCTCTTGAGGTTTTTGAAGAGGCCCTATTAGGATAAGCAGATGTTGCTTGTCTCTTAGCAGCTTTATTTCTGATTAGCTTAGAAAATAACTATAATAGACTGTCCTAGTACCTAACAGAATGACCGGTTTGCATGACTATTAGTTTGCATTTTTTAATTATCCTAAACAGTTCATGACAGTTAGTAGTAAAAGGCCGAAACATCACATTTCATTTTTTTTCTTTACCCCCTAACCCTTCCATCCCATTTCTCTGGGGTGGGGTGTCCCTATATAACAGTCCCTCATCTCAGTTCAGAGGTCGTATGAGGGCCAAGAGCCTCCTCATTCATTGGGGGTCTACGAGGCAGGACCACCAGTGAAAAGTGTCTCATTGCCTGGGAGAGAGAACTAAAAGACAAACAAACAAATGAGCAGACAAACAGATAAAAAAGAATAAAAATAGAGAAAAAAATAAAAAGTCTATGTCCATGTTCCCTTTGGTGTGTTAGTGTAGTATCGATATCCTCTACTATATAGCTAAAATCCGACTATAAGTGAATAGATGCCATGTGCATCCTTCTGAGTCTGGGTTAGCTCACTCAGGATGAGCTTTTCTAGTTCCATCCATTTGGCTGCAAATTGCATAATTTCATTGTTTCTGATAGCTGAGTAATATTCCATTGTGTAGATGTACCACAGTTTTTTAACCCATTCTTCGGTTGAGAGACATCTGGGTTGTTTCCAGTTTCTAGCTATTACAAATAAGGCTGCTATGAACATAGATGAGGAAACTTCCTTATGATTCCGTGAAGAGGCATTTGGGTGAATAAGCATAAGTGGTATGGCTGGGTCCTGAGGCAGAGCTATTCCAAGTTTTCTAAGATATCGCCCGACTGACCTCCATAGTGGTTGCACAAGCCTGCCCTCCCACCAGCAATGGAGGAGAGTTCCCCTTTCTCCACACCCTCGCCAGCATGTGCTGTCCTTTGAGTTTTTGATCTTACAGGTTTGAGATGGAATCTCAGAGTCGTCTAGAGTTGCATTTCTCTGATGATTAAGGATGTTGAGCATTTCTTCAAGTGTCTCTCAGCCATTAGGGATTCCTCCTTTGTGAATTCTCTATTTAGTTCTGTCCCCCATTTTTTGATTGGATTATTTGGTTTCTTGGAATTTAATTTCTTGAGTTCTTTGTAGATTTTGGATATTAGCCCTCTGTCAGATGTGGGGTTGGTGAAGATTTTTCTCCCAGTCTGTAGGCTGCCGTTTTGTTCAAATGACAGTGTCTTTTGCCTTACAGAAGCTTTTCAGTTCCATGAAGTCCCATTTATTGATTGTTGATCTCAAGTCCTGAGCTGTTGGTGTTCTGTTCAGGAAGTTGCCACCTGTGCCAATGAGTTCGAGAGTTTTTCCCACTTTTTCTTCTAGTAGATTTAGTGTGACCAGCCTTGTGTTAAGGTCTTTGATCCACTTGGACTTAAGTTTTGTACAAGGTGATAAGTATGGGTCTAATTTCATTCTTTTACAAATGGACATCCAGTTAGACCAGCACCATTTGTTGAAGATGCTGTCCTTCTTCCATTGTGCCGTTTTGGCTTCTTTGTCAAAAATTAGGTGGCCATAAGTGTGTGGGTCTATTTCTGGATCTTCAATTCGATTCCATTGATCTACTGGTCTGTTTCTATACAAATACCATGCTGTTTTTACAACTATTGCTCTGTAGTACAGCTTGAAATGTGGGATGGTGATACCTCCAGATGTTTTTTTATTGTACAGGATTGATTTAGCTATTCTGGGCTTTTTGTAGTTCCATATGAAATTGAGAATAGCTCTTTACAAGTCTATAAAAAATTGTGTTGGTATTTTGATAGGAATTGCATTGAATCTATATATTGCTTTTGGTAGGATAGCCATTTTTATTATGTTGACCCTACCTATCCATGAGCATGGGAGATCTTTCCATCTTCTAAAGGCCTCTTCCATTTCTTTCTTCAAGGGCTTGAAGTTCTTGTTGTACAGGTCCTTTACTTGCTTGGTTAGAGTTACCCCCAGCTATTTTATGTTGTTTGTGGCTATTGTGAAGGAGTTTCTTTCCCTTATTTCTTTCTCAGCCCACTTGTTTGTTGTATAAAGAAGGACTTCTGAATTTTTTGAATTAATTTTGTATCCAGCCACTTTGCTGAAGGTGTTTATCAGCTGTAAGAGTTCTCTGGTGGAATTTTTGGGGTCGCTTATGTATACTATCATATCATATGCAAATAGGGATAATTTGACCTCTTCGTTTCCAATATTTATCCCCTTGATGTCCTTTAGTTGTCTTATTGCTCTAGCAAGAACTTCAAGTACTATATTGAAGAGATATGGTGAAAGTGGACATCCTTGTCTTGTCCCTGAGTTTAGAGGAAATGCTTCAAGTTTCTCACCATTTAATTTGATGTTGACCACTGGCCTGCTGTATATTGCCTTTACTATTTCTAGGTACGGTCCTTGTATGACTGTTCTCTCCAGAACTTTTAGCATGAAGGGGTGTTGGATTTTGTCAAATGCTTTTTCTGCATCTAAAGAGATTGTCATGTGGTTTTTTTTCTTTCATCTTGTTTATATGGTGAATGATGTTGATAGACTTTCATTTGTTGAACCATCCCTGCATTCCTGGGATGAAGCCTACTTGATCATGGTGTATGATACTTTTGATGTGTTCTTGAATTCGGTTTGGTTGTATTTTATTAAGTATTTTTGCATCTATGTTCATGAGGGAGATTGGTCTGAAGTTCTCTTTCTTTGTTGGGTCTTTGTGTGGCTTAGGAATCAGGGTGACTGTAGCCTCATAGAATGAGTTTGGCAATGTTCTTTCTGATTCTATTTGGTGAACGAGTTTGAAGAGTATTGGTGTTAGCTCCTCTTTGAAGATCTGGTAGAATTCTGTGCTAAAGCCATCTGGCCCTGAGCTTTTTTTGGTTGGGAGATTTTTAATGACTGTTTCTATTTCCTTAGGGGTTATAGGGCTGTTTAATCTGTTTATCTGATCTTGATTTATCTTTGGTAGGTGGAATCTATCAAGAAAATTGTCCATTTCACTTAAGTTTTCAAATTTGGTGGAGTATAGATTTTTAAAGTAGGATCCAAATATTCTCTGGATTTCCTCAATGTCTGTTGTTATTTCACCCTTTTCATTTCTGATGTTGTTGATTTGTGTTTTCTCCCTCTGCCTTTTAGTTAATTTGGCTAAGGGTCTGTCTATTTTGTTGATTTTCTCAAAGAACCAACTCTTGGTCTCATTGATTCTTTGTATAGTTCTTTTTGTTTCTAAGTTGTTGATTTCAGCCCTAAGTTTGATGATCTCCTGCCTTCTGCTCCTCTTGGGAGTGTTTGCTTCTTTTTTTTCCAAATCACCCAGTTTAGCTGTTAATTCACTGATATGAGCTGTCACAATTTTCTTTTTGAAGGCACTTAGTGCTATGAACTTTCCTCGTAGCACAGCTTTCATTGTGTCCCATAGGTTTGGGTATGTTGTGTCTTCATTTTCATTAGATTTTAAGAAGGTTTTGATTTCCTTCTTTATTTCTTCCCTGACCCAGTGGTCCTCTAGTAAAGAGTTGTTCAATTTCCATGTGAGTGTAGACTTTCTGTTGATTCTTTTGCTATTGAAGTCCGGCTTTATTCCATGGTGGTCTGATAAGATACAAGGGGTTATTTCAATTTTCTTGTATCTGTTGAGGCTATCTTTGTGTCCAACTATATGGTCAATTTTGGAGAAGGATCCGTGAGGTGCTGAGAAGAAGATGTATTCTTTTGTGTTTGGGTGAAATGTTCTGTAGATATCTGTTAGGTACATTTGGTTCACGATCTCTGTTAGACTCATTATTTCTGTTTGGCTTCTGTCTTGATGATCTGTCCATAGTTGTGAGTGGGGTGTTGAAGTCTCCCACTACTAAAGTGTTTGGATCGATGTGTGATTTAAGTTTTAGAAGCGTTTCTTTTATAAATGTAGGTGCCTTTGTATTTGGGGCATAGATGTTCAATATTGAGATGTCCTCTTGATGAATATTTCCTTTAACGAGTATGCAATGCCCTTCTCTGTCTTTTTTTATTAACTCCAATTGGAAGTCTATTTTGTTTGATATTAGGGTGGCTACTCCAGCTTGTTTCCTGGGTCCATTTGCTTGGAAAGCCTTTTCCCAGCCCTTTACTCTGAGATAGTGTCTATCTTCAATAGTGAGATGTGTTTCTTGTATTCAGCAAAAAGATGGGTCTTGTTTACGGATCCAGTCTGTAAGTCTGTGTCTTTTTATTGGCGAGTTGAGTCCATTGATGTTGATGGATATTAGTGACCAGGGGTTGTTATTTCCCATTATTTTGGTATAGCTGGTCGTCTTGTGTTTCTTTTTGTTTAGTTGCTGTGGAGGTTTCTATTTCCTCTGTTTTCTTGGGTGTAGTTATCTTCTCTTGGTTGGAATTTTCCTTCTAGGATCTTCTGTAGAGCTGGGTTTGTGGGTAGATATTATTTGAATTTGATTTTGCCATGAAATATCTTGTTTTCTCCATCTATGTTGATAGAGAGTTTTGCTGAATATAGTAGTCTGGCTGGGCACCTATGTTCTCTCAAGGCTTGTAGGACAACTGTTCAGGCCCTTCTAGCTTTTAAATTTCTGAGGAGAAGTCAGGTGTGATTCTGATGGGTCTGCCATTGTATGTGATTTGGCCTTTTTCTCTTACAGCTTTTTTTTTTTTAATACTTTATTTTTTTTCTTCAAGTTACATCTCAGTAACAAACCCCTCCCTATTCCCCCTTCCTAACCGGCCCTTCCACCCTCTTCCCCCCAGAAGTTTCCCCTTTCAGTCCAACAGATGGTTCCTTCTCTTATAACAGTAAGTATTATACAAAACAATAGATATAAATATGCCACATTTATGAGAGTAAATTGGCCCAGTATACCTTCCCAATGTCCAGTTTATACATATTTGGCCCCTGACTTTAACATTCTACTATCTAACCAACTCCATGAGTTTAAAGGTCTATATGTGACTCAACATTCATACTATCTTGCAACACACTTTTAAGAGTATCTTCTTAGATCTATAACACCCTCTTGATTCCTAAACAGTTCAAAATTTAACTGTGAGACTCTAGCTGTCTATTCTTCAACCACCTCAGAGACCTGAGAGGGATAAATATATTTGCTTATATAGGAAGTGCAGAGCCTGCAGCTTCCAAAAGTAAGAAAGAACATACCAATGACTGCCTGGACAGTTCCCATTTTCTATCCATACATTCCAGCAACAATCTTCAGCCTTTGGGTCCTGTTTCTCTGACAGACATTTGTTGTAGAGCAGGGATTATGAAGGACTTACCTACCCTGTCTTGGCAGAGTTAGGCTGTCGACTTCCCTGCTACCAAGTTTTGTCCTTTTTGGACAGCAGTCTGTCTGCAGTTGGTGCAAGGGGTTTTTTCATGCCAAGAGAAAGGCTTGCCACTAATTCAACCATCTTACAGTGGAGGTTCTTCGATGCTTATCTTCTACTTGGAGTAGACTAGGGGGTGCTGTCAGGCGCTGATATGTCTCGATATCAAAAAAAATCTTGATTTAAGATAACATCTTTGAATGCCATATTCTGCAGATCTCTAGGGGTTTTTGAAGATGCCCTATCCATCTCTTGTATTTAGATAAGCAAATGTTGCTTGTCTCTTAGCAACTTGATTACTGGGTATTTTAGAGAATATCTGTGATAGACTGTCATAGTAGCTAACAAAGTGACATGTTTGCATGACTAGGAGTTTGTTTTACTTAACTATCCTAGACCGTTTTAGACGGTTGGTATCAAGAGGTCAGAGCTTCACATTTTATTTTTAAGTATCTCTAGGTATGATACCATTAGGAAGCATTACCTTTAAATTTGTATCAATATACAAAGATCTATTCAATTGTGGTTAAATATACTCTTAATTATGTATCAATATACCAAGATCAATGCCTATGTAGCCCAATACAATCTTAATATTACGTCCATATGCAAGGGTCAATACCATTGTGGCCAACTATAATCTTAATTTTGTATCAATATACAAAGATCAATACCGATGTAATCCAATACAATCTTATTTTTGCACAATAAACAATGGTCAATACCACTTAAGCCAATAAAACTACTAATTTTGTATCAATATACAAAGGTATAAGGGCATATTCAATAATCTGTCCCTTCTTCTTGGACCTTCCTGTGCTATGTCTATATCTCATTTTTCTCAAGCCCATGCACTCCTACATAGGAGAGGAAGAAGGATACAGAAAAGGAAAAGTAGGAATTCCCTGGGGCTAACCTCCAAAACCCATTAAGACAGGACCATTTATCAGCTTGTAGTCTCTTCCCCTACATAACCGAGTTTTCAGTTATCCTTCAAATAACCAAAAAGAAGGGCAGAGAAACACCCTCCCCACCCTCTGGGCATGGGACGTCGCTCTCTTAAAGTGACTTCCTGCTGATTTGGGTCATAATAGACCTGTTTGGGGACTGAACCCAAATGGGAAAAATGATTAAAAATGTTAGTACACTCCTTTTATGTTCAGTCTTTCTGTTCTCAGCTGTTTAGATGACCTAAGGGGTTTGTAGGCAGAAGCTGATCTTGCAGGTTTCACTGAGGTTCCTGCCGGGGCATTGTGTAGAGCAGAGCAGTCCCAGTGACATTGGATTGCTGTGGTGGTTGCAGGCCCCCGATGGAGACAGCTATTGAGGAAGTCTGCCAGGCAGAATCAACTGGGTCACTCGTCCTCCTTGGTGCCTGATTCTGCTCTCTGCTGAGGATTCCGCTGTCCAGCCGTCCCCGGGCTCCCCTAATGGACGCTTCGATTCTCCTGGAACGATAAGAACAGAGCCCTGCCCCAATCCCAACCCTAGGACAATTGCCCTCTTTTTTTTGGGGGGTGTGTGGGGGGGCTAGGTAGTACTTCTCCTGAAGCAAATTTGGCCTTCTGACAACATACAAAGCGTTATCTTTCAATCCGGGTTAAAGAAGAAATCATTCTGTCACCTTGGAGCTAAACCAGCTCTGGTGTATATATTTTGAGATCCCAAAGGACAATCTGCCTGCATCGAGGAGGCCTTTTGTAAGTAGCCTCCAAACCTAGGTCCCTCCAAATCCCATGTGTGTGTCTCTGAACTCTAATTATTGGGATCAGGGACCTGTGTTTCCCATCTGAAGGGATCAAAGATGTGTTCCACCACTCCTGGATCGAAGTCTTTCTCTATTTAGAGTTTGCCCTGCATCAGGCTGACCCTGAGTTCCGGAATCTGCCCGTTTCTGTCTCCAGTGTGCTGGGAGCTGGGACCAAGGGTGTACTCTTCTTGAATGGTGGGACCAAGAGTATGCACCCTCACCACCCCGCTCTGTATGACTCCAGAATACATAAGACCACCAACTCTACGGTGCTCCACGCCCCCCCCCACCCGTCTCCACTGAAGTCAAAGGCATGGGCCAATACCACAATTCTCTTGTATTTTACCTTAGCTCCATGTCTTCTCTACACCTAGAGGTCTGCAAAACCAGGCCGAATGGCTGTATCCTCTGTTCCATTCACAGTGTTTCAGCCCTGCCCCCTGCCTTTTTTTTTTTTTTTTTTTTTAGTTAATAAATTTATTTGTTTGTTGCTTCAGGTTACATCCTTATCATATTGTCCTCTTTTCCCGCTTCCCAGCCCCACCCTCCCATGCTCTACCCCCTGACCCTTCCGTCTTGTTCCTCTGGGGTGGAGTGTCCCTGCCTAACATTCTCTCACCACAGATCAGGAGTTATATGAGGGCCAAGAGCCTCTTCATTCACCGGGGGCCTATGAGGCAGTACTGCCAGTGAATGGTGTCTCATTGCTACTGGGGGAATACTAAAAAAAAGACCAACAAACACACAAACCCACAAAAACAAAGAATATCAACAAAAAAAAGAGAGGAAAAAGAGAAGGGAAAAGGAAAAAGAAAAAAGAAAAAAAGAAGGAAAAAGAAAAAGATAAAAAAAAATTATGTCCTTGTTCCTTTTGATGTGTTGGTTGTCGTACAGATATCCTGTACGATATAGTTAAAATCCTACTATAAGTGAATAGATGCCATGTGCATCCTTCTGAGACTGGGTTAGCTCACTCAGGATGAGCTCCTCTAGATCCATCCATTTGGTTGCAAATTGCATGATTTCATTGTTTCTGATAGCTGAGTAATATTCCATTGTATAGATGTACCACAATTTTTTAATCCATTCTTCAGTTGAGGGACATCTGGGTTGTTTCCAATTTCTAGCTATTACAAATAAGGCTGCTATGAACATAGATGAGGAGACTTCCCTATGTCTCCGTGAGAGGTCCTTTGGGTGTATACCCAGAAGTGGTATGGCTGGGTCCTGAGGCAAGGTTATTCCTAGATTCCTAAGATATCGCCAGATAGACCTCCACAGTGGTTGCACAAGCCTGCACTCCCACCAGCAATGGAGTAGGGTTCCCCTTTCTCCACACCCTCGCCAGCATGCGCTATCATTTGAGCTCTTTATCTTAGCCATTCTAACAGGTGTTAGGTGGAATCTCAGGGTCGTCTTGAGTTGCATTTCTCTGATGATTAAGGATGTTGAACATTTCTTCAGGTGTCTCTCAGCCCTTAGGGATTCCTCCTTTGTGAATTCTCTATTTAGCTCACTAATATGAGCTGTCACAATTTTCTTTTTGAAAGGACTTAGTGCTATGAACTTTCCTCGTAGCACAGCTTTCAATGTATCCCATAGGTTTGGGTATGTTGTGCCTTCATTGTCGTTGGATTTTAAGAAGTCTTTGATTTCCTTCTTTATTTCTTCCCTGACCCAGTGGTCATCCAGTAAGGAGCTGTTCAATTTCCATGTGTGTGTAGGCTTCTGTTGATTCTTTTGCTGTTGAAGACCAGCTTTATTCCATGATGGTCTGATAAGATACAAGGTGTTATTTCAATTTTCTTGTATCTATTGAGACTATCCTTGTGACCAATTATTTGATTGGATTATTTGGTTTCTTGGCATTTAGTTTCTTGAGTTCTTTGTAGATTGAGCTAATATGAGCTGTCACAATTTTCTTTTTGAAAGCACTTAGTGCTATGAACTTTCCTCGTAGCACAGCTTTCAATGTATCCCATAGGTTTGGGTATGTTGTGTCTTCATTGTCGTTGGATTTTAAGAAGTCTTTGATTTCTTTCTTTATTTCTTCCCTGACCCAGTGATCATCCAGTAAGGAGCTGTTCAATTTCCATGTGTGTGTAGGCTTCTGTTGATTCTTTTGCTGTTGAAGACCAGCTTTATTCCATGGTGGTCTGATAAGATACAAGGTGTTATTTCAGTTTTCTTGTATCTATTGAGACTATCCTTGTGACCAATTATGTGGTCGATTTTGGAGAAGGTTCCGTGGGGTGCTGAGAAACAGGTGTATTCCTTTGTGTTTGGGTGAAACGTTCTGTAGATATCTGTTAGGTCCATTTGTTTCATGATCTCTGTTAGACTCAATATTTCTCTGTTTGCCTTCTGTCTTGATGATCTGTCCTTTGCTGTGAGTGGGGTGTTGAAGTCTCCCACTACTAATGTGTTGTGATCGACGGGTGCTTTAAGTTTTAGAAGTGTTTCTTTTACGAAAGTAGGTGCCTTTGTATTTGGGGCATAGATGTTCAGTATTGAAATTTCCTCTTGATGAATATTCCCTTTAATGAGTATATAGTGCCCTTCTTTGTCTTTCTTCATTAACTTCAGTTGGAAGTCTGTTTTGTTTGATATTAGGATGGCTACTCCAGCTTGCTTCCTGGGTCCATTTGCTTGGAAAACCTTTTCCCAGCCCTTTACTCTGAGGCAGTGTCTATCTTTCATAGTTAGATGTGTCTCTTGTATACAGCATAAGGAAGGGTCTTGCTTGTGGATCCACTCTGTAAACCTATGTCTTTTTATTGGGGAGTTGAGTCCATTGATGTTGATGGATATTAGTGACCTGGGGTTGTTATTTCCCATTAGTATGGTATAGGTGGTGGTCCTGTGCCTCTTTTGGTTTAGTTGCTGAGGGGTTTTCTATTCCCTTTGTTTTCTTGGGTGGAGTTTTCTTCTCTGGGTTGGGATTTTCCTTCTAGGATTTTCTGTAGGGCTGGGTTTGTGGGTAGATATTATTTAAATTTGATTTTGTCATGGAATATCTTGTTTTCTCCATCTATGTTGATAGAGAGTTTTGCTGGGTATAGTAGTCTGACTGGACACCTCTGTTCTCTCAGGGCTTGTAGGACATCCATCCAGGCCCTTCTAGCTTTTAACGTTTCTGGGGAGAAGTCAGGTGTAATTCTGATGGGTCTGCCATTGTATGTGACTTGACCTTTTTCTCTTACAGCTTTTGATATTCTTTCTTTGTTCTGTACATTTGGGGTTTCAATTATTATGTGGCGAGAGGAGTTTCTTTTGTGGTCTAATCTGTTTGGTGTTCTGTAAGACTCTTGGATTTTTATTGGCATCTCTTTTTTCAGGTTTGGGAAGTTTTCCTCTATGTTTTTGTTGAAGATATTTCCTGGACCATGGAGTCGGGAGTCTTCTCTTTCCTCTATGCCTATAATTCTTAGTTTCCATCTTTTCATTGAGTCCTTGATTTCTTGGATATTGTGGGTGAGAGATTTTTTAGCTTTCTCATTTTCTTTGGATGTTGCATTGATTTCTTCCATCGAATCTTCCATGCCTGAGATCCTGTCTTCCATCTCTTGTATCCTATTTTTGATACTCAAATCCATAGTTCCTCTTCTCTTCCCTTGATTCTCCATTTCCATTTTTAACTGTGACTATGTTTTCTTTATTGTTTCCATTTCCATTTTCATTTCTTGAGTGATGTTATTTGTTTTGTACATTTCCTTCTCCAGTTTGCTTGTCTTTGTCTGGAAGTCTTCCATTGCCCTCTCTTTTTCTTGTTCAAGTTGACTCACCTTGTTCTGAAGTTCTCTAATGGTGTTTTCCATTGCTTTCGTATGTGCAATTGAGGCTTCTTTGAATTCCTTCATAGATTTAAGTTCTTATTGAAGGGACTCTATCACTTTCCATAATGTAGAATTATCCTCGTTTTCATGTGTTTCAGCTGTGGTGAGGTGGTCCGGGCTGGATGAAATAGCATTGCTTTCTTTTGTTGGAGTCATTCTGCTTTGTTTTTTTTTTTTTTGTCTGGGGCCTCTGGCCATTGGAAATTTCTAGCTGTCTTCTGGACTTGGGTCCACAGGGGGCGCTTTGGTGTAGGAGTTGAATTGCCTTACTCCACCCCTGTAAGGTGAGTCATTCAGCCCCGCCTCCTAGGTGGAGACCTAACTAATCCAGGGGGTGGAGCTGTGTACACATAAGCTCTGGTTTCCTGCCGAAAGGGCCAGTACTAGCAAAAAAGTCTGATAACAATTGTAAATACTTCACAGTTTGCCCAGGGTTGGCTCCTGTGGTGGGTAAATCTGCCTTCATCCCCAATAGCCTAGCTGCTCCCACAGCCTGGAAACTGGCAAGTAAAGTCAGGGTTGACTAAGCTCCCATATACCGCAGTGGGTCACAAGCTGCAGCCTGATGGCACTCTGCAGCCGAGCTGAGTGTACTTCCACGGGTCCCAACCTTTTGCGAGATAGCCGGATCGTCTGTGTGAGACCTTGGGGTGCCCAGCAGGCTGGAGATTATCTCTGTGTGGGGTCTGAATTTGCCCACTGGGTATTAGAATGGAACTAATGGTGGGGAAGGGGGGATCCCGATTCCCTGATTCAGCGGCTTCCGTGCATGTCCGAGAGTGGGGGAGAGCGTCCTGCCCAGGCACCCCCAGTGGTCCCTGGGTAGTTGGGTGAGACCCAGGGGGGTCGAGCCCCCCCCAGACCCCTTTGTACAACGTCATGCAACACCCGCCACCCTGTGACTGTTTCACCTTAGATCAAAATAGGTCCGCGCGGGCCGCCGCCATCTTAGATCCTCCCCAAGAAACAGTTCTTAAGCCCAAGAGGGTGGTGGTGCTTTCTGTACCTTTTCTATTCTGCACTGGAGTTGTGCAGTGTTTGTTAGAGACTCAGCTCAGTAGTTTACACATGAATTAGGAAATTACCCACTAAGCTACACCTCCAGCCCCTACTCTTCACTTAAAAGATCTTTTTGAGTGTGTGTTTGTGCCATGGTATGTTGTCCAATCTTAGGCACCAGTCTGCCCTTCCCTTGTATCTTGTTCACTGCTGAGTACGTCAGGCTACCTGGCCCACAGTCTTCTGAGGATTCTCCTGTCTCTGCCTCCCATTTCACTGTGGGAACCCTGGGGTTACAGTTGCAGACCACCTTGTCTGGCTTTGCGTGGGATCCCTGCTCAGTGCCTCATGCTTGGGCCATAGTCTCCTCACCTACTGAGCCTATTCTTCACTTTGGAAGAACCGGATTCACTGTAGTAGGAAAAGCTAAACAGACATCTTTCCTCTCGGTCTCATGCTAGACTATTAAGAATTAACTGGCCAGGTGAGAGAGTTGGAAAATCTAGATCCAAAAAGAACTTTGGAGAAGTAGATTTTAATGGTCATGGTGGGACTAGGTATGATATTAGAGATAAAGCAATATTCAAAATGCTTATGACCTTTGAGTATGCAAACATATGCACTGTGGATCAAATTTTATGATTCATAAACACAACTTACAATTGAGACTCCATCCAAGGCCTTCAGTTCTGGAAGATGAAATATTACAAACAATCGGTAGTTTTCTTGGTTCCATATAATAATATTCCCATACATGTCTAGAATGACCAAGTTGCATAAAGTCTAGACAATAAGAACACATTCAATTTATGTATGTATGCAAATCATATCCCAGCAAGTTATTTTTCCAGCAGTTAGACAACCTTGAATTGTAATATTTGAATTACCTATAATTTCATAGAATTTAAATGCTTTTAATTGTACTTTAAGTACAGGGCCACACCAGTGAAATATAATTATATACAAAATTTCTGTGGTCTATGCTATATGATCATTATCTCTTTTAGGATACTGGCATTAAATGTATTATCAGTGGCAAAGGTGTAGAGAAAAAGTTTTTATAATTAAAGCTATATTCCTTCCTGATGGAGTATGGCCTATTAGGTGGTATGTTTGTGTATACACAATTTAAAGGGGATGGAACACACTGACATTTGAAAAAAGATAAACCTGAAGTTGTTATCTTTCTGAAAAGATAGGACAACCAGTCTAATAGGAAAATTTGCAGTAAAGGACAGACCCTAAGTAGGTGTGGATAGGAACCTTTCAGATGAGACACTGAAGCTTCTCAACACCACAATTGGCTTATTTTCTGCTGACAGTGTTGATACCTAGCTTGCCACTGTAGCCTCATATGTTATGTTGAGGAAGAGAATGGAGAGAAAGCTGAGTGTAGGGCAAGGCAGGGAATTGATCCAAGTTGTTGAAAGGAAGTACAGTCACACACAGCAAATGAAGTCAATGTATCACCCATAAGGAGTAGCCGCAGACAATGAAACCAACAAAGAGACAATGAAGTCACATGTTGCATTTGAAGCTAATTCCTTCAGTAAAGACTGTTATATAGTAGTCTTGCGTTAACGGTTTCTTTAGGAAAATTAAGGAGTTCAAATCTAAATAAAGGACTGGTTATAACTCATGGTAGGGTGCATGCCTAACATGTCTAAGGCCCTGTGTTCTATCCTCAGCCTAGCCCTGGAAAACAAAATAAAACAAAATCCAATAAATAAACAAGCAAAACTGTCCAAAGAGATTCAGAGAATCTGATAAAATACAGATGATCATGGAGAATTCATATTGAGAACAGAACTGTTAAAGAATTCCAGGTTTGGGAATCTTTACAACTGTTGAAGAAAGCATTTTTCCATAAAAGAAAGGACTTCAGTCAGGATTACTACTGCTGTGATGAAACACTATGACCCAAAGCAACTTGGGGAGGAAAGGGTTAATGGCTTACATATTCAAGTCACAGCCCATCAAGGGAAGCCAAGGCCAACTCAAACAGGTGGCAGGAACTGAGGTGGAGGGCTTGGAAGAGTGCTGCTTACTGACTTGCTTAGATGATTTGCTCAGCTTGCTTTTTTATAGCACCCAGGACCACCAACCCAGGGCTGGCCCCACCCACAATGGGCTGGACCCTCCTACATTGACCGTTAACTAAGAAAATGTCCTACAAGCTTGCCTACAGCCTGGTTATATGATGTCAATTTGTCAACCCAAGTCTTCTCTTTTTAGACAGTTATAGCTTGTGTCAAGTTGGCATAAAACTAGACAGCATAGAAGGTTTGGGTTCTTACATTTGAGCATGAAAACAAGATAACTGACTTGACTTCAAACTTCTTCAGAGCCACAATGAAAACAAAACAAAACAAAGCAAAGCAACAGAACAAAAAGCCAGCATGGTTCTCAAATCAAAACAGACAGGTAGACAAGTGGAACAGAAGACCCAGAAACATGCCCAGGCAGATGCAGCCTTCTGGTTCCTGACAGACATATAAAAATATACACAGGGCAGAACAGCTTCTTTAATATGCAGTGATGGGAAAACTGGATATCCATGTGTAGAACAAAAAAAACTGATCCCCATTTTTCACCCCGTAAAAGCACCAATTCAAGGAAAGGAGAGAAGGCTCAGTGGTTAAGAGCACTGCTATTCTTACAGAGAACTCAGATTCAATTCCCAGCACCCACATGAATACTCACAACTATCTGTGATTTCAGTTCCTGGGGATCCAATGCCCATCTTCTGGCCTCCACAGGCATCCGGCATGCACACAGTGCACATATATACATGCAGGCAAAACACTCACACATGAAATTAAATAAATCTAGAACCCCAAACAAAACAAATCAACTCAAAATGGGTCAAAAATCTCAAGGTAATACCTCAAACTTAGAAAATGCTGGAGGTAATAAATATTTAAATATTTAAAAATGCCAGCCAAGACTTGGCCCTAGAGGCATTGCAGTTGCTACTGTTGGGTCACATGTGGATCAGTAGGTGGCAGAGAGGAGAGAGGCTATGTCTACACTCAGTGGTCTGACCTATGAACATTTGAATGAGTAGTAGCCTAACATTCCTGGAAAAAAATCAAGCTGGATACCGACACCAGTTGGTCATGGGCCCTGGACAGGGAGCTAACCTGTGAAGACCAGCAGTCTAGCACCAAAAAAGCACCACATAGGCTCTCAGGACAATAAGCAAGCCAGAGACTAGAAGAACCCAGCCTAGCCCTGGATGTGGAGGTTGTGGGTTGAAGGAATGAGTGTGGGAGAGACAGCCCTGCCTTTTGTCTGCTTTGTGGTGGTGTTGGTGAGGGAGAGATCTCCTCCCCTCACTTTTGCCCTCACCACCAGTGGGAGACAGGAGATGTGGTCCTGCCCCTCACATGCTGCAGCACTTGGGAGAGCAGGCCCTGCACCTCTCCTGGAAGCATAATATATAGAACAGCTAGTCCTGGATGTGGGGGATGTAGGTGAGCCAGCCCTGAGGGAGAGAGTGTGTGAGGGCCAGCCCTGCCTTTTGTCTACTTTTTGGTAGTGTTGGCAAGAGAGAGAGAAAGAGAGATCCCCTCCACTCTCTTTTGCCCTTGACAGAGGTAGAGGGTGGGAGAGTTGACCCTGATAGGCACATGAAAAGAGGAGAACTGGTCCAGCCCCTTTCTTGCAGTAGCACTTGGGAAAGCAGGCCCTGCAAGTGGGGGTTGCCATCCCAGAACCAGGGCTTCAAGTTGGCCCACCCCATGGATGAACTGCTGGAGTGCATGAAGAGGCCAGTTCCACAGACCAAAAACTACAGGATCTCCAAGACACAGGACAATAACAGTATATCCGGGAGGAGTCCCAGTGAGGTTCCAGTATTGATAAAGTAGCAGAAGCCAGAGGCCTTGTACCAGACCAAGGAGTCATTATAATGAACATTTGCAAGTAAAAAAAGTGTGGACAAAATGAAATATTGTGGGACACACTGAGACACACTACAGCTTCCACAATGAGATTTTATTTTTTATGTTGGGAGAGGTTTCAAGAGTGGAGGGTATGTCTGAGGGGAAGTGGGAGATGAGAGGGAAGAGGGTGCATGATGTGAAATTCACAAAATAAAAAAAACAATAAAAAGGAAAAAAAATGAAATAACAACAACCAAAAAAATGTCAGCCTAGGCAGTGGGTTTCTAGGAGGATTCTAGGAGCCCAGGAAATCACAAGGAGGACTGACAGCCAGGACTGCATGAATTAAAAAGGCTCCTTCACACCAAAAGGAACATTTGCCAGTGCAAAGAGACAGCATACAGAGTGGGAGAAACTCTGGCTTAGCAGAAAAAGTGGATAAAAATCTCAAGAATACTAAAAACCAAAAGGACAAATAAATACAATCAATAGATGGGCACGTAAGTTGAACACACATACACAAGTGAAAAAGTCCAACAGAGAACAAAAATAGGCACACAGGCAAAATAGAAAAGTGCAAATCAGATGGTTGCATAGTAGAATGGTAAAGTCAGTTGCCAAATATGTATGGTGGGCTGGACATTGGGAATGTATGCTAAGCCTTATAATTCTCATAATCGTGACCTAATTATTTCTGTTGTTTTGTATTGTATTTGTTGTTATAAAAGAAAGAGCCATTTGCTAGACTGAAAGGGGGAGCTGTTGGGGGGAAAAGTTCCTTAAACTTAAAAAAAAAGGAAGCAGATGGGGGGGTAAAGGGGGAAGAGGGTGGAACTGGAGGGGGAAGTAGGAAGGGGATTGTGATTGAGATGTAACTTGAAGAAATAATAATAATAAAATAATAATAACAAAACAAAACAACAAAAAAAGAAAAGTGTAAATCAAAACTATGTTGAGATTCCATTTCATCTCTGAACAAAATGCTATCAGCAAGAAAACAAAGAAAAGAAAAAAACCCCAGAAAAACAAAACCAATAAACAAAAAACAACCAGAATAAGCCCTGGCAGTGATGTGAGGAGAAAGAAACACTTGTATGTGATTGATAGTGATGTAAATTATTCCAGCCACTATGGAAATTCGTATAGGGGCCCTTGTAAATTTAAAACAGATATAGCACCCCAGCTGAAGTCAGCTGACTATGGAGATATCTGAGCACCCACGCTTATTGCAGAGTTGTCACCGTTAGGCAAGTCACAGAACCAGCTTCCATGTCTACCAATGGATGAATGGATAAAGAAAATGTGGTATGTACATATTACATACTATTCAGCCATAAAGAAAAACAAATACATGGCACTTACAGGGACTGAAGATCGTTATGTTCAGGGAAAATAAGATAGTCTCAGAAAAACAAGTATTGTCTGCTTTTTCTCATTTATGGAGCTAGTGGAGAGAAAGGACATGAGGGTAGAAGGGGAATGTTAGGGGTGAGAAGAGGAAAGGGAGGAGCAAGAGGGAGGGAGGCAATAAAAGGGGGTGATATACTCAAAGCAAACTGCATGTCTCATGAAAATATCATAATGAAACAAATTACTTTGCACAAATAATATATGTTGGTAAAAAGTTAGCCCACAAATGTATCAAGTTGTCACATTGGTGTCATTTGTATATTTACATAAGATGAATGCAAATGTATTTCAATAAACCTTGTTATTTGGTTCTTCTTCTTTATAGTTTTCAATAAACTCTTCAGTAAGCATGGCCTCTATAGCATAAACACAGGAAATGGCATTAAAAGCAGAAATCTGTGAGCCCAGGCAGTCACCTTTAAGTTGTTGATCTCTTGGTTCACAGCTATGTAGTTGTTGCTTATGTATAGCTCAATCAGAGTGAATATCTTCTGTAAGGCACTCAGTGATGTGATCCTGTTGTTCTCTAGAGACAGGGAGTGGAGATGAACCATGTTCTCAAAAGTATGCTTCTCCAGGCCAGTGAGGAGGTTGTTGTTCAGGCTGAGGCGGGTTAATTTAGTCAGCCTGGCAATGCCTAGAAAATCTGAACAGACTCAGGCGGTAGGCTAGTCTCAAACAGAACAAGCTAGCCACTGCACCGATGCTCTGTGTAAATTTAAACAGTTTTAAGTAATCTGTGACAATGACCATCATTCTGACATTTCTTCCTGTGTGTTTCAGAAGGACAGTCACGTGTAGAACGCTGTATTCGTAAATCAAAATTTTGATTTTGAATATGTAAGTAGATTCATTTTTCTTAGGTGTTAAAGAAAGACACTCTGTAGGCAACAATTTCTCCTTCAAAAAAAAAAATATATATATAATGGCCACCAGCTCTCATTTTAAAGAACTAAAGATTAGAAACCAGAGTACCACAGTCTGGGAACTATAGAGCCAGTCATATTAACAACCATTTGGCCCAATTCTAACATCACATGCTTAAAACTGTTTTTAGAATGAAGGTTAGAAGCTTGCCACTCCCAGCAGAATCTCACCTAATGTTTACCCTGTACTACACGTAGCTGAGAAGCAAGCAGGTGGGAGAGAGCAGTTGATAGGAGGACATTTTTGTTTTTCTTTTTAAAGACAAGGTCTCATTATGTAGCTCAGGCTGGTCTCAAATTCAGAGCTCACAGTCCTCCTGTCTCAGACACCTGAGTGCTGGGGTTACTGTCGTGTGTCACCAAACCCCTGCCTGAAAGGTGAGAGCTTTGGAGTCATGGATGCCTTCAAATGCGTGGGGCCACAGGTAAATGATATATCTACTGCTCTATTTCCTCATCCACAAAAGGGGTGTGTGAAAACCTGCTTCTAATCTTAGTGTCGTTTTTAGCAAGGGAGAATATGAGGCAGTTTTTAGCAGGTCACTGAAGGTTTCCTTCAATTTCTTTCCATTAAAGGCATCAAGTGAGGGTCAAGACAAAAAGACAGAAGTGCAGGAAATTTAGTTTAGTTTATATCAGAACACTCTGTCTAAAGGTTGGATTTTTTCTGCAGATAAGCACAGACCAAAGTCATCTGAACAATCTAGAATACCTGGTGTGGGGAAGGAAATTTTACTTTACTCTCTGGCTTAGAATCAATGTTTTGATATTAAACTTTAAGCAGTCAACATATGCCTATAAATGTCTTTATGACTGAGACCTTATTAAAGCAAATTAGTTGGTTTGGAAGTGGAGCCATAGAAGATGTAAACAGAATTTCCCATTTTTAAATTTCCAGTAAGTATAATGTTTACTTTTGTTAATGTCTTCACATTTCTAAATGTAATCTTAATTCCTTATCTTGCAACATGAAGTGGACTGCTTGATCTTTTCCAAAGCGAATCTCATCCACCCATCTCCTCAGTGCTACACCTTGCTTCTACATTTCTACACACCGGGTCTACTAATAGAGGATAATCCCCTGCGTTAGAAAGGAGAACGAGGCTTGGGGGTTGACAGTCAGCTTCTCAGTCTCATTGTGCTTACAAGCTCATGGCTAATCCTGTCAATAGGTGCTCAGAAGACTCCGATGCAGGCCTTCTCAGAGCTTCTCTAGATAGTCTCTCCTTGGGAAATCCTTAGCATGACTGAGTTGCTTGAGACTTGGGGGCTGTCGCAACTTACCTTCTATCTTTGAGATGCAATTGCTGTCCAGGGTGAGCTCCTCCAGGTTGACGCAGGACTCCAGACCTTCCATTTTGGAGAGGTTATTATTGCTGAACGATGCCCATTTCAAATTCTCCAATTTTTCTAGATTTGTGATTTCAAAGAGATGTTGTCCATCTAAATTTAAGGCAGTTATCTATACAATAATTTATATTATATGTTACTTCTGAATCTTGCAAACGAATTCAAAGTTATTAGATGTAAAAAGGTAACAAAACAACCCAAATGTGATAAGTAAATGCTACAAGTTCTTTCAGGAACTAATGATATGGAGAAGTCTTAGTTTACTATAAAGTCAAAGCTTGGCAAGATTCTAATAGAGGTGTTTATTGTGTTATGGACATGGTGGTGTGGCAGATGGGCTCTCACTGCAGCTACTGGGACAGCTGCTGGCAAAGAGCTTTCAGTCTCTTTGGTGATAGCCTCAGCTGCAGAGCCACTTTGCCTCAGGGCACACTCCTTCCTAGCTTGGTCATTGTTAGTGGAGGAAATAAAAATCCAGTCGTCTCAGCCCCACTTAGGACACCTTTAAACCATCATTTTGATTCCAGAACTTGGGACTACCACTGAGTCTGCACTGCAGCCCAATATAAACCTATATTATATGATTAAAATGTTGCCAATATTTCCCATTTGCAAGGGCTCTAATAGCTTTATAGGTATCTTTCATGTCTGCCCTAGAAAGGACTTTGATATGATCAGGTGACCTTATGTAGCAAGAAGCTTTGGGGCTGTGATTTGTCCCTGCCTGAGACCTGGATAATTCTCCAATTCTCTTGCTAAAATTTCTACTCCCTTGCCATCAGAATGTTTGCTTCTTCTCCAGCTCTGAGCATTAATTTGGCTAAAATTTATATCAAAATCTACCTTTCATTTTACAGCCAAACTTTATTCTAAATCTCCAATTCCATAATTGCCATAGTTGAAGACGAATCCCTGTAACATCTGTCTAGAACTTGGCCTTATCATTTCATGTCTTCTCAAAATAATATGGTATATTTATTATCTGAAAAATGATAAGTTGTCTTATATGTTCTCTCAACTTTATTGAAGCATAACTGACCATTTAAAATGATAAACATTTAAGGTATGTCATTTAATTTGATAGCCATGCATCGTAAATTAAACCTGTGATCTCAACGATACATGGAATCTAAATAGTCAAACTCATGGAGGCAGAGAGAAGACTGATGATTTCTGGGGATGCGGAGGGGAGGGCAGGGAAATAGAGTCAAGGACACAAAGTTCCAACTTCTTAAGGAAAAGTGAATTCTGAGGGGTTAAATTATAATATTATGACTACAGTTAAAAACACTGTACACTTGACATTTGCTAAGAAAGTACATCCTAAGCCTTCCTTTCCCGTTGTATCTCTTAAATTACTGTTCCTTATCTGTCTGTGTCCTCTTCAGGGCTCACACCTATGCTGAATGCATAGGTTAATTTAAGCCAATACAAATTTTAATAGAATGAGCTGTTACCTTTGAGTGCCAGTTTCCAGTCAGATGAAACTCTGGTCCTAACTTTGAAATCTGTGTCAGAATTTTAGCAGAAGGCCATATACTAAGCATCCGAGGTCTACAACTAGAATGCTGTAAGAGAGTTAACTAATAAAATTAAAAAAATGGGATGAATAAAAGGAATAGCATACTGATGTTGATTTATACATAGCTAAGAAGTTTTGTTTCCCAGGAAAGATGAATAGCCCAATAAATGATTTTTAAAACATTCCCTTTCCCTTAAAATATCCTCCAAATCCAGATAAATTTTAATTTTCAGTTTTTCTTGTTTTCTGCACACAACTTCAAGAATGATTATACTCTGAACATCCATATAATGCCTCCATGAGACTGTTTATGACCTAGAACAGTACCACTGTCTTGCAAGCTCCTATGGTCCCATCTCAAGCTTCTTCCCACCCTCCCCTTAGAAGGGATCCCTCTTACAACATTTTCTTCTACCACATACTTCTTTTCTTCCCTCTAGTCTTGTCTTTGTTCACACACAGCACATCGTTAAGCCTTACATTGCTTGAACTTTCTGGAAACCAAACTATACATTCCACTGATGTGCTCCTTTTTATTGTTTTGAAATTCATCTATAGTTCAGCATTTAGCTGCGGTTCATTTGCAGTCAGTGGTGTGTAAATTACCTCTTTGTGGCTCTCTTTCCTCTCCTCCCTCTCTTTTCAGGACAAAGTCTCCTGTCACTAGGCTGTTTATGAACTTTCTACGTAGATTAGGATGACCTTGAACTTCTGAGTCAAGGTGATATAGCTGAGCTACAGCTCAGGTATTGTATGGTGTTCTCTCAATGGATGTCCTGACCGTGGACACTGATGTTGAGTCCAAGGCTTTCGTTATTAACAACACGGCCAGTGTGGATACCCTTGTGCTCTTGTGCAAGGCTCCTTACACAAGAATTTCTTCAGAAAATATGAAGTTACAGAAGTTTGGGGGGGGCCGGGAGAGGGGGAAGAGGGGAGTGAAGAGAGGGGTAGGGAGGCAAATAATTTTCCCAAAGTGATTGTAACAATTATAATTACTATTTCATATTCTGGTTGTAACTTAAAGTTTTTGCCAATCTGTAAGATTGAACCTTCATGTTTTTAATGTCAATATGGCAAATCATTATTTTCTAAATTATTTGAGTGTCTTGATATCCTATCCAGTAAAATGCTTTTTCAAACCACTTCCTTGTTTTTTTTTTCCCTCAGTTGGTTGTCTTTTTATGTACATATATTGGATATTAAGAGAGATTGTATTTTGACATTTGTGTTGTAAATTTCCTTCCCAGGCACATTACTTATCCTTTTTCCTTTCCTTATAGTATCCTTTGAGGAAAAGCTGTGCCAATTTCATTGTAGACAAGCTCCATTTTTCATGGTTATGCCTGTTGTTTCCTTCCTTATGAGTAATTTCTTAATTACTTAATTCTCAATTTCCATAGGTACAATGACAAATCACATGGATATTTTCTTCTAAAACATTCTTGATTTTTGCCTTTTGCAGTGAAGTTTTTTTTAAAAGATTTATTTATTTATGTGTGCATTGGTGTTTTGTCTGAATACATGTCTGTCTGAGGGTGCCAGATCATCTAGAAATGAAGTTAGAGACATTTGCGAGCTGCTGGGAATTGAATCTTGATCCCCTGGAATAGCATCTTGTATTCTCAACTGCTGATCTACCTCTCCAGCCCCTTGCAGTGAAGTTTGAATGCATTTACCCCAGCACTTCATACTGAGCAGCTGCTTCGGTCTACAAAGGTGGTTCTATTGTCTAACCAAGTTTTCCCAGAGGTTTAGATCTCTACTGGATCTTTGTTCTGAGCTGTTGTCTGCTAATTTGGTGCCAATATCCACATCTTAAAAAAATTTTAGTAGTCCTTGATTTCTATTGGGGCAAATCTCTAAGTCTTTCTCAATACATTAATTATATTTTTATCAACAAAAGTTTTCTTCCCTTCATTTTGGTTAGATCCAAAGCCAACTATTATGCTGTTTAAGGAATTAACATTTAAGTATCCCAGAATCTGGAGTGAGGGGAACTAACGGTGAGGGGTCTGGGGGGAGAGGAAGGAGGTGAAGCTACCATCCCATGTATGAGAGAAGAATAAAGAAAAAGAAAAAAAAAAGGAGATCGAGTTAGAGCCATTTCTAAGTGTTGGGGAACAAACCCAGGACCTAAGCCAAGCTGAGTGTTTGCCACTAATCTACATTCCCAAGTACAGGATTCTTTATCTGTATAATGTAGTTATTTCTGTCCCCACAGGCTAACAGGTTAGCTTTGTTGTCAGCTAGTTATATATGATGTTGATTCTAAGTAGATACTGTACTAAATGTTCTCAAAGCCTCCTTAGCTTACGGCATATACAGATACTACTTATTTTCATGCAGCCTCTAGAAAGGACTCAGTAAGATCATGTGACTAGAAAATAGTTACCCTAGAGCTATTGGGGGTGATGGTGGCATTTGGGACTGATCCAAGATAATTCATTAAGCCCACTGGCATTTATTTGGGGGTGGTGGTTGGGAGGGGCATTGAAGTGGAAACATTGTAAAGTGGTAAGATCAGTGGATGTTGATTTTTATTAATAGGCTAGGAGAGAATATCAATTTAATGAAATAAATAAGCACGAAAATTCTTATTTGAATGCTCCCCTAATGCAGGGACTAGTAACCAACTGACTCCAACCTGAGTAATCTTTGTTCCACTGATAAACTTCAGAGCTGCTCTGGTTTCTTCTTCAGAGATGAGGAGTCCATCTAAATGCGTGAGAGTCCTTAGTCTGCCAATAACACTCAGCCTCAATGTGGCTGGCTTGGGAAAAAAAATTAAAAAGTTAATTTTCATAAAATATCAAATGTATTATGGTATGGGAATACCATATAAACTGTACATCTCTCTTCTTGCTACATCTAAAACTAAAGGATTAATTTAATTCTTTAAACAACAGTTGGAATTAAATCATGCAAGGATAAATCTGTTTCATTTTCAGGATGTGAGTCTACTGCTCTGGGAGGGAGATCCCAGGAGCTGTCAGAATGTCTAGTGAGAGGGATGATGGGACCATGGTGGCCACTCTGGCTTATCGAGTGGGCAGTAAGCCCGGGAGCTCCGTGCTGGACTCAGCATGGATCTCCTGCCTGTGATGTCCAACTTCACTACAGGAGATAGTGGCCATTTGAGAAGTCTGCTTTGTCCAAAAACTAAACCAAAACAAAACACTATTATCTTACTTAGCCTAAAAAAAGAAATTCAATGGTATAAATTTAGTAACATGGCCCACTTATTGGATGATATTCCATATAATATCCCATTATAAAATGGAATCAGTGATTTTACTAGTACTTTTAAAACACTACATATAGCCTTACAAATGTCATTTTGTTATTTATTCTTGAGATGAGGTCTCACTACAGAACCTAGGCTGGCCTTGAACTTGCAACCCTCTTGCTTCTGCCTCTTAAATGCAGCGCTTGGCTCTACGTACATTTTAGAAACAATGAAGAAGATGCTTAAAATTATAAGTTTGGGCTCATTTAAAATACTTGGACATGGTCTTAAAGGTATAACATAAATAATAATAAAGATAATGTTCAAATTTCCTTCTATAATAAAATATGATTTTATAATTCAGGTTTATGAAGAGACATGATTTCTACATTTTAAAGAGAACAAAGTGAGCATATTTGCTTACTATCCAGAGTGTAGGGCACATTGTAAAATGCTATTCCCTTCTTAACAGTATGTTTCCCTCACCCTATCATATTATTCTTGGCTCCTGTGTGTCCTTACAAAAGCATTTCAGCACACCGACATATGAATTCTCTGGAAGTTTGCAAATGACAATGGCATTAATCTCTCTTAGAGCATTAATGGGTTCAAACTGTCACAGGTTACAAGATATCTGCACGACATCACAGCTTTTTCTTACAGTAACATTCGATTAATGAGACCACCACTCCAAATACGCTTACAAAAGGACTTTAAAAGAAGCAACAAGAAACAGGGTGGCTTGCCTATTCCTGGGTACGGTTGACCAACGAGGCAGAGAGAATGGCTCTGGGCTCGGAGTGTCTGCTTCCCTAGTGGTGTCTGCTACATACCTTCTGCCAGGGGTTGTGCCGAATGTCGAGAGCCAGGAGGCTAGTGGTGTGTTTACACAACACGTTGATCTCATCGCTGGTCTTCTTCAGCTGGTTCCAGCTCAAGTCTAGATGCTTGAGTTTCAGCAGGCCTCTGAATCCCTCCAAAGTTATCACGTGGTTATGGCTGGCATCCAAATACTCAAGGTTGTACTGCGGCACATACAAATAGGGGCGGTGCTCACTCAGGGTTTGTGTCTACCAAGTGTTTTTCGCTGCATCTTTAAACACATCATATGCTTTCTTAAAATGCTCACAGAAATCCTACACAAGAGTCATGTTGCCCTAAGGGTAACATCAACACACTGGGTCATTCTAGTCATTCTCGGTTCAGTTTTGCTCTTGTGAGATGAAAGATCCCAGGGCATACATATTATAAACCTGGGAGAAGACAGGGGCTGTAGATAAGTTATTCATTTAGATTATGGCTTTGACAATGGTGGATAACCATCAAACACTTACAAAGTCAACCTTTCTTAGAGATCAGACTACAGCACAGATTTCCCCACTCTCTGAACACAGAACCTGTCTGCTCTACAGAGGAAACTCAAGGCTAATACTGGAAACTTGTTGAGAACCTGTCTGAAATAAAAAAGTAAAAAAGATGGGTCAGTGGTAGAGTGTAGCAAGGCCATAGGTTCAATCTCCAACACCATATTAAAAATGTGCATGGCTTTAAATGATTTTTCAATAATAAATTTAACACATTTTAAATTTTAATTAATTTTTGTTTATTTTTAATTTAATTATTAGTTTTAAATTTATCTTTAATTTATCAATTTTTATTATTACTTTTTAATTTAATAAATAACATCAATTAATTATTGAAAATTTGGAAAAATGAATAAAAGGAAAAAACTGGGGAACATTTGTAAGCCTTGCTTGAAAGAACTGAAAATTGTTTTTAATTATTGCACATATACACTTTCCTATCATTTTGTATGCTTTTAGGATTTTCACATATCATTATGTATTATTCAAAATGATTTTTCATAACTGCATATCAAAATATTTAGTGTGTTGGTATTTCTAATTGTCTTAAGCATTGCACTAGCGTGGTTTACATGTCTAATTGTTAGCAACAATGCAGCACACAGCAGCAACAAGGATGACACTAACTGCTCTCCTGCCATTTCTTAGAACCAAAATCTCTCCAGGTGAACAATGCGGAATGATACAGGATCCAAAGGAGATCTTTAAAGGGACCTAAAAGGTATAATGCAAAGATGTGACTTCTACACAGTGATAACATGCTTTTTTTTTTTTGTTTTTCTAGACTGTTTGTACTCTGCCTCTGAAATGATGATAAACCATTAGAAATAAAATAGCTGGTTGCCAACAATAAAATGCACCTTTCTTTTTTTATTGAAAAAATTTTTATTTTGTGAATTTCACATCATGCACCTTGTTGTCTTCCATCTCCCACCTCCCCCCAGACCCACCCTCTACCCTTGCAATCTGTCCCAGCATAAAAAAAAACCAGCTCATTGTGAAGCTGCAGCGTATCTCAGTATGTCCCACAATATTCCCCTATGTCCACACATTCTGCTTAAAATGCACCTTTCTTAAAATGGCAAAGCCCAATGATTATGGTAGTAATGTACACTTGGATGACAGCACTACCTGGGAAAAGTGCGGTAAGAAGGTCGAGGGGGAGGGTAGAGGAAGCTGAACAATGGGGCTTTGGCACTAGGCAGCAAACGCAGGTCTTTCTGTGAGGGCTACCTGTAGGCACCCTCTGCTTTGCCATGCTTTGCGAGTGCTCTAACTCATGCATTTGCACTGTTTGTTTTAATGCATCTTAATTTTATTTTACAGTAAATAATAAAATAAATGATGAGGCCTTCTAATGAACACAGTGACCACTCGTACTGTACACTGGATTCTCCAGAACATGTTTGTCTCATAATTGAACATTTGTCTCCTTTGACCAACATGTCCTCCCCCCAGCATCCTGCTTCTGTGTGTTTTATTTTGTGTTTGCATTTCAAAAGAGCAGCTCTTACCAAGTAGTTCACATCATCTAAGCAAGTAAATTCATTAAAGCTAATATTCAGTGTTCGAAGTCCGGTTAACTTGGACAGATCTCTCAGTTTACTCAAGCTATTCCCGTGTAGATTCAGATGCTGGAAGCAAATTAAAATGCAAATTGAAAAATAAAATATGTTACTTTCTGCGACACAGTCTAGGTATTATTATCTAACATATTTAGAATAATTATCAAGGCTTCTTGGCCTTTTGGCTATGATCAAGTATAGAATAATTAAATCAACTACAATAATGCAAAAATGAGAACGTGGTTGTTTTCAATCACTTTTTAGAGAATGCTAATACAGTAAGTAAGCATGTTATGGGATGGTGAAAGTTTAAAAATAGTTTGTAACAACACAAATGGGCCTGGTATGTGATCAACATGACTTCCTACTTGGTCTAAGTTTGTTGATAATTAGCAAGAAATTCTTTTTAGTGAATAACTATATTGGTTAGAGTAATTATTAGGGAAGTTCAGCTTCTCAGGCTAGCCAGCTCTAACTTGGAGGCTCTCATGGTTTCAGATATTAGGCAGAAAACCTCACAGGAAAGATATGACCAGTGCACACTTTGAGCCACTGGAGCAAGGTAGAAAATCTGAGGGTCTTGAAGGAGGGTGACAGAGTGCCAAAAATGGAGATGAGAGGGCATCTTAGACCACGCCTACATCAGAAGTTGGTCCAGATATATATTCCCTGCTGATTTCATCCTCGGATACACAAAATGAATGTCATTACAATTTTATATTTATAAGTGCTCATGATGCCCACCTGCTTCTCTGTCTTCAAAACTAACTGTTCTGAATGGTATCACATGAAGAGATATTTATGGGTAACATCACAAGATACTAGTGTCTTTTGAAAATATGTTCCTACAAGAAGAGTATTTTTTTTTCTGACAGCTATAAACAAGTGGATTTCTCATAGCCTTAAAAATGCACATGAAACATCTCTATAAAGCTCTTCCAGGATTCCCACCTTCCTATATTTGCTTATATATCTATTCACTAAGCTGAACTGATGTTGTTGAGGTCGGGAAAGTAACATCAATTTTCAATACAAACCAGGTTAGTTTTTGTCAGTTTGACAGAAGCTAGAGTTGTCTGGAAAGAGGAACCTCAGTTGGGAAAATGCCTCCATCAAATTGCCTGTAGGCAGTGTATGAAGCATTTTCTTGATTAATTATTGATATACGATCTCCCCTTTCACTTCCAAGGTAGGAGAGGCCACCTGGACTGGTGTCCTGGGTTCTATAAGAAAGCAAGCCAGTAAGCAGCGCCCCTCCATGGCCTCTGCATCAGCTCCAGCCTCTACGTTCCTGCTGTGACTTCCTTCAGGATAGACTGTGTGAAGCTGTTAAGTGGAAATTAACCGTGCCTCCCTTGGTTGCTTTTGGTTAGGGTGTTTGTTAAAGCAATAGAAATCTAACTAGAACAAGTAACTAACATTTTATTCACTGATTTTAGGCATAGCTAATTCTGAGAAATTTATATGTGAAAAAATAAATCTAAAAGCCAGGTTTACAATTGACAACTCAAATTTCAGCACTCGATCATCTATTACAGGACATAAAATTCATTGTCATAAGTTACAGGGCTTTAAAAAAATTTTGTTTTTGTAAATTTTATTTAGTTTTCTTATGTCATAATAAGGAAAAATAAGAAATGCACCCAGAGTTTCTTTTATTGGATTGGCACATACCCAAAGAGCCCAGAAAAGACAAAACATCTAGACATTCTTACTATGATAAGGACTATAAAGCAGCACTTGAAATGACTGGCTTTATGCAGTATAGTTAAATTTAAAGTATGAAAGCCTATCTACAGTTATTACAAGTGTCAGTCAAAGAAATGTGAAGAAATCCCCAGCAGGCCAAATGCTATCGACTCTTATTTGCTCCTATTTTCTATTTTTATTTACAACACCTACTTTCAGTAAGCATTTCCCTGGTTATTTAATCCCTTTAAGTTTAGAAAAACATTCTGCAGAGACTCAATCTAGTCACGTACATACACTTTTTAGAAGGTATTTCATTACTGAGCTTTATCATAAAAATGTATCACTTGCATATGAAAATCTCAGCATTGTAGTTCAAGGCTTTTTTTGCAACATGTTAGCTGAGAAGACTGCTTTGACAGCACGGTAGACGATGATGCCATGAGCCCCCCCCCCCCCCCCCCCGGTCAGCAATTTAGACACATTTAGCCTCGTCTAGACTTAAATAGCCAGTGCATGGTGGCAACCCAGTTCCACAAACATAATTTTGTAATACTTTGAAAGATATGTTTTCTGAAATTAGTAATTTCAGAATTAGAACTGTCTGGTTCCCTTATTTTCAACTTTCCACTCTGTCGCATTAGGATTTTCTTCTTGAACAATGGACCTGGAAATGTGGCACTTGGAGTCATGTGATTAAGTTCAAAGATCAAAATACTTTCTACATCTTTATTCATGTTTCAGCACTCATGGTACCTATAGGGAGATAGGGCTATGTGGGGAAAAAACCTGATTTCTCAAGGTGCATCCACTTACTACTTCTGCAGGTTCAAGCAGCCAGCCCAGTGTCTTTGTTTTATATGTACACACACACACACACACACACACACACACACACACACACACACACATGCGCACACACACGCACGCACGCACGCACAGAAGCATTTGAACTAGTCACAATTTAAAAGGTGTTCCTTCCATGTGAGCACCCTACTCAACCTTGCTTTGTTCTCCTGGCTCTGGAAACACTGCAAAAATGGCCATCTAGGAAAGACATGAAACATATAACAAAGGGGTGCATCTTGGGGTCAGAGAGAAAGGAAGGCTTTCGTGCTTACGTTGAGCTCTAAGAGAAGCAGGCTTAGCTAGAGAGTCAGGAGAGGTGGTTAGATGAAGAAAGGTTAGCAAATGAGGAGGCTTCATGCACGCTGAGAGCATGGTGCTCTTAACAAGTACACACGAGGCAGAGCAGACCTGAGGAGAGGGTAATACAGAAAGAGTGCGGGAAAGTAGGTAATGGATCAGGCCATAGTTTATAGGCTGAGTTAAAGACTGGGGCCATTGCAGAGCAATGTTAACCCACTGAGGATTTTAAGCAGGAGTGTCTGAGGTGGGACTGCGTTAACATGGTCAGATTTGCATTCTGAGAAGATTAGACCAGGTTGAGTGGAGCAGGCATTAGGGCAGGGTTTTGTTGCACTTCTGGGTTTTCAATCCATTCAGTCAGTTATTTATATGTGCAATTGTGTGCTATGGCACACATGTGGTGGTCAGGGAACAACTTGCAGAAGGTTCTATTCTTCCACACATAGGCCTGGGAGATTGAACACAAGTCGTCAGGCTTGGTGGCAAGTGTTTTACTGGCTGAGGCACCTTTCCTACCCTAAATTTTATTTAGGTGTCGACTGATTAACAAACTACAATATGAATGGTACTTCCTGGAGTCTTAGAATTGCCATGGTAGAGTACAGAAGTCCTGGTAAGAAGGCTCTGACAGTAGAGTAGGTCAGAGATACTGGTAGTTTGGAAGTCGTGGTGGCAGCACATCACCACTGACAAGTCTCAAAGTCACAGTGAGGGGACCTTATCATGTCAGGTGGAGCTGACTCAGTGCACAGTGCATCTCTTTAATCAGTGACTCGAATTCTGCTGATACATTCGTAAAGACAAAGCTGCCATACACCTGCTGATCAATACTAGAAACTGATTTGAAACTTTTTGCTTTCACCTAAATCTTTTAGAGAGATTACTGATCATTCAGAACAAAATCACTTCCTTACAGAAAAGCCACTTCAAGTGGCTATTGAACACCCAGCACATGGCTAGACTGAATTAAGACATAATATTGGTAGAAAATGCACTCTAAAATTAGGACCTAATGCTAATATGTCTTCTTAATTTTCATAATGATTGCATGTTGAAATATTTTATATATATTATTAAATAAAATGTATCATTAAAATGAGTTTGCCTTAACGAGTTTTTGACAAAGTCATTGGAAAACTTAAAATTACACATGTGGTTCTCATTTGACTACCACTAGAGAACCCTGGTCTAGTCTACACATAAAGAGGGGCGTGGGTACTTTTCCATCAAATGATAGGATTTCTTGTAACATCAGGTAGTAACTTAGTAACTTTAGACACCACAAACTAGATTCAAGTTTCAAATTCAAGATTCCTTTTTCCAATTTTATTCTCACAATACTCACCACAATATGGCTGTAAATGTTAGTCTTAGCAAGAGAAGTTATTGTCTTGTCATCCAAACTGATGAGTTTTGGGCGGGGCTTAATCCTGGGCTCCATCTTCATAACTTTGTCATCAAATTTCAAATCCTGAGAGAATACTAATCCTTCAGAATATTTTTTGCCTTTTTCAAGAATAACATTGTTTAATGTAGAAAATAAAGAGTGAACTTTGACCTAAAAAATATTTCAAATGTTTAAAACTCAGTTTCTTATTTGTTATTTTGAAAAGCAAATGGGCTATATAGAAAAGAATTGACTTTTTGCAGTTATACAATAATATCTAGGATAACAAAAATCACTTTAGTAAATATATAAGCATAGATTAAGATTATGAGCTAAGCATGGATGTGTCTATTCTCACCCATAAAGATTTTTTAAAACTGGAAAAAGATAAATTTAAAATATTATGACATAGAACACAAACAAGAGTCTAGAAATTATCAGACATAAAGCAGAAGGGACTGACATGGCAAGTAAGAGCAGAAATGTGACTTCTAGGAAAACACAGGGATGATAACATTTAAGACCAGATCCAAAGAAATGTGAGGTTTAGAGTAAATACATAGACATAGGAGGCTACCCTTTGGAGTTATCGACTAACAAAAAGTATCTATAGCAAGAACTGTGAATGAATGAGCAAGTAAGAGCTACACAAATGAAACTGACTCTAGAATAAAACAAAATAATTAACCAAAGAATATTTTTTCAGCTAGGTGGTGGTGGCGCACGCCTTTAATCCCAACACTTGGGAGGCAGAGGCAGGTGGATCTCTGTGAGTTTGAGGCCAGCCTGGTCTAAAAAGTGAGTCAAGGACAGCCAGGACTACTACACAGAGAAATCCTGTCTCGAAAAACAAAAACAAACAAACAAAGAAAATAAAAAAAGAAAAAGAAAAAAAAGACTATCTTTTAAATCTAGGAGAATATGGAATCTATAATAAAATAGTAAGACACCATTTAAAAGAATAGGATAAATACTACCATAAATATAAAAACAACTACTAAAATAAAAAATTTAATAAATACTAAGAAGGCAAGTGAATATAACAACAGATTAAATTATCATCCTGGAAGCCAGTACTGAGGAGATATTCCAGAGCAAACAATTAAGAGGTACAATATGAGAAAAAATAGAAAGTAGTTTCCACATCTTTTAAATATCAGTCGAGAGCCCTTCCCCAATGTAGATTTCAGAAGATTTAACTGTAATGGAGTTAGACAAATATGAATTAGATTTAGTGAATGTCTAGAGGCTTTTGATACAGTCTCTTAAAAGGGGACATGAAGATCAGCCTGGCATCTGTGGGCACTTGGCATGGCAGCATATGGACAAAAAAAACCCCAAAAAAACCCAGGGTTTATTACTTGGCATTGTTTTTAGCTGCTAATAGCCTTACGAAGTGGGTGAGGCCCAAATTAGGCTGAAGACAGGTGAAACCAGGCGGGAAGCTATTTAAGGACGATGTGGGTGGAGCCTGGAAGTTCCCACGCTAGAGATGACAAGATGCCCATTGACTTATACCATCTAGCAGAACCGATGCAGACGGACTGAGAAGCTGATCTGGAACAGAGATGCAAAAAATACGGTCATTTCTCCCTGAGGCAGAAAGAAGCTGGTGAGCAGAGAAGGCCTCACAGCAAGGCAGCAAAAGCCAAGGACTAAACTTTGTGGCACAGCTTTTGACCTGAGATTTTCAACCAGTTCAAACAGAGGCCTGAATAGAACTTCGGCCAGTCCCAGTGACTGTGGCAGAGTGGCTCAGTGGTTAATACTAACTGACCAAGTTGGTCCACAGACAGCTGAGGCTCCAGAGAGAAGAAAATCTCAAGCCTCATTTAAAGTGAAGCTGCAGTAACCAATTTACCCTAAAGGACCTATGTCTGAGGTGTTCCTGAGGAAAGACTGTTGAGCAAGTGCCATAAAGGATCTAATCCTGAGGTGTTCCTGATGACTGAGGACCTGCCCCAGAGACTGTGTCCTTCTACAAGGTTAGGGTTAGATGTTACATAACAGGCGTTTACAGTTATTAATAGGGTTGGTTGTTAGGTAATAGGAGGTTATAGTTATTCTTAGGGCTAGTTGTTAGGTAACAAGTGTTTATATTTGCTTTAAGTGCTTATGGTTATTAATAAATATATTTGTTATTAAAAGTTTCTACTTCACTTAACAGAGAATTGAAAAGAAGAAATAATCAAAGGAACTAAGAGAAGAAAACTTTCTAGAAGTAAAGATAAACTAAGTCATCAGATTTAAAGAGCTCATGAAGTAGTGAACAGCAAGCAGGATGTCTCGACTGGCACCATTAAACTGTCTGGACCACTCTCCTCTTGGCTCCTTTAGTTTCTGTGTACTTGACTAGTAGAATCCCATTATAAGAACAGTATATATGCATACACACACATATATGTATATATATCAAATATATATATATCAAAATAACTATAACTAATTCAGGGGTGGAGATATAATTCAACGGGTAAGAGCACTTGTTGTGCAGGCACAAGAACCTGAGTTGTAATCCCCAGCACATGTGCAAACAGCTGAGCATAGCTGTTTGTGCCTGTAACCCCAGCTGTGAGAGGCGAGGGCATGGGTATCCCATGAGCTTGCTGCTAAGTGCCCTAGCCCAAGTGATGAGTGGGTTTATGGTTCAGGGAGAGATTCTGTCTCAAAGCAATAAGATGGACTTAATAGAAGAAGATATCCGATGATGTCCTGTGCTGGCCTCCACATGCACATACATTCATGTGCACAAACTAAACACACATCAATCACACAACCAACCAATCCTCTTCACACACACACACACACACACACACACACACACACACACACACATACGCACAAACAATTCACCCTAAATGAAGTTTCAGATTCAATAAAATTTCTTCTAAGCCTTGCTGGGAATTTTAAAAACAGAACTGGCAAACTGATTATAGAGTTTGAGGGAATGTTTTTAAAAGGTGTTTTTACTAGAAACTGACGAGCTGGCTCATTTCTTTAAGCAATAAAAAAATGCTCAAGAATAGGTAAGGTTTTTAAAATATGGGGCAAGAGAATTTACCCTATCATATATTAGAACATATTATTAAGGTTGTATTTAACCAAATGTGATTAGGGCCCAAAGTTAGGTAAATCACTCAATGCAACAGAACATGGATTTATACATAGATTCCTTAAATATTAAAATAATTTAAATGAGAAACATAGTCTTTCAAAACATAGCAAAAAGGACAATGAGAAGATAGTATCCAATCATATTTCAGAAAACAAATGGATTAATCCTTCAGTTCACATAATACAACTTAAAAAAGCTGAAGGTTTATAAGCTAAATAAGCACTGAAAAAAAAAAACCCAGAATATTTAATATAAAACGTTTGAGGGCTGGAGCGATGGCTCAGTGGTTAAGAGCACTGTTGTTCTTCCAAAGGACCTGGGTTCAAATCCCAGCACCCACATCGTAGTTCACAGCTGTCTGCAATTGCCGGGCGTGGTGGTGCACGCCTTTAATCCCAGCACTTGGGAGGCAGAGGCAAGAGGATCTCTGTGAGTTCAAGGCCAGCCTGGTCTACAGAGTGAATCCAGGACAGAGAAACCTTTCTCTAAATCCCCCCCCCAAAAAAGGAAAAGACTTTTGAAAAAAGATATAAAGTTCAGAATCCACATTGGGAAAGATTGAGAGAGACAAAATTTATAAATTACACATTAAAATGTAACTTTTGTTACAATTAAAATTAAAAAGCAACAGAAAATAATTGCACTATAAAATAAAGTGCTAATATCCACAATACATAATTTTTAAAATCGTCATGAAAACAACAATCTTGTAGAAGTAACCTGAGAATATAGCAGGTGACGCAGATAACTTGTGAATGCTATTAATAATTTTAAGCAAATGAAATTTGGAATATTTTACTTTTTGCTTAAGAGAACAGAAAAAAAATGATATTGGAACCATGCTGGTAAGGACACAAACAGACAAACAAACAACAAAACAAAACCAAGTTTTAGGTTGTTTAGGAATTAAAACGATGTTCTAGGTCTAAGAAAATGTTTCTAAGTTGGTAATATAAGTTAGGATGGAAACTGAGTTAGGTATAGAACTTTAAACTCATTGAGATAGATAGATAATACAATATTATTATCAGTTGCCAAATTTGTATAGACTGGACATTGGAAATCTATGCTATACCTTATAATTTTCATAATTGTTGCCTATTTATTCTTATTGTTTTGTATTGTATTTATTGTTATAAGAAAAAGAGCCTTTTATAGGACTAAAAGGGGGAGCTGTTAGGGGGAAAAGATACACCATAAATAAAAAAAAAAGTGGATAGGAGGGTGAGGGGGAAGAGGGGAGGAGGGTGGGACCAGGAGGGGTAAGAGGGAGGGGACTGTGATTGAGATATAACTTGAAGAAATAAATAAATGTTGAAAAAGCAAAAACAAAAACCAAACCAAAAAAAAAAAAAAAACCAAAAAAACAAAAAAACAAAACCAAACAAACAAAAAAGGACCCGCCACACTCTGCTGGAAACATGTAAAATGGTCAAATCTTTGTGAAGGAAATGGGTCAATGTCAAAATTTAAAATGTGTGTATCTGTGAACTTTCTAATTTTCCCTCTATCTCTCTCTTGCATAGGAACATCTAGAGTCATAGAAAGACACTTCTATTATAATGTTCACTTAAAGGACATTTTAGATAGTTAAAACTACATATAACCTATACTTGGTATCAACACAGGAGAACTTCAATCAGTTTTTATGAATAGTATACAGCTGCAGAAAGAAGGCATTATATACCTGTGTTCATTAAAACAAAATATGTTCACAATGTATTGTGAAAAGCAAGACATATAGCTTAATTCGACTAAGACTGTGTGTGTTGTCATATATGTCAGTAGAAAGGGACCAAAGACAAACCCACAAAACTCTTAGTGGATGCATTAGTAAAAGGGGCAGGAGGTTAAGGTGGAAGTAGCTTCCCAGATTTATTCTGTGGGTACCCATAGGCTTTGAATCTTTCGCAGGGAGACTACAACTAAATAATAACCCTATGATGTGCTCACATAATAAAAGTGTTCAGGTGTCATGATGACATGCTGTGAAAATTCAGTCCATCATAGAACAGCCATTGTACATGCTCAGGCATGCACATGAAGCACAGATAAGCATATATAATACAGGCTGGGCATAATATTACTGGATTTCAACTTATCCCACTTAAAGTTAAGAAATTCATGTTTTTAAAAATTGTAACGCGATGCATACCATACTGGTGTACTCAAATTCTACGATGTACTCTGGCAAAACAAGGTCATGGTCAAAGACAAACCACTTGAACTGCCGATAGCTGCAATCACAATTTCTTTGTCCTATGATAGAATCTAGAGTTAAAAAAAAAATCAAGTGAGACCCTCAAAATACAGTAAATCTTTCTACTCCGACATAGATGAAGAAGTAACACCAAATCCCACCATTCTAAAATTGAGGGTGCATAAAAATCCTCCTGTGCCCTAACATGCATGTCAGAACCACTCCAGTCGCTGTCACCACAGGGTAGCATTGATGTTTATTGTTTTCCTCTTATATCTTCATTTTACCAATGAATAACTCACCGTGGAGTTTTGATAAATGTAGCGCTCTAAGAGCTTTATTAAAGGTTCTTTTTAGAAAATCATTTGGGGCTGGAGAGATGGCTCAGTGGTTAAGGACACTGGCTACTCTTCCAAAGGAACTGGTTTCAAATCCCAGCACCCACATGGTGGCTCATGGCTGTCTGAAATTGCCAGGCTTGGTAACACATGCCTTTAATCCCAGCACTCGATAGGCAGAGGCAGGAGGATAGGAGGATCTCTGTGAGTTCAAGACTAGCCTGGTCTACACAGTGAGTCCAGGGACAGTCAGGATTATACAGAGAAACTCTGTCTCAAAAAACCCTCTCCCCTAAAAAATATTTGAAGACTAATAGACAGATACATTTGTATGTACACTTTGCACACACTCATACATGACACCCTCTACTCCCATGATTTCTGCAGCCATGGATTCAATAAACTTCAGAGCAGAAGTTTTGTTTGTTTGTTTTTAAGAAAAATGTCTGCAGTGAACATGTACAGATTTTTTTTTTTTGGTCATTAGTCTTGGAACAATACATGCCATTTAATATAAAGGACTTGAGAATCCATGAAGTTTGATATCTATAGGATTGTGTGTGTGTGTGTGTGTGTGTGTGTGTGTGTGGATATATGCTTGAGTGTGTTCTAGAACTAATTCCCACAGATACTGAGAATTAAGTGTGTAGGTGAGTGTACACACACACACACACACATGCATGCACGCATGCACATACACACATATACCTCCCATAAAAGTTAAAATTGGTGAAGTAAATTAGGCACACATATCATTGATATGAGTAACAGAAAAATCATTAGTATTCAGAAGTAGGTTTTCATAGACAGGTTTATAGGTCCTGTTAGGTAGAGGTTAGACCATTAGCTATAAGTTATAAACCGTTGTACTAAATGGAAATGTTTTTTATTGAAAGGTATGAAACAACACATGTTTCTTATGTTTCTTTTTTTGGCAGACATACTTAGGAAATGTCTCTGAGGAATGAAGACTGAGTTAACGGTGGGATAGTTGTCTTTATTGATGGGCTCCTGTTCACGAGCCTGAACACTCTGGCCAAGAAAAACCTTTGTAATGAGGATGGTGCCTAAATATGAAAAAACAGACATAATTTTAATAAATATGACCTTAACAAACTTCCAATATAATGTTTATTAGCCTCAATGCTCTGTGAAGGCAGAGGCCATGGTAATCTTGCTTGCTACTTTATAGCATGCAACACACAACTTGATTCAAAATAAGAGCTAGGGCATATCTGTTAAATAAATCAACTGGTCCTAAAAGGAATATTGTGATTGCAGTGAACAAACTTTAAGTGCTGGACACGGTGGCTCATGCTTATAATCCCAGCACGTAGGAGGCAGAAGCAACATCCTTACAACTTTTAGGCCAAGTTATAGAATAGGAAAAAAAAGAACATAAATAAACAAAACTATAAAACTAAATATCTATCTACTGATGGAAGAACATTTCTTTTCTCATAGATTCTTGAGATCCTTGCAATCTGCTGAATACTAAGGAGTCCAATGAGTCAATAAATTTGAAAAAAAGTCTAATCATCTCATATACATTACACATAAATAGTGATTATTTTTTCAGTATTTTAATTTTATTTACGTGTGTGTGTGTGTGTGTGTGTGTGTGTGTATGTATGTGTGTGTATTTGTGCGGATGAGAGCAGTGCCTGTGAAGTCCAGAAGAGGGTGCTGGGTCCCCCTAAAACTAGAGTTTCAAGCTGGTTATGAACCGCCCAGTGTGGATGCTGGAAATGAAGTTTGGCCCTGTGGGGGAGCAGCATGTTCTTCACCCACTAAGCCATCTCTCCAGCCATGATTTTTCATTTTCACTCTACACAATATATAAAATATAAACCAGGCAAACCTATTTTAGAACTCAAGAAATTAAATGCCAAGAAACCAAATAATCCAATCAAAACATGGGGAAGAAAGGTAAACAGAGAATTCACAAAGGAGGAATCCCTAATGGCCGAGAGACACCTGAAGAAATGCTCAGCATCCTTAATCATCAGAGAAATGCAACTCAAGACGACTCTGAGATTCCATCTCACACCTGTCAGAATGGCTAAGATCAAAAACCCAAATGACAGCACATGCTGGCGAGGGTGTGGAGAAAGGGCTCCTCCATTGCTGGTGGGAGTGCAAACTTGTACAACACTTATGGAAATCAGTCTGGCAATGTCTTAGAAAACTTGGAATAGCTCTACCTCAAGACCCAGCCATACCACTTCTGGGTATACATCCAAATGACTCCTCACCATATCACAAGGAAGTTTTCTCATCTATGTTCATAGCAGCCTTATTTGTAATAGCTAGAAATTGGAAACAACCCAGATGTCCCTCAACCGAAGAATGGATTAAAAAAAAACTGGGGTACATCTTCACAGTGGAATATTACTCAGCTATCAGAAACAATGAAATCATGCAATTTGCAGCCAAATGGATGGAGCTAGAAAAGCTCACCCTGAGTGAGCTAACCCAGAAGGATGCACATGGCATCTATTCACTTATAGTCAGATTTTAGCCATATAGTATAGGATAACTATACTACAACCAACACACCAAAAGGAGCAGGAACCTAGACTTTGTTACCTGTTAATGAGACACTTTGCCCTAGTGGTGCTGCCATGTAGGCTCCCAGTATATGAGGAAGGGCGTAGCCCTCATATGACTGCTGAACTAGGGTGGGGGACTGATATGTAGGGATGCTCCACTGTGGAAGAGTAGGATAGAAGGGAAAAGGGATAGAGGATAGGAGGGTGGGACTGGGAGGGGTGGAATGAGGACACTATGATGGAGAAGTTACTTGAAGTAATAAATAAACATTAAAAAAAGAAAATGAATTTTAGAAGGGTTAAGTAGATGGTGAATTTGAAGTTTTTGTAATAATGGGAACAGAAATGCTTTAAAAAGTATCAGAGATTTTTTTTTTGATTTTTGTTTTGTTTTTGTTTTTTTGAGTAAAGAGCCCTTGATTTAGCAATCGGCTTGACTTCCTGGTGATATTTAGCTACATGAAGGACTGTAAGGGACAAACAATTTATAGCTTGCTGTGAACTATCCCAGCAGAACTGTGGTCTGCATCCTGGAATGCTATTCTCAAAGTATCAGTAAGTGCTTAAATGCTGCTAGGCCAGGACTTAAGCCCAAGGCTTCAGGTATGCTGGGTGAGCACTCTACTGTCACGCTCCAAACACAGCAGGTGTTCCTGGCTGAGCACACACTAAAGTTCTGTCCACCCAACATTCAGTAAGTTTGATGAGTGAGAGATAATAGAGTAGGCACCTTTAATCCCTGGCCTGATTACCTATTCTCTTTGCTGTATGTATTAATTCTTTATGTTTATACTTACTATAGTAATTGTAACTTTATATTTAATTATGTGGTCATTGGCATTTCTAGGTGCTATGTAGGAGAAACTGGTTTACACAAGCCAAACAATACCTAACATACAACAAGCATTTAATTAGTATGTTAGGAACTGAGGAGTGAACAGCAGAAGGTGAGGCAAGAGAAGGCATGACAAGCTGGCCTTTTCTCCCACTCTGTAAGAGAACTCTTCCACGGGTATCTTAGAAGTTGGTTCTTGTACTTATACTGATATCTATTTAAGCAGCAAGGATGGTATTCAGTAATTGAAGTAAATTAATACAGAGCTTGCCTTCTCCAGAACAACGTCCAATCCACATGCTTCACAACTTGTCTCCTGCTGATAGTAAATCAGTCAGGTTTTCTTACGGCCTTTGATCGTGATGATTCAGAACAAATATGTCCAAACTTCCTGACTGTTCTATCCAATTATTTCACAAACAAGCCAATTCTTTTTTCTCTTTCTTTTTCTTTGTGAAGTTAGTGTGTATAAAGAAATACATACGCATACTTCTGAGCTTATTTTTATGATGCGATATAACATAAACAAAAAGCAGACTCTGAAAAGCATTTGTAAGCTGGATGAAATATTTGAGTAACAAAAGCTTTCTTATTCCTAATAGGCTGATATTCAATAAACAGTGAGTCTTAGCTGACAGCGCAACTGAACTGATAGAAATGCATCTCTGTATTGGTGAGTATGCCATTAAACAATTTGGACAGAATCTTTTGGATTGATAAAACCAAGAATGAAAAAGATCCAGGAGAGACTGAGGGACGGAGGGACTCGAAACTTCTGAAGCACGGTCCACCTGTATTACCGTATCTGAGGAAGTCACAGTCGATGGGGCTTCTCATCTCTTCCTTATACTTCTGCTGGAGGAACTCGATTCGGGGACATTCGCACATACTGAGGCTGTTTACAAGGGCAATGGCTTCTTTTGCGAGAGGGGGCTGCGAAGGGAAGAAAACAAACTTAAAAAAAAATTGACAGCATTACTACTTCACTGCAGCTAACTTATTATTTGATGTTTCTGCATTTGTCCCAGCAATCTGCAAGGAGATAACCTCCAGGTGCAGTTGCATTACGCAGAGTCATTTAAATATTCAAAATTCACATGAAAGTACCTCTATTAAAAAAGTGACAAGGAACAAAATTTGTTCCCTGAAAATCAGCCAACGTCAAGACCAACAAATCTTGTTAACTCTCACAGGAAGGTCCTGAGGGAGTAAGCAGAGGAGGAGCCCATACATCTTGGGCGTGTGCTAAGCAGTCTACATTATTTTCCTGAAACAAAACATTTTCCATTGTGCTTGAACATCTTAGCTTTAGTTGTGACTAACTTCACTTCTTCCAAATTGTATCAGTAACACACAAAAAGCAAACAATCATTATTCTGAGTAAGGAAACTAGAGCTATGAGAGACTCTATGAGTATCCAAGGAGGGGAGTAGAAATTGGCCAAGTCTTGATTTGAACTTAGATCTATTTGTTCTTATTACAATCTCGTGGTTTTAAATTTACCATGAGTTTTGATTAACAGCAAAATTATGTCTTTTCCTAAATGTTATATATATATATATATTTTCCCCCCTAATTGAAACCCAAAGTTACCCAAAGAAGTTCTTAAAAAAAATCCCAAAAAACAAAAACAAAAACCTGTGGTTCCTGTGACTACAGATTCCACACTTCTGCAAAGGATCCTTTTCACCCTGCAGTGAGCATCCCTACTCCCTTTCTTACAGTCTCTGTAGCATTGTGAAGCTAACTTGGCCCTCAGGGGACAGAGAGTAGTCGGGAACTATGTGGGAACTCTGAACAATAATTAAAAATATAAGCCATCTCGCTGGGCGTGGTGGCGCACGCCTTTAATCCCAGCACTTTGAGTTCGAGGCCAGCCTGGTCTACAAAGTGAGTCCAGGACAGCCAGAGCTGTTACACAGAGAAACCCTGTCTTGAAAAACCAATATATATATATATATATATATATATATATGTATGTATACATATATATATGACATCTCAAGCTATGTCAAACAAGACAACCTTCTGAACTGAACTGAATACAAAGCTGTAAGTAACGGGATGGAGGCTCAGGATTTAAGAGATGGGGAATCCAAATAGAGATTTAAAGGAAAACTATTTTAAGAAGAGAAAACATACATAGGTGATCTGACCACTATCCACTCACTCACTGGGCTTTTACTGAGGACCTAGTTTATAACCACAGTTCTTGCCCTTCTGCACTAGTAGAGAAAGGTTTAAAAATGATTGGCATGTTATCATAATGAGAGTTCTGTAATAATGATCCTCGAGCAATTGCTACTTAATGAAGCCAGTGCTTAACAATCTGGAAGATTAGCCAGTGTTTTCCACTCTCTTTAACCACACCATAGTGACCAGTCAAGGATTAGGTGGCCCCATTAAAATCAACAAGGAACTTCCTCCTATCCAGTCTTCTGCGTGCGTGCGTGAGTACCAAGAGCTGACCAACTTTATTCTGAAATCTGCCCAGTGGTTGTACTTATTTTGAAAACTATGTACAGTATAGAAAGCAATGGAGTAAAAAGCAGGAAATTTGTGTCTTCGAAAACTAAGTGGAAGATTGAGTGAAATTCGGTGGAGGTTAGTTGTTTAAAATTTCTGCCAAAAATATGTTCAGGCAAAACAAACCCTGAGCTAGTGGGAGCTAGGAAGGCCCCTAAAGCTAGGTGGACTCTTGGGCTGAAGATAACTTCTAGGAATCTAAGAACCATCAAAAGTAAAATAAGATGTGGTTATGGCTGGGGCAAGACCAGTAAGATTGCCAATTTCATTGTCAAAGACTTAAGTCTATGTTCAAAGTTAAAGGATCTGTTGGGTAAACACCTTGCATACAGTTTGCCACCCCTCCTCCACTTACTTGGTACTGAAGCAAGGGCCCCTTCATGGTAGATCAGAGCTGGACTATGGAACTGTAATCCCAAGATTCCTTTTATCTTGCAATAAGTTCTCAGTTTTCTAGAAACCTGCCCTTGAATGCATTCTGAAACCCAGGAAGGTCTTGAAATCTCAATCCTGCTGTCTTGCAAGTAACTGGGATGACAGGTCTGATAATTCTTTTTCTTTCTTTCTTTCTTTCTTTTTTTTTTGTCTAGTTTTAAAATTTTAATCGACTTAAAAAATTAACTTGCAAACTAAGAAAGAATACCCTTAGTTGAATTTTGAAGGATGGATTGAGTTTGGCTCAGGAAAGGAGGATTCACTATTTTACCAGAGGGAAAACTGGTGCTGAGTTGTACTTAGGAGACTCTCAAGTACAACACACACTTCATTTGGCCACTTGCTATATACCTGGTAACAGGGAGTTAGGCTGAAGTCAGTTTCTTCTCTGCTCTAGCCCTCTGGTGTGCAAAACACACCGACCTAAGCCAGCTGTCTTGTTTAAACAGCCACCTGTTTCCTGAGGCAGAAGCCAATTTATCTTTATTCACTGAGTGTCACTGTGGCATAGACATCTAGCTCATCTGGCCTTCTCTGTGCCTCAATAGTGACAGCCCTTCAATTCTTTGGATCTTCCCAATGTGAGCAACTGATAGTGTTTGGAGAGAGAAGATCATAAACTTTAACCTCATAGTGTTCCCATGTGTAGTAGGAAGGAACAAAGCGAGAAGGATAAGTCTGAAGAGAAGGCTCAACAGTTAAGAGCACTTGGCACTCTTCCAGAAAATTTGGGTTTGATTCCCAGCACCCACATGGCAGCAGCTCAAAACTGCCTGTAACTTCAACCTCTGTGGCACCTGAATGTACTTGGTTGGTGCACATATATACTTTTAAAGTTAGAAGGACAGAACTCATGTAGTAGTATGACTGTCTTAGTTAGGGTCACTATTGCTGTGATGAAACACCATGACTGGAAGCAAGTTGGGTAGGAAATGGTTTATTCTTCTTACACTTCCACATTGTAGTCCATCACTGAAGGAAGTCAGGACAGGAACACAAACAGGACAGGAACATAGAGGCAAGAGCTGATGCAGAGGCCATGGAGGGGTGCTACCTACTGGCTTGTTCCCCACGGCTTGCTCAGCCTGCTTTCTTCTAGAACTATCAGCTCATAGATATATAGAAGCACCACCCACAATGGACTGGATCCACCCCATCAATCACTTACAGTGTGACCTGGGCTGTCAGAGTAGCACTAAATGTCAGTGCCCTGCCATCTGCTCCTATTCCCTCTAATCTATTCTCCAGAGTTCTTCCCCACTCACTCTCTCTCCCCCTCCTCCTCTCCTTTTCTCTTTCTGTCTGTCTCTCCCCATCTTCCTCAGTCTTCCTCCCTTTCCCCCACCTCTGTGCATGCACACATGTTCAGTATGTAGAAGACAGAACTGCCCCCACTGCCTCTCTGTGCACATACATGTTCTGTATGTGGAGGGCAGAGGCTGACACTAGTGGTGTCTCTTTATCACAGTATTTTTGAGGCAAGGTCTGTTTTGCTTGCCAGTTTGGCTAGACTGGAGGCTGGCATCTCCTTGGGCTCTTCTGTCTCCCAGGAGCTGGGATTACAGGTATTTTCCACCATGCCCAGAGTTTACTGGGGTGCTGGAGATAGAATTCAGAACCTCATGGTTGCACAGCAAAGACTTTACCATCTTCTTCGTCCTAGAATACATTTTTTTTTATTGTGGTAAAATACATGTATAACTGGCCGTTTTAACTCTTATGCACAGAATTCAGTGGCATTGGGTATTTACGTGGCTGTGTTATCATCTTACCCCTGTCCAAAACTCTTTCATTAACATGACCTGAAACCCTGTGCATAATAAACAGTGTGTCTTTGCTCCTCACCTCCCCTAGGCCCTCGTGGTCTCTGATCTTTATTCTACCTCTGGCTTGGCAAATGATAACTACTTACACGGTGTGTTCCCTCGGCTTACCTCAGTTGATGTGGTGATTTCAAGGTTCTTTTGTGCTGTATGGACTCATATGGCAGGATTTCATCTCTCTTTGTATCTGTCTCTATAATCTCATGGAAGTTATCTAGCCATTCACCTATTTACTGATGTGCATTTGGGTTTTTTAATAGTGGTATGTGAACACTGGGATATAAATATCTGAGAGCATTTCAGCTCATTATTTAAGCAAGTCCTATTAGCAGCTTTGCAAAATACATATCACTATCATTTTCATTTTACTGGATAGAAAGAAAAAGGCACAGGAGCTGAGGTTGCCACTCATTTGGTAGAGAGCATGCCTAGCACACACAAAACCCCAGATTTGATCCCAGCACTGTATAAACTAGGTATGGGGGTGCATGCATTTCATGCCAGCACTTGAGAAGTAGAGGTGGAAGAGTCAGGAGTTCAAAGTCATCGTGGCCATATAGAGAAAAAAAAAGTAAGCAGAGACAGGTGAAGTGATGTCAGGGTTCAAGCACAGCAGTATTCTCATTTGTGTGGGTCACGGTGGGAAGTGGATTGGGAAGCAGTGCTCTGTAGCAGCAGGCTGCAGCTGTCTCAACAGAGAGTGCAGGAAAGTGGGGTACATGTGTAGGAGCTCAGGGTCCCAGTGATGAAGCAGCCCTACCAGCTGTAAGGTGAGGACAGAGAAGTAGGAAGGAAAGAAATGGAGGCAGAAAAAGGCAAAAGAAAGCTGAATGGCAGCTAGAAAGCAAAACCGAAGTGAGGTGAATGGGATGTTTTCAACACGTAGAGTTTGCAGCAGGGTTGGAGGTTCACAACAGGTTTAGGGCCAATTAAAGAAGGAGATTTCAAAGTCACCAATAAAAGCAAGACTCCGAGAAGAATAAATTCGAGTCAGGCAAACAGAACCCTAGTGGACTTCCTAGGCTGTCCTTTCCATGCCTAAGACTCTGTCTTGTCTGTCTACCACATCACCAAGCTTCCAGCAAAACAGGAGCAGAAGTTTGCTGTAAACACAGATGCAGGGATGGGTAGACATGCTGGACCAGAGACAGACCGGTGCGCTCTAACAAGATCCCTCTAAGTGGCAGGGTGTGCTACCTCGTTGGTTTCATTATCTGTAAATCCACTTTCAAGTATTTGTAGCAGATGCTTTTTCTTTACTGCCTCTTCAGGATCAAAAACGTAGAAAAGGCACTCCAGCATCTTGCGACAGGTCCTTAGGAATGATGGAGGCAGGAAAAGGGTGAGAGTTATTTCATGACAGTGTAACCATTAATAAGTTTGCGCTACACCCATGGTGCGAGTTTCCTGTTTGAGGTGGATATTCTAGTGTCATTAAAACCTCCAGTGCCCCTACACTACTCTTAAAAAGAGGCTCAGTGTGGACCATCCTGCAAGTCATCTCAGCCATGGGAGATACAGGACCAGAATAAATTTGCTAGCAGGGTGCCTTTTTCATAAGGTTAACTTTCTAAAACAGGAATATTCATAATCCCCCTCCCCTCCCCTCAAAATCAAACAAAGGCTGGCTTTTTATAGCCACTCATTGCATAACTGATTCTTACTCTGAATCATGAATATCTTGGTTATCCAAATACTTTTGGAATTTCTCTTCAAATTTCAGTCTCAGAATACGGTTGTTAACTTTAATGACACGCTTGACTTTCACCCCCGTGATGCCATATGTTCTGAAGTCCCAGGTACAGAAACGTGAGAGAATTAGTTCATAGCAGGAATTAAACCTATGTGGGGATACAAAAAACACACATAAAACAGAACAACAGATTGCCCTCGAAATGCGGAAGGATACAATAACAGTTATAGTTCCTATTTTGAGATACTTATTTTGTTAAACATAGTTCATCAGGTCATAGTCACTGTATTTTTGCTTCAATTGGCATATTTAATCAGTAGAAGATGCTAATTTGAAACATGGTAAAATGCTTCTTTTATTAACTATTATCTAGTTCTTCTACTTAAAGGTCATGTTGATTGAATGGTCCCTCCTTCCCAAGACTGTTTGATTGACTTCGGTGTGACCAAGTGTTCCTGGCTACTTTCCTACTGGCTATGCCTTAATAGTTTTTGTTTGTTTGTTTGTTTTTTGTTTTGCGTGTGTGCTAAGGAGTGAACACAGGACCTTCTGCATGCAGAGAAGGCCTTTGTGACTGAGCTACACCCTAGCCTCCAATAGATGGAAAGGTTGTGTTTCCCCAGGAACCAGAGTATGGTCCTCTTGTTTCCACACTCCTTAGGTGATTTCATCTGGAATATACGCACGCATGCATGTATGTGCATATGAATTCATAAAAAATATTCATTTCTACCCAAACTTAGCTGAAGTACCCAGTTTGAATATCCAACTGTTTTCTAAAATACCATGTTGAGTATGTACAGGATCTTTCAAAGCTAACTTGTTCAGCACTGGCCCCAACCCGTGGTTAAAACTGTAGGGGTGACTGCCTCCACTCCTTTTCACTGGTATCTAACCCTCCAGCATGCCTGTACCACATCTCAAATGGATGCTGAATCAGATCCTGGGTCGTCATCACACTGGTCTTGTCCTCCTGCATCATTATCTCTGGGTCTATCCCAAGAACTTCCTAAGTAAACTAGGACACACAGTGGAAAGGGCAGTGTCTCTGGTTCCTCTCCTAAGTCCTACATTCCAAAGGGAGTAGATATACAATATGTAAAGCCATAAATATAACAAATCCTAAACTTCTAAAAACTAGGAAGAGCCTTAGGTGAGGAGTGCAGAGGGGGATTTCGTGAAACCTCAGGGAAGAGCTTCCAGGAAGAAATGTGATCTGAGAACCAGAGGACGAAGATGTGAGATTCACAAACAGACTGTTTGGCTTTCTGCTGCCCTCATCTGGCCATTCTTGTGGAATTACAATCTTGTCTTAAAATTGTGCAGACTGGAGATTAAGATGAGATTAAAAGACAGGCAATTTGACAAGGAAGCAAGTGAACCTAGTGGCATACATTTACCCCATAATCATTTGGATGTGTGTGACAGCTACAGCCACAGGGGGAAGTTTCTTGATGGGTGGTTTGTGAACCCAATATCTAAACTCCTAGCTTAGAGCACCCCCCTTTCTCAACACCAAAGTCTTATTAATCAACACAGGCAGGGACTGGCCACCCACTCTTGTTCTAAAGTAAAAAACTGAACTTGCCAAGTCTAGCTAATCCTGTAGAAGCATTGATAGTTTAGTGGTAGAGATCTTGCCTTCCAAGTCTAGCTAATCCAGAAGAGTCCAGATCTGGCAAAGCAGGCAGATATGAATAGTGTTACTGTCCAGTTCAGTGTCTGCTCAGAGTTCAAAAGTCCCACTAAACACCCACATGAACATCTGGGGTGAGAAACCCACTGCCCCTTCCTATAAAAGGGTCATTTCATGGGCCTTTGTTACTCAAGTCTCCTCTAAATAGTATGTCAGAAATTTCATGACATAGTACTTCACTTTCTGCACTCCAAAAGGAGCCAGTGTTCCAGAGGTTACAGAGCACACTCCTGTTATTCAGAGCACCCGGGTTCTCAAGAATCATAGCAGTGATGGAGAGATGAACTCCTAGATCAGTCCTTTGGAAGTGTATGAACCAGAAACAGACACAGAAAGCCGTGTGTGTGTGTGTGTGTGTGTGTGTGTGTGTGTGTGTGTGTGTGTGTGTGTGTGTGTGTGTGTGTGTGTGT
>CAJQZJ010034299.1:2443080-2458619 GCA_907164525.1 Lophiomys imhausi | reverse complement strand
GGGTCAATACCATTGTGGCCAAATATAATCTTAATTTTGTATCAATACACAAAGATCAATACCGATGTAGCCCTATACAATCTTAAATTTGCACTAATATACAATGATCAATACCAATTTAGCCAAATATAATATTAATTTTGTATCAGTATACAAAGGTATAAAGCTATATTCAATAATCTGTCCTTTTTCTTGTTCTTTCCTATACTATGTCTATGTCCCATTTTTCTCAAGTCTGTTCACTCCTTTGCTCTTGTGGTGCGGCTCGAGTGCAGGCTGGATATCTGGTACATTTTCTTGATTGATGATTGACATGATGATTGATGATTGACATGATTGACATGCTCACTGTGAGCAGTGGTCCTGGGTTCTATAAGGAAACAGGCTGAGCAAGCCATGGGGAGCAAGCCAGTAAGCAGCATCCCTCCATGGCCTTTGTATCAGCTCCTACCTCCAGGTTCCTGTCTTGAGTTCCAGGCCTGATGTCTCTGGATGAGGGATCACAAGGAGTAAATTGAAATAAACTCCTTCTTCCCGAGGAGCTTTTGGTCACAGCAATAGAATCCTAACTAAGACATGGCTGTCAGTTGTATTGTATCAACACAAGTCCTTCGTAACTTTGGAAGTTTGCTAGCTCCGTTAGAAATGCTGAGGATGACCACAGACATGATGATGCTCACAGGATTTTGTATTTAATTACATAAAACACAAAATCTCAAAAGGTATCTTTATTTTTAATATGTGAGCATGTGGCATATGCATATCTATTTCCAGGGTTTTCAATAAAGAAATTGTGAATATAATTTAACTTATAAACCAGTATACTTAGCTAAAAAGACATAGGACTAGTCCAAATATTAAGCCGCACTAATAATTCATGGACAACAAACAAATTAAAGAGGGTTAAAGGCAACTGTAAAGTTGACTATAATTCACTTTTTAAAAGATGACAAAAGAGATTTACCCTCATCCCCAATCTGCAAAAAGATACTCTAAATGAACTCATTTCAGACTGAGTCTATCATTAAAATTTCACTCTAATGCAATTATCTCCAACTGTAAATTTAATACCAGTATACCATTCAGTTATTAATCTTCTAATAAAAATAAAATGATTAAATAGTCCATTACAAGCTATATAGGCTACATGATGCCTGAGAATTATGTTAGCCAAAAAGAACTGGCTGGCCAGTCTACCCAAGCAGATAAGTTCCAGGTTCAGTGAGAGACTTCCTCTTGAAAAATGAGATGGAGCAAAGTACCTGACATCCACCTTTGGCCTCCATATGAGTACACAGGTGAGTACCAATATATATATATATATATATATGAAGAAAAAGAAAAAATTGAAAAATGATGTTTGTTATTATTTTGAAATACTACTATTTATTTGGGGTAAGTGGAAAATTCAACATAAATATACATGAATCACTGAGAGATAAAAGGATTTCAAATAAATTCTTAAAATTAAAACAACATCATGTGTTGTGGAGCACATAGTTTATTTTGCCAGACAAAATAGAGGATGTTAAGTTAAATTTCAAATAAGCAGCCAGGAGTGGTGGCGCACACCTTTAATCCCAGCCCTCAGGAGGCAGAGGCAGGCAGATCTCTGTAAGTTCAAGGCCAGCCTGGTCTACAAAGTGAGTCCAGGACAGTCAAGGATATGCAGAGAAACCCTGTCTCGAAAAACCAAAACAAACCAAACCAAAAACAAAACCCCAAACAACCAAACAAGAAGGTATTCACTAAATTTACTTATACTCATTGAGTTTTACCAAGACATGCTTTATGTCTTTAGATGAAACTCAAATTTAACTTAGGTTTCTTCCATGTGGGGAGTAAGATTTTAAAACACTATATTTAATTTGTTCTAAAATAATTTTAATACCATGTGTCAGAAACATCTATTGCCGACATTTGTTTCCCATTTTTAGTCTGACCACAGAATTTTAGCATTAATGTTATTATCTGTATACTTTCAGGTGAAACACCCTGCTTACGGGGCAAGTACAAACAGGAGAAGAGAACTGACGGTATATTACCACCAGTCCTATGGCGACCCAGGCAGAAGAAAAGCAATCAACCAGGCAAAAGTGGGCCACAGGTAGCGAATAATCCACTTACGTCTGCTAGCTCCTTGATTTGCTTTGCTGATACATCAAATGTGTCAAGTCGCTGAAGAGACGGCAAGTGGTACAGCACATGGGTGGAGTAATTGCACAGCTGACACACTGGGTTAGTTTTATACTGAGGGTCATTCAGAGATAAATCCTTTAAGTGAGGCAGCCTGGTCAAGTTAGTAAGGTCCTAGAACATCAATGACCATGTTCAGTTATGAATGCTCACCTTGAAAGGAAGTGTTTTAACACATAAGATCACCCACAATGTAGGGAACACACTCCATTTGCACACCTAAGCATGCATGTTGAAGTCATCTAGATGCCTAAGGTGTTTCTCCTTAGTGAAAGTACATGCTACATTCCAGAAGAAAAGAGCAGCTTTTGCTGAATGGCAGACTACACAGCTCTGAATTTTCTGTGCGTCCTAGATGCTCCTGACCAATAAACACTAATTCTAGTTTAAATTCCCGAGGGACACCTGTGGTCATATTATAGTAGCTCCTTGCTGAAAAGCAGTGGCAGGTCTGTAGTGTCTTGTCAAACGCACTCCTCATTGAAGATTTGATGAGCCTTTTAATCCAGCTCCCTATGATCTCATGTGCACCTTGTATTTGAGTCAGACAACAACGCTGACTTTACTCAAATAGACCCAAGATTTCTTATCTCCAAGCCCTTAAGAATATTCATCTCTTCCTCTTAGAATGTCCATTGCCACTGCCCAGAAGAGCCTCTTCCAATGCTTATTAAAACGCTGCTAACCTTTCCTTTTGATTAATTCCTTTGCAATTGGACTAATCAGGTAACATTTTACTCAACTTTCTTTTTAAAGTATTTATTCTACTCCTTTGCAATACCCATCTGAGCTAAAGCGAATGTGTTTACACTGGCTGATTTAAAGTTATCCCTTTCTCTAAATATTTTCATAAAGGTGTACTTGAATATGTGGCCTTCAATCTCACATTGTCAGAATTATATTCCAAACAAGATGAGAAAACAAGGAAAGTTTTGACAAGAGAGATTTATTATGGCATATTTAAAAGGACTTCAGCAAGCCTTACTTTAGGGAGAACAGATTGAGGACAGAGACAGAGACAGAGACAAGAGGGGAGAGATGAGAGGGGAGAGGGGAGAGGGAGAGGAGAGGGGACCAAATCCTTATGTCTAATTGAACAGATGCCTCTCAAACTCCCCAGAGCAGTGGTTCTCAGCCTTTCTGATGCTGCAACCCTTTAGTACCTTTCCTCAGGTTGTGGTGACCCACACTATAAAATTATTTCATTGCTACTTCATAGCTGAAATTTTGCTACTGCTATGAATTGTAATGTAGATATCTGATAGGCAACCTCCAAAGAGATCATGACCCACAGGTTGGGAAACACTGCCCTGGATCCTCAGGAAGCACAAAGTAAAGAACTCAAAGCAGTTACCCCTGGAGGAAGATTGGTGTATTTTCTGGTCTATATAGTTTGTAATACAGGTTGATAAACAAAAACCAATCATTTAGTTGAACATACCTTGAAAGAAGTAATTTGATTTCCAGAAAGATTTAGTTTTTCCAGTTGTTCGTTGGGATCAAGACATTGACCTTTCATTTAAAAAAAAAAAAAACAAGGTAAACATGAGCAGTGGTATTTTTGTTGACTTTTCATAGTATCTTTCATTGTTTAGACATTTTTTATATTTTTTATTTTATTGAAAAAATATTTTTCAGACAATATATTCTGATCATGATGCCTCTTACCCCATTCTTCCCAGATCCCTCCCATCTCTCCACCAGCCAGCTCCACATCCTTTCCCCCCCACCTTTAGAAATCAAGCAAACAACAACAAAAAAAATCAGAATAAAAAAAGAAAACACAAGAAACAATACATACACAGAGAGACACAGACACACACATGCAGACACACACACACACTTTATTGGACTTTTGCTTGTATGTTTTGGTTTGCATGTGTGTGTGTGTGTGTGTGTGTGTGTGTGTGTGTGTGTGGTTTTATTTGTTTGCTTTTAAAGAGTGAAAGAAAGAGTGTGGAGTTGGGTGGGTGGAGGTGATCCTGGAGGAGTTGGTAGAGAGGAAAACATGATCAAAATAAATTTTATGAAAAAATTTTCAATTAAAAAATAATTACATATATATAATAAAGTTGAAGCTAGAATAAGGTCCTGAAAGGTACTGGGTTCTGATTATATATGTCTTTGAAAGGAATTGTGGCTATGGATTTTATGCATAACTAGGCAAGAGAATGAGTTTAAGGGTGAAGACCTAAAGTATCCTAAAAAATCTCATTGTCTGTGTGGCATGGTTATTTTAGAAGTCAGTAGTGTCACATTGATGAACACAGACAGAGAATAAGTTGAGTGGAAGGAAGGTCTTGTCCTTTCCCATAAAAGCTGAATATTTCTCAGACATACTCATCCCAATCAGATAAAAGCTATTGAAAAATGCAATTGGATGCAATAAATTTGATGACTAAGAAAAAAAAAAGAAATATTTGGAATGAGGATAGAGCTCAGTGGCAGAGTGTTTTCACAGCGTGCCCAAGGTCATGAATTCAATCTTTAACATCACAAAATAAATTCTTGTTCTACCCTTATTATATGGTTATTTATGCTTATGAGTCATAGATGGCCGTTATTTCTTGGATATCAATAGGATTAATGACACTACCATATAACTAGGTGTAGTGATTAGTGACTGGTAGTTTCGTATTTGAACCATACATTTAACAGTGAGTAAGGAAGTGCTGGTGGATCTGGGAAGAGTTGGGTAGGCATAAATATGATCAAAATACATTCTGAGAAACTCTCAAAGAGCCAATAACTTTTTAAAGACTTCACAGCTCAGGAGAAAGAACCACAATCTAAGGTAAAAATATTTGCAAAAGTAAAAATGCCTTTTAATGACATAAAGTCTAAAAGAAACAAATCTAAGCACACACTTTCAAGATGCATCAGCTCAGCTTCCAAAGGAAACTCCACATACCAATGTTGCTTATGAGGTTCCCTGCAAGGTTGAGGTCATGTAGATTCTTCAAAGTCTGCATGCCCTAGAAGTGTAGACAAAAAGAAACTTTAACAATCATCAACTCTGATCAATCTTGTTCCCCTGGGTGCTCCACCAGTATATATTATGTGCTTCTTGGGCCCAGAGGAAAATGGGTAAAATGAAGCCACCACACCCCCACTTTAATGGGACTTAGAATTATAAGAAGGGACAGAAAGGAGTGAAGGGGAAGAAAAATGCAGTGAATGGAAACAATCTATCACACAGCTTTTCTAAACCTCCCTTTTGAGAACCTTCTAACATCAAATACTTGTCAGGCCTGCTGTGAACAATAGAGACTATGGATCCTTATAAAATGTTACCTATCTATTAGTTCTTCTTCTTTTAACAATAATTTATTCATATTTATTTACATACACTGGAGTTTTGACTGCATGTATGTCTGTGTGAGGGTGTCAGACCCTCTGGAGCAGGAGTTACAGACAGTTGTGAGCTGCCATGTGGGTGCTTGGATTTGAACCTGGGTCCTCTGGAAGAGCAACCAGTGCTCTTAACCACTGAGGCATCTCTCCAGCCCCTACTTCTTTTTACTTTGTTAAAAAAAAGTTATGTGTATAAGTGTTTTGCCTGCATGTATGCCTGTGTACCACAGAGGGCAGAAGAGGTTGTTGGATCCTCTGGGACTGGAACTAGATAGTTGTGAGCTGCTTTGTGGGTGCTGGGAATGGAACCCGGGTCCTCTGGAAGAACTGCCAGTGTGCTTAACCTCTGAGCCATCTCTCTAGCCCTACATTAATTCTTTTTGACAATAATAACTATGTTACTCATAAGCATTTTGGCCTTAATGTTGTATGATCTTAGACACCATGGTTTTAATGCCATAGCAGTAAACTGACCTTACATGCAAATTACAAATATTATCTCACCTCAATATTTCTTATCATATTGTGGTTCAGCCAAAGAACTTCCAAGTTTATTAATTTCTCTAAATTCTCTATTTTTGAAATTTTATTGTAATATAAATATAATTTTTTCCAAATTTCTACATTCTTGAAGGCCTTCAATTTTCTGTTGAAAAGGAGATTGAAGAGTGTTATTTATTCTGTCATTGATTTGTCAAATAATGTAGATTTCTAAGTCTTTTTCCTTTTAAATACCACTTTATTATAAGATCAATGCCCAGAAAAAATAACTAAAAATTTAAAATAAACATGTAATTCCTCCAGCTATATTTAATTTTCTATATACTTTAAATTTTAATCGATTACATCCTGTTTTATTTTAATATAATTATATATATATATGATTTTATGAGTGGTTGAGTGGTGGGCTTTTTTTTTTGCTTAAGACCATCTAACACATTTTCATAGCTTTTCAAAGTATAATATTTAATAATTACAAAATATTTTATGAAGGTCATAATAGCTTTCTTTAAAATTACCCTATATGCAGAGTATTTCACATTTGATAATTTTATGTTTTGTGAAAATGCTCAACAAACACCTTCATGTTATAAAATTCTTAGGGTAGGGATTTCTGAGCTAAAAGGTATATACATTTCTATTGTTCTTGATACATTTTGTAGTGTTGCTTTCTAAAATATATTTCTAACCATTTAGTGCCTAACTGAATCGATTTTACCAGTAAGCAATATTGGCTATGATTTGATATGTTTGCCAAAAATACAATATATTTATGTTTTGATTCCTTATTCTGTTTTCATTTTGTACAATTTTTTTATATTTGCCTATTTATCAGTTTTGATCCATACATGGAACATACATACATATTTTAATGAATTATTTTTCCAATGTCATGATTAGATGCCCCTTATAACATTGTCTGTTTAAACTTACCTCTATGTAGCATTCGGCAATCCAAAGTTCTTGGAGCTGTAAGCAAGTCTCTAACCCTGAAATTTCCTTTATATCTTGAGCAACAATTGTAAGACTCAATAAATTATGAAACAACGGTAATCCAACTATACGGGGATACCCTGAGAAAAACATTTCCAGTTTCGAAGTATCTGATCCTTCTTGTCCAACCATTTCATAAGATAAACCATTGCACAAACACTGTTTTAAAACAAAGAACTTGAATTATTATCTGTTCTAGATAGTTTTTAAAAACTGTCTTTGATACCACAAACTATAAACTGTCCATTGAACTGGCACCCTTCTCATAATCCCACAAAAGAGAAAGTTGCATCACACATGTGACTTTTTTGTTCCCAAAAGTCATACAATAGAACGAATATCCTTGCGGTTAATCCCCACAGCTCCAGGAAGGAGAGTCAAATGTTCTACTTAATATTCTTACAAATACTATTGAAAAAAATTGGGCTTAGACTCACCAGTTCTTTAATGATTTCAGTTGGATTAAAGTTTTCACTTTCAATCATGTTCCATTAAAAACAATTGTCATACTAATATGTCTATTAAAGAAAATGAAAGGTTGGCATTAGTCCTCGAGTCATGACAGTTCACGTGGAGAATCACCTTAAAGCTGCCAACTGTGGCATTATCAGGCCTCTGCCTAGACTTCCTTCCATCTGTAAAGTTTCCATTTAGAAAATTTTTTCAGTGTTCTGAACTTTAATCCTGCCTTTCCACACCTGCTCCTGTTTTGACATCAGCCTATTTCTTTGGTCCAAATAAAACAAATATAGTTTTTCTTCTAAGCAGTAAACCTTCAAAATACTTGTAGAAGTTGTCTTTCGCCTTTCTTTTACTTTGTTCACAGTCAAGACGTTTAGTTACCGCTGGATCTCCCTGCTTTTTGGCTCAAACACAGGCTGTAACTTTGCTTTATCAGGCTGTGGTGTCCCAAGCTGAACCCTGTTCTCTAAGTTACAAAAAAAAAAAAAAAAAGCTCCTGAATAAAGATATAGCTATGTAGATCAATAGTAGATCAATAGAAAGATACCAATCTAGATAAAGACTTTCATTCACACTGGGAAAATAAAATTAGCCATCTAAGATCTATGTGATTTCTATACATAAGAATGGATATTAAAGAAGAATCATTGGGGCTTATTTGGCATGGCAGTAAATATTCATTAAAATGAATTCCCTGTTTTCTCTTTTTGTCACAGTTGGTATAAACCAGCTAATATCTAAATGGCTTTAATACAATTTAATTAAATGTTCACAACTTTAAATATTTTCATTATGTAATGCATACACTGAAAAGTGTAGGAATCTTTTTAATACAATATCACAAGATGTGGGGAACACTGCCTAGTTTCATTCACTCCAATTCCCTCATAGAAGGTTATACCTGTAAATAAATGTGCACATGATTATGTGAAGAGAAAATGTGGAAATACACATTTTATGTCATTAGTGTGAGTCTCTGTGAGTGTAGACAAAAGGAGATGTGAGTAGATTAGGAACAAAAAGGAAGATGAGAAGAGAGGCAAAAAAGAAGAAAGAAAACAATGTGTTTTTCTTTCAAAATATGTTTACTATTACAGAGTGTGAGTGCCTAATTGTGTTTTAATTTATTGTGCTGTGGATGCACAACTGGACTGTCTTTCATGGAGGGCCAATGATGTAAGTGCTTCTCTGAGCGTTTTGTCATGTGGGACAAGGGTCAGCATTTCTGGTGGGTTTATGCACAGGCATGAAGTGACAGACAGCTGTTCTTATAAGCACTGTTGAGGATTTTCACAGAAATGATGTGAAACAAAAGAAAATGTACACAGATGATGATCATATTTTCTCCGTATCAATTCATATGCAAATTGGAAACAAACTATGCTATCAGAACTCGGACTAACAATGGTTCAGCCGCAGGTGAGTAAGCAGCAGGAACAAGAGAGGGGCTTTGAGGACATGGATGAAGGTATTGGAGAATAATTTGTGTGATTTCTGTACATATGTCTACTTGAATAAAGTTATACTTAAATTTCATTAAGAACCCTCATTCAATTATGTTTATATGCGTATCTAGGAAGATATACAAATTAACATTTTAACACAGTGGCAATTTGAATCCTGTGTTTACATGATTATAACTAGAAGGCCTACTACAAGATGAGAATAAAGAAATATATCCCCCCTTCAGGGAAAGGTCATCCTCTAGAAAGACTGATGAAGTTTTCAAGATGAACCAGCTACAGACTGGGAGAAAAGTCATTTGTACAAACCATGCCAAAACCCAAGACACCAGAAAGAGAAGCTTTACTAAACTGTTTAAAAAAAAAAAAAAAAAGCTGTTTTGAAACTTAGAGCATCAAAAGGGAGCCACAATGCAGCCGTGTTTACAGGGTCTGTAATGTTTGCAGCATTTATGGCAGTGCAAGTACATCTCTGTATTTGTTCTCAGGCTTTGTGAACTGGGGATGCTGTCCCATCATGACGAAGCTATGGTTTGGATGAAGACCCTCCAAAGTTCAGGTGTCATCAATATAATGTCATTAAGGGGTAAGGTCTTTCAGAGGTCAGGAGGGTTCCTTCCCTCAAGAATGGGACCTGGCGCCCTAATTACAGCTTGAGGGAGGGAGTCTGTTTCCCCTTTGCTCTTCCACCTGACCTTGGACTTCCCAGCATACAGAACCGTAGAAAATAATGTTTACTGTTTCTAACTCTTTGCCTCTGAACATGTTGTTGTAGCAACATGAAATGGACAAAGGTATTGAACCAAGGAGGAGAGGAGGAAGCCCAGCTAGTGCCACAGAGCAGAATACAACTAGAAAATTACCTTATTGCACTGAAGTCTTGGATCAGTTGAGCTGTTTGCCCAGTCACTAACCTACAGTATATCCAGGATCTAATAGGTACCAGAGAGAATGGTAGAGGAGGGGAAGGAGAAGCCGGCTTTCGATGGGGAGGAGTCTGAGCTAGGAACTGAATACATAAGGTGAGCCATGAAGGAATCTGGAATCTGGCAGAGGGAATAGCAGTCAAACCAACAGGGCGAGGACATGCTTGGCATATCTGCAGAAGAGCAAGGCAGATGGATGTGGCAGACCACACTGAGGAAAACACAGACTGATAGGACCTGCATCAGAGGAGTGCTGTAGGGCTAGCACACTGCTGCCTCGTAGGCCCTTTCTGAAGACTGGGATTTTCAGGTTGCAAGAAACAGGAGGATTTTGGATGGCAGAGTGGCATCAGCATTGTTACTGTTGAAAAGGGCTCCTCTGGCTCCTGCACTGCACATAGTGTGTGGTTATTAGATGGCAAATCAGTCTGGACAGAAGAGCTGCTCATCCCTTCTCTGCCTCCCACTGGCGGCTGCATCTTCACACCGGGAAGACAACAGTGCTGCAGGCACAACCTCATAAAGGGATTCAGAAAGAAAACACTTGGAAGCATTTAGGTGGTCCATCAGAGCCCCTTATGTAGGTATAGGCCATAGTCTCCCTTCCCTACGTTCCTTGGAAGGAAGACCAAGTAAAGGAAGGGTTTGTAACCCCTCTACCCATCAGAAGAATGCCCTATGTTTTGGTTTAGTGTCTGTGGGAACTAAAGGAAAGCTAGTTGCCCACTACCATGCAAAGGTCAGAGCCAATGTGTAGGTCCTCCAAAGACACTAAACAGGTACCCAGGTAATCTTAAGTTATGCCCAAGATATCCATTCTGGAAAGAAATACACTGTTCTCTTCTAAATGATTACAGACATTTGGAACTAAATTTAGACTTTCTGATCTGCCCCTTCCCTGTCTATCCCTTCTGTACCTGTGACATCCGACTCTCATGAAAAGTCCCCTATAATCTCTGGCATTTGAACACTTGGTTCCCAGTTGGTGGCTCTTGGGTGGCTTTACTGGAAGAAGGTGTCACTGGGGTAGGCTTTAAGGTTTCAAAATAAAACAGTTTATTCTCTGTTAGTGCTTTGAGATGTTAGCTTTTAGCTGTCCCTACTATCAGGCCTGCCTACTGTCACACTTACTCACCATGGCGTTAATTGGTTTTGTGATGGCTAATCTTGGTTGTCAAGTTGACCACATATGGAGTCGACTTAAACCTAAACATTCCTGTAAGGGATTTTCCTCCCTTTATTGGATTATCTGAGGTGGGAAAACCCACCCAAAATCTAGACTACACCTTCTGGTGGCTGCCTACATTAAAGGGCATGGAAGAAGGAAGCGTTTGCTTTTTGCCTGCCTGTTCTTACTCTCATGGGCAAGTCCTTTTATCCTGCTGGTAAGGCATTACTTTGCTGGTATTAGAACCCTGTATGTCTTTAGGATTCCAACATAGACTGAGCACCAGCTAAGACATTCAGTCTTGCCTCTCCAGTCAGGAGACAACCGTTCTTAGACTAGCCAGATCACAGCCTGAGGTCACTCTAATCAATCTCCTCCCATCACACGTGACACACACACACACACACACACACACACACACACACACACCACATACACACATACCACACATACACACACACCCACCCCACAAAAAACCACACACACATCATACACACACACCACACACACATACCACACACACACACACACACATACACACACACACCACACACACACACCACACATACACACACACCACAGGCACACCACATACACACATACCACACATACACACACACCCACCCCACAAAAAAACACACACACACCATACACACACATCACACAAACACACCACACATACACACACACCACACACACACATACACACATACACACACACCACACACAAACACCACACATACACACATACCACGCACACACATATACATATACACCACACACACCACCTGTACACACACCACACATACACACACACCACACACACACACACACACACACACACACACACGCACACACACACACACACTCAATTCTCTTCTAGAGAACCCTGACTAATACAGGCTCTTACTTTCTGGAACCACAAGCCTGAAGTGAAGCCTTCCTTCTATACTTCTATAGTTGCCTTGGTCATGGAGTTTGATCACAGCAATAGAGAAATTACTAATACAATTCCCTTCTCATAAAAAAAGCTTCTTGGTTAGTCTTTCAGATAAATTTTTTATAACTAAGACTTAAGATTTGTTGTTGCCATTGTTTACGAAAGTATGTTGTGGGGCTAGAGAGATCATTCAGAGGTTAAGGGCACTTGCTGTTCTCCAGAGGACCTGGGCTCCATTCCCAGCACCCATATCAGCACGCTAAGAACTACCCCTGCTCCACAGATACCATTCCTCTGGCCTCTGTAAATACCTGTGTACCCTGCCCATACCCACACACATCATTAACATTAAAATTAAATCTTAAAAAATAATTTTAAAAGTCCAGCTGGGATTCTGATCGAGAGTGTAAGACTTCCAATGGAGGGATGGGGTTACCAATCCACCCACAAAAACTTCGACCCACAATTCGTTCTGCCTATAAGAGATGCAGGGATGGAGCTGGAGAGATGGCTCAGAGGTTAAGAACAGCTACTGTTCTTCCAAAGGTTCTGAGTTCAATTTCCAGAAACCACATGGTGGCTCATAACCATCTACAATGAGATCTGGTGCCTTCTTCTGGAGTGAAGGTATACATGCAGGCAGAACACTATATACACAATAAATAAATAAAAAATAAATAAATCTTAAAAAAAATAAAAACAAAAGAGATGCAGGGATCAAGAGGTAGCATAAAATGAAGGAACAGCCAACCAGTGACTGGCCCAACTTGATTCCCATGCCATGAGAGACCCGCCCTGACACTATTAATAATATTCTGCTATACTTGCAGACAGGAGCCTAGCATAACTATCATCTGAGTGGCGTCACCCAGCAGCTGTTGGAAACAGATGAAGAGACTCACAGTCAAACAAGAGGCAGAGCTCAGGCAGTCTTGTGGAAGAAGGGGAGTAAAGATCGAGAGAGTCAGAGAGGTTAAGGACACCACAAGAAACTCAACAGAATCAGCTAACCTCGGCGCATAGGGGCTTATAGAGACTGAACCACCAACCAGAGAGCATGCATGGGACAGACTTAGGCCCCCTACACATATGTAACAGATGTGCAGCTTGGCCCTCATGTGGGACCTCTAACAGCAGGAGCAGGAGCTGTCTCTGACTCTGTTGCTTGCCTTTGAATCCCTTTCCCTTAACTAGATGGCCTTGTCTAGCTTCAATAGAAGAAGATGTGCTCTGCTCAGTCCTACTCCAACTTGATATGCCGAGGTGGAGGGTTCTCCATGGGAGGGTTCTCCTTTACTGAGGAGAAACGGAGGGGAGCTTAGGGGAGGAAGAGGTGAGAGGGAGGGGAAGTTTTGATTGGGATGTAAAGTAAATAAATTAAAAAATAAGAGAGTGCATCACAAAAGTTATTATAGGAAGGGTGTTCATTTTTAGAGTCAAGTCTTCGACATCTCTGTATTTTCTGGGTATGCAAATACGTGAATTGTCTTTTAACTTCATACTACTCTGTCTTCATCAATGCCCATTTAGGAAAAAAATTGTTTTTTTTTTTCTTATTCTAACTTAGTAGTTAAATAACAAAACAAAATTCAGTAAAAGCCCCCAAATTTGCACAACTACATTTTCGTTATGAGAAAATGCCTCAGTAACGGACGTGACCATTTCTGTGTTTCTCACCAGGTCCCTTTCCTACGAGAGGAGGATTAATAACGAAATCCTGGGATTCATGACAGTACTCTAACATTGATACCTCTTCCCAAGCGGTTTCCATCTCTGCCTTGTTTCTTTCCCCCTTTTTAATCTCCCCTCCCTCTCTTGCCAGATGAATTTGTCCTTGGCCTTATCTTCACAGACAACAAGGTTGTCTTAGAATCTACTGTCTTCACTTTCTTTTCTTCTTAAAGACACATTTTTTCTCCACTTAGGATTTTGAGTAGAAATATTCATATTGGGGCTGGGTATATGGCTTAGTGGATAAAGCATCTGTGTTTGCAGTGCAGGAGGACTTCAGTTTGGATTCACAGCATCCATATAAAAGCTGAATATGTTATCCCAGCCTGGGAGTAGAGACAGAAAGAACCCAAGAAGTTGTGGAGTCAGGGTGAGGGGATGGGGAAGGTTTTCTAGGTTGGGCAATTTGGCTAAATTGGTAAGGTCCATGTTTACTGACTGTCTCAAAAAATATGGTAAAGAGCAATCGAGGCAGACACTCCATATTAGGAGTCTTCGTGTTCCACACGGCCTTGTATACATGTGTGCATGTGTCACATACAGTAAAATGAATGAATGAACGAATAATAGTCTTCATTTTGTCTAAAATGAATCTCTTTTTCTGTGTACCCTTTCCTACCTCTGTTAGGGTATTGCTCTGTCAGTCCTTCATCTTTCTTTCCATAGGGTCTCCTTTTTTCTGTGTATGAGCACCAACCAGGTCTTCCTATTTAGAAAAATCCTTTCTATCTTGCATTAAAATGAAATGAATAGCTATATTTGATAGTTTCACAAAGAACTTTCTAGACAATCAGCAGCAACAATTCACTACCTCCATTCAGCCCCCAAACCACTGTAATGTGAGAGAAAACACTACATCACAGCTTCTCCTTACGGTTAAACAAGATCACCAGTAGTGGACATGTTTCAACTTTCAACTTGACCTTGATGTGACATTGAGCAACTCTGATGACACTGAGCAATGTTGATGGCTCTTATGTTTTCTCCTTGGTTTCTCTCTATCTTCCCCCCTTCCCTCCCTCTCTCCCTCTCTCCCTTCCTCCCTTTCTGTGTGTGCACATACAGGTGTAAATGCTGGTGTGTGCATGTAAGTAAAGAGACCAGAGGACAGTTTCAGGGGCCAATCCTCAGGTGCCAGGCACCTTGATATTCTTTGGAGACAGTGCCTCTCATCTTGATGGGAACTCACCTGTTAAGCTAGGTTAGCTGACCAGGGAGCCCCAGGAATTGGCTTGCCTCCCCAGCGCTGGAATTACATGCCAAGGGCTCTGAGATGCAGGTCAGATTCTTCTACTTGCAAGGCAAGCACTTTACTGTCTAAATTGTCTCCCTAGCCCTCTACTTGCTATTTTGCACTAATAGCTTCCTTCTTTGTAAAAATTACTCATCTTTATTATCCTCTTTCCTGTGCAACAAATCCAAAAGCCCATGTGGAATGCCATTTGGATGTGTCACAGGTGTCCAAATTCAGCACGCCCCACACTGAGTTCATATTTCTCAATAAATGTGTCTCCTCTTAACGAATGCTTTCTTGTGATAAAGTACACCACGAACCCTTCTTCATCCAAGTTAGAAACCAACCAGAGACTTACCCCCATGGCTTCCCCAGGTTCATTCATCAGATCCCTTTTCATATATACCGTAGAGTCTATGAGGGGTTTCATGATTCCTTTCCATTCTCTGCCATCACGTCCCCTTCACTGGATGCCCCTCCTGTTGTCCCACTGCCGCTCACCACATTCCTGTTGTCTCACTTCTGCTCACCCCATTCCTGCTGTCCCACTTCCGCTCACCCCATTCCTGCT
>CAJQZJ010034299.1:2400042-2443070 GCA_907164525.1 Lophiomys imhausi | reverse complement strand
CACCCCATTCCTGTTGTCCCACTTCCGCTCACCCCATTCCTGTTGTCTCACTTCTGCTCACCCCATTCCTGTTGTCTCACTTCTGCTCACCCCATTCCTGTTGTCTCACTTCTGCTCACCCCATTCCTGTTGTCTCACTTCTGCTCACCCCATTCCTGTTGTCTCACTTCTGCTCACCACATTCCCTGCACCACTGGAGCAGCCAGCCTCCCAAAAGGTACATTTGCTTATGCTACTCCTCTTGAAAGTTGTTTATGGCCATCAGGTTCAGACTCATACCAATCCACTCAAACTCCTGGTCAACCAAAATAGCCATATAACATCCCAAGACTGGCCACGACTCTAGTCTTGTGAGACTATCATGACTGTATTTCAGCACATGCTTCTTTTTCTCCATGAAATGTGTTTAACTCCTTGACTTTATACTCCATGCAACCTTAAAGACTGTTTACCCCAAGCCTTCTCTGAAGAATGTGAATCCTCTTTGGTCTTACTGTAAGCTTTCTTTTTCATGTGACCGGGTTAGGCTAGCACATATCCTGTGCATACCAACTGCCTGTCACACTGTATTGTGATACTCACCGGTCTTTCCTCCTGACATGTTCCCAGAGGGCAGGAACTACGTCTGACACATGGTAGGTGTTCATTGTAATTTATCAAATGGTTCTAGTTATCTATCGCACCACAGATCCTATCCAATATGATTTTGAATATTGTTCTGCAAGACAGTTGGAAACACAGTACTAACTGGCCTGTGAAGAACTGTTTCTGTCTGCCAGGAGAGCTGAGTAAGCGTCTATTCTAGGAAACTACACTTTTCTGTAAATCAGCAGCCCTGTGCGGTCCACCTGTTTTCTCACTTGAGTATAAAGGGTCAGGATCCGGCAGTTCTCACTGATGGCTCCTGCGAATGCCCTTCTATCTCCAGATGATCGCTATCAGCTTCACCAGGGAGCTCTTGAGTCTTCCAGTCTGGTACCCACCGAGGCTGTGACACGCCTTTTCTTTCTTCTTCCTTTTGCTAGGGTCCTCCTCTAAATTATTATTTCTTTATTATTATAACTATTACCACGATATTTTTAACTTCCATTGCCCCTTCACGTGGGACCCTCGACTTGTGAACTGCTGGTAGATTTCCTCCATGTGTGAGTAGAGAGGACTCTCTGGTCCTTTCCACAGGGGAGGGACGCCTGGAGACCACTAGCAGACGGATACTCACCTAATTCCAGAGAGAGAATGGATTCCGGGGCTGTCCAAGACAAATCAGAGTGCACACCTACTTCCCAATCCCTGTGGGCAGCTTACACCACACGCTTTCCAGCCCTGGGCCTGCTGTGTACTGACCGCCCACTGCGGTTGCCTAGGAAACCCGCTCTCCGCCTCCCTAGACTTCAGTGTCCCAAAGAGGCTGAAGAAGGCTGGGAAATCAGCCGCTCATCCTTGTCTGCCTCACGTGGTGGCAACCTCCAACCAATCAACATTAGCAGGGAAGACACTTGGAGCCACGAAGTAAGCATGTTTAGCTGGTTTTCATCCCCAGCGTGGTTTTCATCCCCAGCGTGGTTTTCATCCCCAGCGTGGTTTTCATCCCCAGCAGTGATGTCACAGACGGTCCGAGATTCGTCTCTTCTTGCCTCTGGTGATCTCGGGGCCCGACTGCGTTCGCCTTGGGCCCTGTGAACCCCCAAGACCAAGACCTCACAAATAGACGACAGAAGGTCCAAGCAATCGACCCCCGTGGGTCTTTTAGGAGTTCTCAGGCAGGCTTTTGAATGTCTTTTAAGTTTGCCAAAAGGCTCAGGAGGCAATAATTGTGTACAAAATAGAGTAGAAGAGGATAGGGAGAGACTGGTTGAGAAAGCAATGAACTTAGAAAACAAACCAAATCAACCGCAGCCAGCCCTCTCTATTCTTGAGATCCACATCATCCACTAGAGTTAGCCATTAAGCACAGCCGTGTATGTGCCCTTTAAAAATGAGGTAGTCTGAACCGAAGTATGCATTAAAATACACTTCAAACTTTAAAACATTTAGTTTGCAAAGGTGCCATGGAAACGATTTTGTTAATGATTTTTATACTGGATACAAGTTGAAATATCTGGGGTACATTGGGTTAAATAAAAATGTTTTGGTTTTGCTTTTTTACGTTGAAAATATGGCTATCAGGACAATTTATAATTGCCTGGGGGGCTTATATCAGGTTATTTTGGACAGACCATGTCCATTGTCGTCCATTGCAAGAGATAAACACCATGACCGCACACAACTTGTGGAGAGGTTTATGTGGCTTCCACGAGCAGATCACTGTCCTTCACAAGGAAAGTCAGTTCAAACTGGAGCAGAGGCAGGAACCGGGCGAAATGCTGCGTGCTCAACTTGCTTTCTTTTACAGCCCAAGACCACCTGCTCAGGAGTGGTACTGTCCACAGTGGGCTGGGCTCTCCCACATCAATCATTGATCAAGAAAACGCTCCACAGATATGCCCTCAGGAGAATCTGATAGGGACACTTCCTCAGATGGGATTCCCTCCTTCTGTCTACGCTTGTATCAAATTCACAAAAACTCTGATGGCAGTGTACTAATTTTTATAATTCAGTGGAGTTGTGTTAATATTTATGATCTTTGGTTCTTCTTGCAAAATAGCGCCTGTAATGCTCTTTTCCATCACCAGATGGCTGCTTTGCTCAGACTAGTTTCAAATTGCTTTCTCAAGAAAAAAAAATTCAGATTATAAATATTTCTATTTAACAATTTGAAGAGTTCAACTCATTAGATGCCTTTGTTATCTGTAATATTGTCTCTAAACAAACTCAAAGAATTAGTAAATTAATTTTCCCTCCATATTTTGATTTCATTATGTTCCCTCCTTTGTGGCTTAAGGGTAAAACTAATGCCAGGTTAAAAAAATATGATTCGTGTTTTATTTTTCTTAGTTTCCTCTCTGAAAATCTAGTTGAACAAGATAACCTATGCCGGGAAAAGCCTTCTTTTTAGAATATAAAGACTAATTCAAAGGGGATAGTTTCAACTCCTAAGCTTTAAGGACATTCTGTCATAGATCACTTAGATAAAATTATTTACTGATGTGTCAACATTTTCACTTTGGGGCATGTATTTTGTTTGTTTGTTTGTTTTTGTCAACTTGACAGAAACTAAAGTCATCTGGAGGGAACCTCAATTGAAAAAACAGCTCCATCAGATTGTCCTGGAGGCTAGTCTGTAGGGCATCTTCTTATTAACAATCAACGTGGGAGAACCCAGGCTGATGTGCCTGGTTCCACTCCTGGGCAGGTGGCCCTGGACTGTAGAAGAAGGAAGATTGAGAAAGCAATGCAGAGGGAGCCAGTAAAGCAGCTCCTCCCTCCAGGTTCCTTCCTGGATTTTTTGGCATGACTTCCTTCAGTGATGGAGTTGTAAGATGAAATAAACCTTCTCCTGTCTAAATTGCTAGAAAAGAAACTAGAACAGGAAGAATGTAGTGTTTGGGGATGGAAGTACAGAGGTTATTAGAATATGCTATTTTGTTTTGAAGTATAGAAACTGCTGTGATTTCCTCTACAAGAGGAAGTGCTAATACACACTTTATATAAAACTGTGTGCGTGTGAGTGCACATATGATGAATCCAATTCCCAGTCATTCTTCGGGAGCCATCCATCTTGTTTTCTGAGACAGAGTCTCCCATTGGAACCTGGTGTTTCTGGAATTATGGTAGGCTGGGTGGCCAGCGAGTTTCAGATATCTACCTGTTCCTACCTCTACAGCTGGGATTATAGGCCAGCACTATCTAACAGAGTTTATATTTGGGTGCTGGGCCTTGAACTCCAGTCATGGTTCCTGAAGCCCTTTTCCTACAGAGACACCTGCCCACACCCACCCACAATGTGAAAAGCGCTCTTTTTCCCTAGGGAAAACTCAGGGACTTTGCCAGCAAGAGTTGTGTCAGCATCCGTTCCAGGTTCAGAGTAAAAGCCTTTGGTGATTTGCCAAATTAAAGTCTTTGTCCAAAGTAGTTTTAAAAAAGATTGCTTGTTTGCTTCAATACTCCAGATGTCGTTTAAAGCAAAAAGATGCTTGCATTCAAGGCCAGAGGAACAGTTTTCATTAATTCTCATTTGATTTATGATACTTTTTTATGTGTCTGTAAATGGAAATGAAGTCACTAATAGAGCTAAAAGGAGAGGCAGACACACCCCCCCATCCCTAACCCAAAAACTATCTCCAGCTGAGAACTGCCTGCAAATGAAAGCTTAGTTTTCTTCAAGGAAGTCTCACTGAGGAAACAAACTACTCTTCAGGGCAGACTGCACGCCCAGCAGTAGACGGCCAACAAAAAATGGACTCAGCAGCATCTTTAGAGGTTCCTCATCTCATAAGGCTGTCAGGGCTCCCTCCCCCCATTTTACTTTTTATCATATTACTATTTCTTAGATTTCTTTTTGCCCTGATGTCCTTTGCATATATATTATGGCTTCTAGTTTAGCGTCTTTATGGGATTCCTGAGTGTGCGATTCCTGCATCTATATCTGTTTCTTGGGCCTTTTCTTGGGCTCTTATTCTTCTGTTTGTTTGTTTTGTCTTATTCTGATGTGTTAGTTTTTGTTTTATCTTATTATATTTTGTTATTATCCCCTAGAAGCCTGATTGTTTTCTAATTAGGGTTATAAAGAGGATTTGCATGGGATGGGGGGCAGGTGGGAAGAAACTGGGAGGAGTAGAGGGAGGGGAAACCATAATCAGTATGTATTATGTGAGGAAAAATATCCATTTTCAAAAAAAATCAAAAGAAAAGAAAAGCTTGAATGGTGTAATCATTAATTAAAATCTTTTGGATTGGCTATTAAGTTTCATTTATTCAAGAGACGCATCATTACGAAAAGAGAATGGCAATGATAGTTAATTACAGCTCTGTTACATCATCCCATCAAATGCAAGCCCAAAGAATGGAGAGTCTGGAGACTTGAAGTGTTAATTTGAATTTTGTATTCTCGTAGACAGTTGATCTTTATTCGAATGACTGCTCCCCAGCTAATGATTTTATTAGATTGTCTGTAAAAGTTCACTGCCTCATGCTTTAATTTTATATGTCATAAACACCTATAAATGAAGCACAATTGAAGATTTACTCAGGCAGTATAAGGAGTAATTATGTGGTACTTACAAAATCATCATCAGAGACCTTCTTATTAATGTCTAGCAATGAATATTCAAATTCTATGAAATGAATACACTAAGCCACAATTAAAAGTTAGAAGCTGTTCTAGGAAAACCTTTGATTAGGTCAACATAATTCTATTTCTAAGGTTCCTACCTAAAAGAGTTAGCCTTTGGCTATAATTTGTTGATACATAGTTAATGGACATAAAAAGGAACTTCCTCTGTCTCAGATAATTTCACTTCCTCATTTTACCATTCTGGTTATGTTTGTATTTAACTCGAGGCAGCAGTCCAAGGACAGTTAATTTAACCCAAAGAGGGTGGTTTAATCTACTAGAGAGATGGCTGGTTCTCTGTGCAGGAGAATGCTATCTCCACATTTTCTGTACTTAGTACTTTGGCCAGAAACCTTAATTGTGTTCTTAGACTGAGCACATTACCAACTTGGGAATCCAAAACACTTCTTCTCCATTTTCATTTCTTCTCCAGCTTTTGTCTATACTCTACCCCATCCCACCCATTGACAAAGTCAAGTTTTCTTATTAATGTTAGCACACATTAATTACACAGAACAATGGGTTTCTTTGTGATGTTTTCATGCACACATGTTCATCCACTGGAACCCTTTCCTCCTCAATAGCCCTCTGTGTACTTTCATGTTGTTCCTTCCCCTGTCCCTTCTGCAGATTCCATATATGAGAGAAAACATGCAATGCTTGCTTTTATGAATCTGCGGATTCCATATATGAGGGAAAACACGTAATATTCGCTTTTCTGAATCTGGTTTACTTCACTTAACATGATGACATGAAGTTCCATCCATTTTCTTATCAATGGCATGATTTTACCTTTATGGATGAATAGTATTTCTGTGTGTGTGTGTGTGTGTGTGTGTGTGTGTGTGTGTGTGTGTAAGAATATCTGGCAAGGATTGTCTCTCATTTTGTAGGTTGTAATTCTAAAATATATTTTTGTAACACTTATCTATCATGCATATACATGCGCATGACATGCATGTGGAGGTCAGGGGACAGTCCTGAGTCAGTTCTTTTCTTCTGTCATGTGATCCTAGGGGTTGAACTCAGGTCACTGGATTTGGCTCCATGTGCCCTTACCTACTGAGTGAGAACGTTTTTTAACTTCATGCAGTACAATAGATACAGCTCTTATTATTTTCACACGCTCGCTTCCATCAGAACCCCAAAGTCAAGTCAAATATCAACTCAGAGCTGAAGTCAAGAGTCTTTATATTATCTAAATCAGACATAAATGAATCTCAAGGCAAATTTCTGGTTGGCTGCAAATCTGTCAGAAAGCTGAGCAATGTGTTTCTCAAATGAAATAGTGGGGCAGGCAAAAAAAGACCTTCCCATTCCTAGAGGGAGACATACATCCATTCGCCCAAGTCTGGAAGCTGGTAAAAAAAAAAAATCGGTTGCAGGGAACAAATGTTTGGGAATGAAATAGTTTCCCTCAACAGAATGGCAGCTCTATTTAGCTGCTATTAACATGCTCAATTGGTACCCAAGACTAAACAAGAAAAATTTTAACATCTCAGGGCCAAGATTTTCGACTCACTGTTGTGCCTCCTAAATACACTGGAGCAAAGGTTAGGCCCCCAGAGCTCTGGGTGGGCCAGCTTTGCTTGGTATAGACCTCATTGTAGGATGGTAGCAAAGGGAGAGAGAGAGAGTAATAAAAAAGGAATTGTACAGAATACTGTTTGTTTAGAGAAAGAGTTGGCAAACTGTGGCCTTCTCTTTGAGTTCTCATTGGATCACAGTCACACGCATTTGTTTACTCATTACAATGGCAGAGTTGACTAGTTACACAACAGAAACCCCATTACCTCCAAAGCCTAATATTTACAGAAACTTTGGCAACATTTTAGATCAGATCTCAGCAGCACAGAATGTAGAACAATGGTTATTTTATGAGTTTTGACTAAGACAGTAACTAAGGATTTTGAAGGCCTGATTCACAGACATTCTCTTAGTACTTGATCCACCTATTGAAGAACTTGTCATCTTGCCATTTACTGTTTTTGAGTTGGAGCACACATCAGTAAAAAAACATAATTCTCTTCTCTCTTGGAGCTGCTATTCTGTTGAGGGAAACTATTTCATTTCCAAACATTTGTTCCCTGCAACCGATTCTTTTTTACCAGCTTCCAGACTCGGGTGAATGGATGTAAAATCTGATTGCTAGAGACTAGTGAAGGGCCCATACCTGTCATGCCTGATGTGATGGTTAATTTTGGTTGCCCACTTAACTGGATCTAGAATGAACTAAGATACTCTTCTGAGGGATTTTCTTGACCTGACTATTTGAAGGAGGAAGATCCCTCCTATATGTGAACAGTATCTCCTGGTGGCAGCCAAGATAAAAGGAACACAGAAGCTTTTGCTTTTTGTTTGTATCCACTCTTGCTGGTAAGTTTATCTTGTTGTTGTATCATTCATTTGCCAATATTAGAAGCAACTCCCTTGGGCTTCCAAAACAGATTAAAGATCAGAAGCTCTCGAGAAATTCTCTAGTCCTTTAGCGCTAGATTGGCACTGCTGAAACAACCAGCCTTGTGGACTGAACAACAAACTACCAGGTTCTTGGCCTTTTCAGTGTGGTAAAACCATTGTTGGACCACACTGTGTAAGCAAACCTAATAAACCCCATATATATATTTATGATATGTGGTATATGATTTATGATGATATATGATTATATATATATATATGTTCTGTTCCTTATTTATTTATTTTTTTTATAAATAAATTTATTTATTTGTTGCTTCAGATTACATCTCCATCATATTGTCATCTTTTCCCCCTTCTCAGCCCCTCCCTCCCACCCTCTACCCCCTAACCCGTCCATCCCACTCCTCTGGAGTGGAGTGTCCCTACATAACAGTCCCTCACCCCAGTTCAGAAGTCATATGAGAGCCAAGAGCCTCCTCACTAAGGGCCTACAAGGCAGTACCACCAGTGAAATGTGTCTCATTGCCAGGGAGAGAAAACTAAAAAACAAACAAACAAAAACTCTATGTCCGTGTTCCCTTTGGTGCATTGGTTGTAGCATAGATATCCTGTACTATATAGCTAAAATCCTACTATAAGTGAATAGATGCCATATGTGTTTTTCTGAGTCTGGGTTAGCTCACTCAGGATGAGCTTTTCTAGTTCCATCCATTTGGCTCCAAATTGCATAATTTCATTGTTCCTGATAGCTGAATAGTATTCCATTGTGTAGATGTACCACAGTTTTTTAACCCATTCTTCGGTTGAGGGACATCTGGGTTGTTTTCACTTTCTAGCTATTACAAATAAGACTGCTATAAACATAGATGAGGAAACTTCCTTATGATTCCATGAAGAGGCATTTGGGTGTATACCCAGAAGTGGTATGGCTGGGTCCTGAGGCAAAGCTATTCCAAGTTTTCTAAGACATCGCCATACTGACCTCCATAGTGGTTGCACAAGCCTGCATTCCTACCAGCAATGGAGTAGGGTACCCCTTTCTCAACACCCTCGCCAGCATGTGCTGTCATTTGAGCTTTTGATCTTAGCCATTCTGACAGGTGTGAGATGGAATCTCAGAGTCGTCTTGAGTTGCATTTCTCTGATGGTTAAGGATGTTGAGCATTTCTTCAAGTGTCTCTCAGCCATTAGGGATTCCTCCTTTGTGAATTCTCTATTTAGGTCCATCCCCTATTTTTTGATTGGATTATTTGGTTTCTTGGCATGTAATTTCTTGAGTTCTTTGTAGATTTTGGATATTAGCCCTCTGTCAAATGTGGGGTTGGTGAAGATTTTCTCCCAGTGTGTAGGGTGCCGTTTTGTTTGAATGACAGTGTCTTTTGCCTTACAGAGCTTTTCAGTTTCATGAGGTCCCGTTTATTGATTGTTGGTCTCAGGTCCTGAGCTGTTGGTTCAGGAAGTTGTCACCTGTGCCAATGAGTTCGAGGGTTTTTCCCACTTTTTCTTCTAGTAGATTTAGTGTGACCGGCATTATGTTAAGATCTTTGATCCACTTGGACTTAAGTTTTGTACAAGGTGATAAGCATGGGTCTAATTTCATTCTTTTACAAGTGGACATCCACCTGGACCAGCACCATTTGTTGAAGATGCTGTCCTTTTTCCATTGTGTGGTTTTGGTTTCTTTGTCAAAAATTAGGTGGCCATAGGTGTGTGGGTCCATTTCTGGGTCTTCAATTCGATTCCATTGATCTACTGGTCTGTTTCTATACCAGTACCATGCTGGTATAGAAACCTGCTGGTATAGAGAACCCTGACTAAGATACTAGTTGAGGAAAGAAAGACCTAGTGGCATGATTCTAGCAGGAGAAGAGGATAAAGGAGACAAATGGCCTCCTAAGGGGTTTTGTTCTCTGTAATGGGTTGCATAGTGTCTCTCCAAAAATTCAGAATGGAACCTCAGAATGCTACCTTATATGTGAACAGTATATCTTGGTGGCAGCCAAGATAAAAGGAAAAAATAACTTCTTTTTATAAGGCAAATTCTCTCTATGTAAACCTGGCTTAGTAAACTAAGACCTACTATGTAGACCAAGATGGCCTTGGACTTGTGGTACCCTCCTGTCTCTGCTTCCCAAGTTCTACGAAGGCACTACCATGGAAATAAGATGATTAAGCATGAACTAGTTGGAAACAAGATAATATTACATTAGGATGGGCCCTACCTAGACCTAGTGACTGGTGTCTAGAAGAGAAGGCCTTGTGCAGCAGACCTGATGGAAGGAAGAGAGGTCATGAAAAGATAAACCAGGGTCACATGCCAAGGGTGACCAGATGGCCATCTACCTCCAGAAGGCAGGAGAAGCAAACAAACTCACTGAGAGCCACTAGGGGGAGCATGACGCTGCTAACTCCTTGATTTGGGGCTTTTGGATTCCAGAAGTGGGAAAAAATAAATTTCTGCTGTTAGTAATAGTTTGTTACAGCAAGCCTAGAGATCTATCACAGGGACTGTTAGGAAGGGGACATACCTTGTCCACAGTAACCTGTAGAGCAGCTTTTGGGGAAAAGTAAAGGCTATCTCTTGGGTAGATATAATCTAAGGATAACACCTTTCAACAAAGGAAAAGAAAGCCCTTCCTTCTGGAAAAGATAGGGTGTGTGGAAATTGGCTCAAGCTGGCCTCCCTCTGCCAGTGCCCTTGCATGGTGTTCCGAATGCTCTTTAAGGGCCATGACTCTGTCCAACGTAAACAGGAGGGAGTAACTAATGTTAACCTCACTGTCAATTTGATTGGGTTTTTGCATCACTATGGAAACATACTTCTGGGCATGTCTATGAATTGGTGTCCAAAAAGGTTTAACTGAGAAGGGAAACCTACCCGGAATTTGAGAAATACCATTTCTTGGACTGGGGAGTCCCAGAATAAATTAGAAGGAGATAGCTTTTTGTTTGACTCTGGATGTAATTTGGCCAGCCACCTTACCCTAATAAATGCTTCTTTTCTAAGTTGCATTCATCATATATGTTATCATAGCAATGAGAAAAACTAACAAAGGGCCCATCTGGGTTTCTACCAATCTAAGATCTTGAGTGGGAGAGACTTGGAGTGGTACAGTTGAGGCCAGAGGTAAGCCCAGAAATCAGAAGGTTTACCATACAAGATTCTTTTGATGGGATTTAAGAGTGAAGTTCTAGAAGGCCAACATTCCACTGTTGGAATTGGCTTTGGACTCCAATCATGTCTTTCATAGTTTCTCTTTCCACAAATACAATATTTTTGTTATAGGTTTGTATATATGTACTCCTCTTTGCCTGTTTCATTAAAGGGAATTAGACTTTTCTTCTATATTAGTTTAGATTATCTTATCTAACTTCCAGTGCCTGACAATTAAATGGCTCCCACTACATCACAGTTGTGATCAGTAAGTAGAAGAGTGTCCACAACCAGGAATCACATCTACAGGGATGTGTAGAGCTCAGCTCAGTTCTTTTCTTCTTTGTCAGCAATAGCTACATTTAGGAAGACAGCATGATGGTAATCAAAATAGCCCTAGGAACTGAATGACAACTCTAGGCCTTTCATTCTGTCTCTTAACTGGCCACGTTTTTCTGCCATTCTTGCTTTGAGGTATGTATGACAACCCTACCCCTATCTCTACAACTCTATTTACTGCCATTCCTACTCCCTATTTCAGCTGACCAAGCCATGTCACTGTGTTCTTGCCACCAGTGCCTCAGTTTGGGACACATCATGTTTATCATCAGCCTCTAAACTAGTGGTCCTCAACCTTCCTGATGCTGTGACCCTTTAATACAGTTCCTCATGCTGTGGTGACCCCCAACCATAAAATTATTTTTGTTGCTACTTCATAACTGTAATTTTGCTACTTTTATGAATTGTAATGTAAATATCTGTGTTTTCTGATGGTTTTAGGTGACCATCCCCTGTGAAAAGGCTGTTCCACTCCCAAAGGAGTCACACCACAAGTTGAGAAATGCTACTCTAAACTATTCTCCAAGCTACCGATCTCTTCTTATTAGCTTATCCAGCTGCCTTCAGGACATTGTTAGAGAAACCAGATCTGAGAAAGACATGTTTTTAATACCTTTGCTGAATCATTTGTGTGATTATCATCTGGGTATTCCTTCACTTAGAAAACCTACTGTGGGTCAGTCTTCTCAAAAGTAGGACTACAGCGGTGGAGAAAACAGGTAAAAACATGAGCCTTTATGTAGCCTGGGTATGGGGAGACAATAACAAATGAGTAGGATGTGACAAATGCTAGGAAGAAAAATAAAGCAAAGAAGGGAGATAGGAAGTGCATGTGTGTGTGTGTTTGTGTGTGTGTGTGTGTGTGTGTGCATACGTATGTATGTACGTGTACACATTCAATTTTAAATTCCATGCTCAGGGAAGGCCACCGTCAGGAGATGATATTTAAGTAACAGCTGGGAAGAGGAGAGGTGTGAGTTATAATGACAGCTAAGAGAAGCCATCGGGATGAAGGAAAAGCATGTGAAGTGATGGACAGTTCCAAGTAACACTAATGAGTGACGGGGCGGTCTAGCAGAGTCATAGGCAGCTGGGTCAGAGAAGAAATGGGCTCAAATCACATGGGCACTTCTGGGCTGTTGAATGTTCTCATGTGACTTTGGCTTTTAGTCTGAGTATGAGAGGAGCCCCTGGAGAGCTTTGAACAGAGGAACGAGTTGGTATGGTTTAGTTTCCAACTGATCACCTGGGGTTTTGAAGAGCAGAGATGATCACCAGTAGAGCGATCATGTAGTGTATCATCCAAATGGAGCACTTTTTTTTTTTTTAAAGAAAGGGCAGCCTTAATGATTATGCCCAGACAAGAAGACAAAAAGCAAAATCTGGTGCTGTTTTCAGTACAGTGAAGATGTGTGGTCGTCCTAGTCACAAGATTATTTTAACACTCAAGACATAAGTATTGGACAATGGGGGTAACAGCAAAAGAGACGGGTGGCACTTGGATTATGAGTGGGTTTGGAGCATGACACTCTTAGGTTTTGTGAAAGACCAGCTGTAAGATGTGCAAAAAAGGAGTTCAATGTCAAAATTCTGTTTTGAGCAGCTGGAGGAAGAGAACAGTATTTTATGAAACAGGAAAGGAGCAAAAGAGGAAGGAGTATTGAGAGCTTAGTGTTTGCCATGCTGGATTCGAGAAACACAGGAAGGAATGATAAGCAACAAGTTGGAATTAGGAGTCTGGGGTTCAGGGGAAGAGAGTGTAGAGTTGAGCGTCTAGAGTTCCAGGCTGGAAGTATAAATTTGTGTTATCATCCTAAAGATAATAAGACTGAGTGAAATGGCCAAAAGGCTGTGTGTGGGTAGAAGACAGAACTGGGCTCCAGGACACTTGAATAGTTAGAGGTTAGAGACATGAGAGGAAACCAGCCAAGACTCAACCTCAGCCACAAAAGGGAAGAAAATGACAGAAGCATGGGGCTCCAGAAGTCCAGTGTGTTAGTTCCCCATAACTACAATCAAAATCCCCAAGAGGACAGCTTAAAGGGGAGAATTACTTATTTTGGCTCTAGAGGTTCGGAGGTTTCCATCTACAGTCTTTGGTTCTGTTGATTCTAAGCTACTTGTAGAGCAAAAGAATACCAGGTAGCAGGAACATGTGGCATCAGATACCCACTTCAGGAATATAGGAAAGGGTGGTGGTTGTGAACCAGGTATCACTTTCGAAGGCAGTTGCCCAGGAACCTACATCCTCCCTCCAGGACCATCTTCCAAAATTAAAAATGAATTATTTTCTGTGTTTTAGTTGTGTAAGTGAATGGGTTTGTGACTGAATTCATTGGTTTGTTCACAAAAGGGCAGGAGATATAAAGTGGATATAATATGTACCCAGATGCTCTTCTGTGGAATTGTTGTCCCTGGTGGTGATGACACATGAGTGTGCCAACCTCATCAGCCCATTGATGAATCATAGCTGAATGGACTATTAGGAGGTGGGACTCAAGTGGGGGAACAGGTCCCTGGGAGTACACTTTTGGAGGGCTTTTTGCTTTTTATTTGCTCCTCGGCTTCCATGAGGTAAGGAGCTTCCTTGGCTATGTGCTGCCATCACCACGATTTTCCCTCTGCTCAAGCAGATCTTGAACTGAAGTTTCTAGGATCATGAGCCAAAATAAATCTTCCCTACTGTAAACTTATTTTTATTTTCTACTGTAAACTGATTTTTCTCAGTTTTCTCCACACTCCAATGGAAAGCTGACATAGAATCAGTGAGGGGCAACTAATGTATCATATAATCAAGTCAATGAGGAAGAGTCACCAAGTCCAGTTGAAGCTCAAGCGGTTATCTTCTCTGTTAGGCAGAACAGCTCCTGGGGACAGCCCTTCTCGCTAGCTGCCCTCAGGTCTCAAGAATGTTCATGCTTCTGAAGCAACAAGTGTGCGTCTAGTAAAATGACAGTCTTCTTTGTGACAGAGACCCAGGAAATCACCTGGAAGAATGTTGTTTCTGTTTACAAACAAAAGTTAGTTAAATTAAGGTGATACCCTAGTAGAAATTGTTTAAAAGAAATTACTGTTACTTTTCACATGTCCAACTCCTTTAAAGGGCTTAGTCATAAATGTTGCTCTCATTTTACCTCCCTGCTGCAGTGCCTTGATTGGGTTCAGAGTGGAAAGAAAGGGGAAAGAGCGGAGAAGTGAGACGATTGTATTTAAAATTTCACATGCTTTAGTTTAGATGGTTCCATACATGAACACTTCCTTTCCTTAAGTCTTGCCACTTTTGGTTCTTTTTAATTCAGCTATAATGGCTATTTAATTTTTCGGCAGTCTTTGTTTTGAAAGCTTGTGTGCTCTAGACTGTCATTAAGAACCTTCCAAATGAATGGGACATTTAATGAAATAAAAGCTCATCTTTGCTGGCTTTTTAAATAGTGGTATTTGATTTTATCATGAATTTCCTTTCCATTAGCTTTTACTTTTAGCTTAAATAAGTTGCTACACAGTAGTAGTACTCTTTGAGCCTAAGCACAGGAACTCAAGCATGACTTACAAAAGGATGCCTCAGAGTACGAGTTTATTGGCTTTTGAAAATGACAATAATATAGATTTGTTTTCCACTCTGTAGAATATCAAACAACAGTTACTAGGTTTTAGTTTAGAATTTAATCAGGATGTGCCTGAGTGCTTGCCTAGCATGCTGAAGGGCCCAGTTTCTATCCTTAGTACCACATAAAGAGAATTTTTTTTTTTTTTAAGAGAGGGTCTCACTATGTACCTCTGGCTCTCCTGGAACTCATTCACTGCATAGACCTGCCTGCTTCTGTCTTCTGAGTCCTGAGATTAAAGGTGTGTACCACCATTCTTGACAAGAATTTCTGATTATAAGAACTATTCTCAAACTTTGGAAGTTCCTTCTTATTTAAAAATTATTGAGAGATTTTGTTTAAAATTCAGAAATTTAAAACGTAGTGATATAGCTTAAATTAATTTGCTCTTAAATTAATTTACATTTTATTTATTAGAAGCAAGATCTCACTAATAAATATCTTACATGTCAACACAAATAATGTATTTTTATAAGAATAACTATGTTTGCCAAAAGGAAACTTTACTAAGAAACACATTGTTTTACAGTTTTAAAACAATTATTTGACAGTTGACTTAAAAGAAACCATGGGCTATCGTATTTCATGTGTAGTTAGCTCATGCTTCCCCCACCCCCGTGTGCGCATGCGGGGTGGTGAGGTCACAGTACTAATACTAAGGCTAGCTGTTGAGCCCTCTCACATTATTCAGCTTCGGTACCAATGGCTAGTGAATTCCACCTCGGGACAGGTGGGGGCAGTGGTGACCTGCACGAGCAGGGAAGCCTGGCGGGATGTCTGCTGCCCCTAGTGAGGGAACTGAAAGCATGAGGAAGCAGTGATACCAGAAGCCGGGAAGACCAGAGTAAACAGAGTTAAGAGCCACAGGAGCAGAACCTAAGGTGAACAAGGGAATAAAAGCCAAGCGGTGAGGTGTCAGATCACAGAAAGAAGTCAGGCTAAGGACTGGATAGTGCCTAGAAGGTCCTGCAGAGAAATCTCTTTGTCATTTGCCAGTGTACCACCATTCTTGACAAGAATTTCTGATTATAAGAAATTGCAATGACTACTGGGCCTGTGAGCTCTCAAAGATCCTCCTGTCTCGCTTTCCATTTTGGTCTAGGATTTCTGAGTTTGCAGATGCATGCTGCCATATCTGGCTTTACATGAGTTCTGGGGATTCAAACTCAAGTCCTCGTGCTTGTGTGGCAAGAGTTTTACCCACTGTGCTACCTTCCCAGCATCAAACCGATATTTCATACTGGATTAAAGTAATCGTGATGAGATGCTGATAATTTTACCCTTAGAGTGGTTTAATGTCATCAATCACGATCGTAGGCTGTGCATGAGGCTTTGTGCTGATACGTCACATAACGTTAGCAATATTTGCTAGACACTGTCAGACACTAGGTCGTAAGTGTTGTCTTATTACCTCATTCAGTCCTTGCAATAGTCCTGTGAAGAACATATTATTCTGATTTTGAAATGAGACATTCAAGCACAAACGTAGCTAGTATCTAAATTCAAGCATCCCTAGGACTCATCTTGAGTGATCTTCATATTAGTCCTAAGAGGTCTATATTACAAATAATCTTTAACAGGCTGCTATTACTGTAGGTAGTATTGGAATCTAAGGCTTTGAGAGAATCGTCACTGACTTATATCTGTAACCAAACAGGACAACTCCAAGAGAGATGTGTGTCCTAGTTATCTTTATATTACTATGATGAACACAATGGCCAAAAGCAACTTGGGGAGGAAAGGCTTATTTCCTCATATAGCTATGGTCCATCATGAAGGGAAGTAAGGGTAGGGACTCAAGGCTGGAGTTTGGAGGCAGGAACTGAAGCACAGGCCATGGAGGGACACAGCTTTCTGGCTTGCTTCGCCATGGAGGGACACAGCTTTCTGGCTTGCTTCTCATGGGCTCCCTCAGCTTGTTTTCTTCTATAATCCAGGTTCTCTTGCGCAGGTGTGACATTGCCCACAGTTGGCTGAGTCGTACCACATCAATCAGTAGTAAAGAAAGTGCCCCATAGACTTGCCTGTAAGCTAATCTGTTGGAGGCATTTTTTTTTTTCAACCGAAGTTCACTCTTCTCAAGTAACTTTAGCTTGTGGCAAATTGACCAAAAAACAAAACTAACCAGCACAACAGCCAGCTATCTACTCATAGAAGCTTGTAGTGCATATGCAATTTTCATATTTTTGTGCGGTCCTAAGTGCCCTCTGATACAAACCACCAAATTTAATACATTTTGTAATTACTATGAGGCATATGGAATTATAAATACAGCCTAGGTCTGAGTTTCACATCAATATGTTCACCAGCTCCCAGTGGCATCGTGTTCTTAGGCCTCTGCTAGTTATCATTTCAGTCCCTGGTTTATAGTCCAGTTGTGCCTACTGGCTAAATTTGGATGGTGAGAAAGAAAAAAGTTCTCTTAGGACTATCCAACTTCCCAAAAACTCCAGGGGCATCAGGTTTCCTAATGGACTTGTGAGATCTGACAATGAGGCCCTATAGCTTAAAAAAGAATATGGGCTTTTGGAAGATGGTATGATATGTTTTTCCAGGAGAGGTTGAGTCCATATGAAAAAAACACGAGAGTCCTTTTGATTGATATTAATCCTATATAGTCTACACTCATCTGGGGCTTCTGTAATTGCAGCTTGAAGTTATAAGGAAAGGAATCCACGGGGCTCTGTGAGCTGTCCAGGGTTCTGACCTCCACACTTCACTGCAATATCTTTCCTGACCTTAGTCTTCACAGTTGCATATTGCATTAGCTCCCAAATTCTTTGGATGTAGTTTGTGATCATTAATCCTACAAGGCATTTGTAGTTGATCTTTATCTTTATTGAGCCAGGCTCCTGTCAGTGGAATTCAATATTTTACCCGAAAATCAATTCTACAGTTTCAAGACTTCCACAGGGAGTCACTACATGTAGAGTGAGGCAGATGGCATAGACGTTAGTAACATCTGCTTTGGATATGTGGCTTTGAAGAAGTCTTTGAATTTTTCAGAACCCTGTCTGATTTTCTTATCCTCCTTGGGCAATAAGATGCAAAAATGATGGAAATAAAACACAAAGATTCTTAAACATATGAGGAAAAATACCCGGTTTAAAAAGTATGCACAGGGGGCCATGGTGGAAGGCAGGCCAAGCCATAGGAGCTACCATCTGGGCCCAGATCAGGGCTTTGAGTTGTTCCACCCCAATATCTACTCCATGTATGAGCTGCTGGAGTGTGTGAAGGAACTGGTCCTGCAGAACCAGAGCTGCATGATCTCCATGACTCTGGCAACAGCAGGATATCCAAAATGAGTCTCAGTGATGGTCCAGTATTTAAGGTACTTCAGAAACCAGAAACCCTGAACTAGACCAATGGAATCATATGCAATGAGTTTGCGCTCAAGGCTGTCTGGCAAGTGTGTGTGTGTGTGTGTGTGTGTGTGTGTGTGTGTGTGTGCATATACACACACTTTTCCAATGCCACTACAGTGAACAACTATTTGATGGTGAGGTGGGAAAGACAGTGGAATGGAATGGTGAGTGATCAGTGAGGAGAAGCGGAACCAGAGAAGTGTTGGCAGTGACAGGTGTGAGAGAAGACTGCAGTGGATGGGAACATGTCATTGCCCAGTAGGGCTTGCAGGGTGGTGTGCAGCAGCCTGGAGCTTGCACTCCAACTCAGTCCCCAAACATGATGCCCAGCCACAGGATCACCCTGGTTCTGAACAACGACAGGAAGTCCAAAATGAAGAACAGATCATTTTCAGGACTGGATCTCCTTGAAAGGTCAGTCTTGGTCCTTGCTGCCCCTGGAAGTCATTTTGGTATCCATGGTCCACTGTCCCGGGCCATGTTGAAGCCTGAGGTTCATGTGGATATTCCTGGTCCTACAGCAGCCAGGAGCCGTGTTGATGTCCCTAGCCTCAGGTACTACTGAAGGCCATACACATGCCCCTGGTCTGGGCCACCACATGAGGCCATGCTGTTGTCTGGGTCCATTTGGCCACTGGGGGTATACTGATGTGAATGACCTGCACTGCTACCTAAGGCCGCGGTGATGGTGATGTCTGGGTCTATGGTCCTATTGCAGCTGGAGTGTGTGTTGATGTCCATGACCCACATTACCGCCAAAGGGCATGCAGATGTCCATGGTCTATGCTGCAGCTGAACCCATGTTGATGTCCATGGCTGCTGATGGTGGCCATGTTGATCTAAGTGGTCTGCACTGCCATCTGAGGCCATGGTGATATGCAGACCCATGTTGATGCTGAGGGCTGTGTCTTAGTCTGTGTTCCTACTGTGGCAGAGGGTCATGCTGATGTCCATGGTCTGTATTGCTACCTGAGACCATGCTGAGGTCCATGGAACTGCTGGCACAGGAGACCATGCAAATATGGTCCATGCTGTCTCCAGAAACTACATGGAAGCCCATGATCCATGTTCCTGCTGACTGTAAAGGGCAAGGAAGCTACTTTTACTATGGTATTGATGACTGTGGACTCACAGTTGAAAAAATGGGACATAGAAGGCCTATGTGATGACCTCAACCCCTCTCCCCACAAAAGTAACAGACTAGACAGAAAGCCATCAAAGATAACTCTTAAAAATTGTGATAAGGATACTGAAGTGTAGCTCTTCACAATTTATGGCTTCTGGTAGGGGTCCAGGTGAGGAAGGACTCAGTTTCTTTAAGAGACTGGCCACTGGGAGTTTGACCATGCTCCAGTGAGTGAGTATATGGGCAATACAAATTGGACTTCTTCTTCTTCTTCTTCTTCTTCTTCTTCTTCTTCTTCTTCTTCTTCTTCTTGTGAGGGGAGAGTCAGAATGACAGGGGAAGACTTAAGAGGACTGGGAAAGACAGTTTGCTTTGGGTTCATGATGTGAAATTCCTAAATAATCAATAAAAATACTATGAAAGAAAAAGTAAGCATAGGACTCAAAGGCAATCATAAAACAAGATAGAAAATTACCCCCAGCTCATATGCAAGTAGATTAAAAATGGATAAAATACTTAAATGTGAGATCTTAAACTGTGAAAATCTTAGAAAGAAATTAAGTGCATATCCTTGTGGCCTAGAATTATGCAAAAATTGCTTAGGTTATGGCCCCAAACAATTTAAGCAAAAAAGAAAAGCACATCGAATATTTATGTCAATAACAGTAAACAGTTTAGTGCTACAAAGAACTGGCATCAAGAAAAAAAAATTTTAATCCAGAAAATAGAAAAAAGGGCAAATCATGGATTTTACAAGGAACTTATATGTAAAACATATAAAATCTCTTATAATTCAATCATCTTAAGAGCCCGTGGAGAGTCTGCAGACATTTTGCCAAAGAAAATGTGCAAATGGCTAATGAACACATGAAAAGATGCTCACTGTTGACTGTCAGGGAAAGGCAAGTCAGACGCACAATAGGATGCAATATGATAACTCAGGTAAGCAACATAAGGGAAGGAGGTTTCTTTTAACTTACAGCTCTAAGGGTTAGTGTCCGTTACGGCAGGGCAGGTGTGGCAGCAGCCTTAGGAGGTGACTGGTCACATGGTGTCCACAGTCAGGAGATAGAGAGAAAGATAAATGCATGCCTAGCTCTCCTTTCTTCTCCTTACACAGTCCAAGATCTCAGCCCATGGAGTGTGTATCACCCATGGGCCTGCCAGAGGTTTGTTCCCACAATGATTCTAAACACCATTAAGTTGACAATCAAGACCAACTATATCAACTTCCTACCCATTGAGATGGTTGCCATTTTAAAATGACATATAACATGTTATCAACAATGTGGAGGAGATCCAAGATGGTGGCCATCCATACAGCATTGATTCTGAGTAGTAGATGAATGAGATTAGTCACTAGGGAGTGAATGTGAGGTCCCGCAGCTGACTGTGAAACACAGTCTGAATTTTTGAGGTGAACACTGTGACTGGTCACCACCTGAAACAGCTCACACAGTTCCTGGGACTACCACCCTGAGATCAGTCAGCTCAGTCACCCATCTGGAGAGGAGAACTGGCCAGACCACATCTAGCCCACGAGTGGCTCCAGCCACAGATCAGCAGCCCCGCCTGTGTGCCTGAGATCCAGCCTGCACGTGGACCTGTCCACCCAACAGGGAAAAACAGCCAGACCACAAGAGCAAAGGTAAGTAAGATTTTCTTTCTGGGGTTTCCAACATGGTGGCACAGAGTGCACTGTAGCTGAGAGGCAGAGACCTAACCCAGTCACAGCAAAGCAATTAGGAGCCAAGACTGACTGCAAACAGAGCCTGCGACTGTGTGTTCTCCATAAATATTGGGGCGAGTCACTCATCCTAGCACCCAAGCATTTGAGGCAGTCAGCAACAGGCACACTGAGGCCGGCATCTGTCTTGGGTGGAGCTCCCTGCCTGCACGGTCAGCCTAACTGCTAAACCAGAACAACTGTGTCAGTGAGGGGAGAACACAGGCCCAACCACAGCTCTACCTGCCTTTCTGAGGAGACCTGCCAGCTCCTAGGTCCTTAGAGGATAGCCCATTCCCCACTCCAGTCCCCAGTATATTAGTCCAATTGGGTCACAAGCAGTTGAGGAGAGCAGCAGCCACTCTCCAACACCCAGTCTATTACAGGAACCTGCCCACCATCAGGAGATCTCAGGATCTCAGGATCACCCAACCCCTGGAACAGGGAGTTTCCCTGAGCAACAAGGTCAACTGACAAAAGAAACTAACAGACAACACCAGGGTCAATCAGATGGCAAAAGGTCAGTGCAAGAACATGGTAAAAAAAAACCCAAAAAACCAAAACAGTAGGATGTCTCCAGATCCTAGCAATAATGCTTCAGACAACTCTGGAGAGCTGAACACAATTGAAGCAAAGGAAAATGACCTTAATCTTATGCTTATATTAATAATAGAAGGCTTAAGTGAGGAAATCAAATATCTCAGAAAGCAACAACAAAATACTGCAAAAGAGGTGATAGAAATGAATAAAGCGCTTAAAGGAATGGAAGACCTGAAAAGGGAAGTTGAAGCAATGAAGAAAATCCAATCTGAGACATCCATAGAACTGGAAAAACTTAAGAAAAGAAAAGGAAGTACAGACACTAGCATCACCAACAGAATACAAGAGATTGAAGAAAGAATGTCAGGCACAAAGGATAAAATTGAAGAAATTGATACATCTGTCAAAGAAAATGTAAAATAAAAAAAAGTCCTGACATAAAACCTTCAGGAAATCAAGGACACTATGAAAAGACAAAATCTCAGAATAATAGGAATAGAAGAAAGAGAAGATTCCTAGCTTCATGGACCAGAAAATATCTTCAACAAAATCATTAAAGAGAATTTCCCAAATCTAAAAAAAGAGAGAGAGATGCTTATAACTATACAAGAAGTTTACAGAACTCCAAATAGTTTAGACCAGAAAATGAAATCCTCCTGCCACATAATAATCAAAATACTAAATGTACAGAACAAAGAAAGAATATTAAAAGCTGCTAGGGAAAAGGGTCAAGTAATGTATAATGGCAAACCTATCAGAATCCTTCCTGACTTTTCATCAGAGACGTAAAAGCCAGAAGAGCCTGGACAGATGTCTTGCAGACCCTATAAAACCACAAATGCAGGCCAGAGTACTATTCCCAGCAAAGTTGTCAATCAACATAGATGGAGAAAACAAGATATTCCATGAGAAACCTAAATTCAAACAATATCTAATGCACAAATCCAACTCTATAGAAGATGTTAGAAGGAAAAATCCAACCCAAAGAGGTTAATTACACACAAGAAAGCACAGGAAGAAAATAACACACCTGCAGCAAAACCAAAAGAAGAGAAGCTCACACACTGTTTCCACCAACATCAAGATGGCAGGAAGTAACAATAACTGGTCATTAATATCTCTCAACATCAGTGGACTCAATTCCCCAATAAAACGACACAGGCTAGCAGAATGGATGTGAAAACAGAATCCCACATTCTGCTGCTTACAAGAAGCATACCTCAGCAAAAAAGATAGGTATTATCTTCAAATAAAGGGCTGGAAAAAGATATACCAAGCAAATGGAAGGAAGAAGCTTCCCAAGAAGCAAGCTGAAGTAGCCATCCTAGTATCCAATAAATTGGACTTTCAAACAACATTAATCAAAAAAGATGGGGAAGGACACCACATACTCATCAAAGGAAAAATCCACCAAGATGAAATTTCAATACTTAACATCTATGCCCCAAATGTAAGACCACCCACATTCATTAAAGAAACACTACTGAAGCTCAAATTCCACACTGAACCTCACACATTAATAGTGGGAGACTTCAACACACCACTCTCACCCCTGGACAGATCAATGATGCAGAAACCAAACAGATAAATAATGAACCTCACAGATGTCATGAATCAAATGGACCTAATTGATATCTACAGAACATTTCACCCCAAAACAAAAGAATACACTTTCTTCTCTGCAACTCATGGAACTTTCTCCAAAATCGACCATGTAGTAGGTCACAAAGTAATCCTCAACTGATACAGGAAAATTGAAATTGCTCCTTGTAACTTACCAGACATTCATGGACTAAAGCTAGACTTCAACAATAACAAAAACAACAGAAAGCCTGCAAACACATGGAAACTGAACAACTCTCTACTCAATTACCTCTTTGTCAGGGAAGAAATGAAAGTCTTCTTAGAACTCAATCAAAATGAAGGCACAACATACCCAAACAATGAGACACATTGAAAGCAGTGCTAAGAGGAAAGTTTATAGCACTAAGTGCCTTCAAAAAGAAACTGGAGAGTTCCTATATTAGCCACCTAAAAGCACACCTGAAAGAGCTAGAAGAAAAAGAAGCAAACATTCCCAAGAAGAGAAGACGAGAGGAAATTAACACTAAGGGCTGAAATCAACAATTTAGAAACAAAAAGAACAATACAAAGAATCAACAAAACCAAGAGTTGGTTCTTTGAGAAAATCAACAAAAAAGACAAACCCTTAGCCAAACTAACTAAAAGGCAGAGGGAAAACACCCAAATCAACAAAATTAGAAATGAAAAGGGGGAAATAACAACTGATATTGAGGAAATCCAAAGAATCATTAAGTCCTACTTCAGAAACTTGTACTCCACAAAATTAGAAAACCTAAATGCAATGGACAATTTTCTTGATAGATTCCACCTACCAAGGTTCAATCAAGAGCAGGTAAACAAATTAAACAGACCTATAACCCTTAAGGAATTAGAAGAAGTCATTAGAAGTCTTCCAACCAAAAAAAGCCCCGGCCCAGATGGTTTCAGCACAGATTTCTACCAGACATTCAAAGAAGAGCTAACACCAATATTCTTCAAACTCTTCCACAACATAGAAACAGAAGGAATACTGCCAAACACATTCTATGAGGCCACAGTCACCCTGATACCTAAACCTCACAAAGACCCAATGGAGAAAGAAAATTTCAGACCATTTTCCCTTATTAACATGGATGCAAAAATACTTAATAAAATACTTCCAAACTGGATCCAAAATCACATCAAAAGTATCATATACCATGATCAAGTAGGCTTCATCCCAGGGATGCAAGGGTGGTTCAACATAAGAGAATCCATTAATGTAATCCACTACATAAACAATCTTAAAGAAAAAAACCACATGATCATCTCATTGGTCTCTGTAAAAGCTTTTGACAAAATACAACACCCCTTCATGTTACAACTCTTGGACAGATCAGGCATACAGGGACAATATATATATATATATATATATATATATATATTTTTTTTTTTTTTTTCTAGACAGGGTTTCACTCTATAACAGCTCTGGCTGTTCTGGACTTGCTTTGTAGACCAGGCTGGCCTCGAACTCACAGAGATCTGCCTGCCTCTACCTCTCAAGTTCTGGGATTAAAGTCGTGTGCCGCCACCACCACCCAGCACAAGGGCCATATTTAAACATAATAAAGGCAATTTACAACAAGCCAATAGCCAACATCAACCTAAATGGAGAGAAACTTAAAGCATTTCCTTTAAAATCAGGGATAAGGCAAGACTGCCCGCTCTCTCCGTATCTCTTCAACATAGTACTTGAAGTTTTACCTAGAGCAATAAGACAACTAAAGGAGATCAAGGGGCTACAAATTGGAAAGGAAGAAGTAAAAGTATCCCTATTTGCAGATGATATCACAGTATACATAAGTGACCCCAAAAATTCCACCAGAGAACTCCTACAGCTGATAAACTCCTTCAGCAAGGTGGCTGGATACAAGATCAATTTAAAAAATCAGCAACCCTTCTTTACACAAAAGATAAATGGGCTGAGAAAGAAATAAGGGAAACAACACACTTCACAATAGCCACAAATAATATAAAATACCTGGGGGTAACTCTAACCAAGCAAGTGAAAGACCTGAATGACAAGACCTTCAAGTCCCTGAAGAAAGAAATTGAAGAAGACATCAGAAGGTGGAAAGATCTCCTTTGCTCATGGATAGGTAGGATCAACATAAAAATGACCATCTTACCAAAAGCAACATACAGATTCAATGCAATTCCTATCCAAATACCAACCCAATTCTTTATAGACCTGGGAAAAATAATTCTCAACTTTATATGGAATAGCAAAAAACTCAGCATAGCTAAATCAATCATGTACTATAACAGAACATCTGGAGGTATCACCATCCCAGATTTCAAGCTGTACCACAGGGCAATAGTAATAAAACAGCATGGCACTGGTATAGAAACAGACCAGTTGACCAATGGAATAGAATCAAAGACCCAGAAATAAACTCACACACCTACAGTCACTTAATGTTCAACAAAGAAGTCAAGACCATCCTATGGAAAAAGAAGAGCATCTTCAATAAATGGTGCTGGTCTAACTGGATGTCAACATGTAGAAGAATGCAAATAGATTCATACTTATCATGCTGTACAAAACTTAAGTCTAAGTGGATCAAGGACCTCAACATAAATCTGGACGCACTAAAAGTAATAGAAGAAAAGTAGGGAAAATCCTGGAACTCATTGGCACGAGTAGCAACTTCCTGAATAGAACACCAATAGTTCAGGTGCTAAAACAATCAATCAATAAATGGGACCTTATGAAATTGAAAAGCTTCTGTAAGGCAAAGGACACTGTCCTTAGAACAAAAAGGCAGCCTACAGAGTGGGAAAGGATCTTCACCAACCCAACATCCGACAGAGGGCTGATAGCCAAAATATATAAAGAACTCAAGAAATTAAACACCAAAAAAATCAAATAACCTCATCTAAAAAAAAAGTGAGGTATAGAGCTAAGCCAAGAACTCACAAAAGAGAAATCTATAAAGGCCAAGAGGCACTTGAAGAAATGTTCAACATATTTGGTCATCAGAGAAATGCAACTTTAAGCAACTCTGAGATTCTATCTCACACCCATCAGAATGGCTAAGATAAAAAACTTAAATGATAGCACATGCTGGTGAGGATGTGGAGAAAGAGGAACATTCCTCCATTGCTGGTGGGACTGCAAACTTGTACAACCACTTTGGAAGTCAATCTGGAAATATCTTAGAAAATTGGGAATAGTTCTACCTCAAGACCCAGCCATACCCCTCCTGGGCATATATCCAAAAGATTCTACACCAAACCACAAGGACATTGCCTCAACAATGTTCATAGCAGCTTTATTTATAATAGCCAGAAACTGGGAACAACCTAGATGTCCTTCAACTGAAGAATGGATTAAAAAACTGTGGTACATTTAAACAATAGAATACAATATAGGTTTGTATATATGTACTCCTCTTTGCCTGTTTCATTAAAGGGAATTAGAATTTTCTTCTATATTAGTTTAGATTATCTTATCTAACTTCCAGTGCCTGACAATTAAATGCTGACATGTAAAAGAACGAAATTAGACCCATACTTATCACCTTGCACAAAACTTAAGTCCAAGTGGATCAAAGACCTTAACATAAAGCCTGACACACTAAATCTGTTAGAAGAGAAAGTGGGAAAAACTCTCGAACTCATTGACACAGGTGACAACTTCCTGAACAGAACACCACCAGCTCAGGAACTAAGACCAACAATCAATAAATGGGACCTCATGAAACTGAAAAGCGTCTGTAAGGCAAAAGACACTGTCATTTGAACAAAACAGCAACCTATAGTTTAGGAAAAGGTCTTCACCAACCCCACATCTGACAGGGGGCTAATATCCAAAATTTACAAAGAACTCAAGAAATTAAATGCCAAGAAATCAAAGATGTTTTCTTAACTTAAGATTTTTTAATATCGAGACATGTCAGCTCTGGACAGCACCCCCTATTCTACTCCAAGTAGATGATGAGCTTCGAAGAATCTCCAATTTGAGATGGTTGAATTAGTGGCAAGCCTGTCACTTGGCAAGAAAAATCCCTTGCTTCAACTGTAGACAGACTGTTGTCCAAAAAGGACAAAAGTAGGTAAGTCGACAGACTAGGTCTGCCAAGACAGGGTAAGCAAGTCCTTCATAATTCCTGCTTTACAATTAATGTCTGTCAGAGAAACGGGACCAAAAGGCTGAAGATTGCTGCTCTAATGTATGGAGAGAAACTGGGAACTGTCCAGGCAGCCAGTTGTATGTCATTTCTTAGTTTTGGAGGCTGCTGGGCCTGCACTTCCTGTATAATCAGATATATTTATCCCTCTCAGGTCTCTGATGTGGTTGAAGACTAGATAGCTTTAGTCCCATAGTTAAATTTTGAGTTGTTTAGGAATTAACAGGTTGTTCTGGATTTAAGAAGATGTTTTTAAAATTGTGAAGCAAGTTAAGATGGAAGCTGAGTTGGATATAGATCTTTAAACCCATGGAGACGGTTGCATAGTAGAATGTTAAAGTCAGTTGCCAAATATGTATGGACTGAACATTGGGTATGTATGCTAAGCCTTATAATTCTCATAGTTGTGGCCTAATTATTTTTGTTGTTTTGTATTGAATTTGTTGTTATAATAGAAAGAGCCCTTTGTTGGACTGAAAGGGGGAGCTGATGGGGGGAAAAAGATATTCCTTAAACTAAAAAAAAAGAAAGAAAGAAAGAAAGAAAGTGGATGGAGGGGATGAGGGGAAAGAGGGTGGGAGGGTGGGACCAGAGGAGGGAGTAGAGAGGGGATTGTGGTTGAGAAATAACTTTAAGAAATTTTTAAAAAGAAGAAGAAGAAAAAAAAAAGAATGTGGAGAAATTGCAACCTTCATATACCATCAGTGGGTTTGTTTATTTTTGGTGATGTGTAGGGTGTTTTTTAAAGTTCAGTGATGGAAGGCATCAAAAGAACACTTCTCTGATTTTTATTTGATATTAAGAGAAGGAATGAAAATCAAAATCTTTCATAGTCATAAACGCTTCAGTGGCCGTCCAACCTGATGGAACTCCTTTAACCTATGGAGTCATGCTCTGGATCAGTCTAGATTGTCCTTGGTTCTTATATCATTCATTTATTGGGATGAAGACCCATCTGTGTCCACATTGCTTCCAGCATCATCCAAGAACAAGACATTAATGTGCCCAGTGGCTGCTGTTCAGTTTTAAATAAATAGCTATTTCCCTTTTGTCATTCTTGCTCTTTCATTAATTTCCTTTTAACTTTCAAACGTGGGCACCAAACAGGTCTTCCAATTTAATAACAACTTGATTCTTTAAAATGACTATGTGCATTTTTCTTTTCATTCTATTTGCTTCTTTAAAAGATTTAGTTTTACATTTATGTGTGTGCGCGTGAGAGAGTATGTGTGTGGGTTCCCTCAGAGACCAGAAGAGGGTGCCAGTGTCCCTGGAGCTGGAGTTACACACAGGCATTTGTAAGCCACCATATACTGGAAACCAAACTCAGGTTCTCTGTTAGAACAAGTGATCTTAATTGCTGAGCCATCCCCTCTAGCCCAGCAATTATTTCCCCCCCCTTTTATTGAAAAATGGATTTTTTCTTATGTAATATATCTTGATTACAGTTTCCCCTCCCTCTGTTCATCCCAGTTTCTCCTCCACCTCCACTCCTGTGGTGATATGATTGAAAATTCCCCCTTACCCTCTCCCCTCATTATAGACTCAGAGTGTCACTATTAGGAGGTGTGGCCTTCTTTAAGTAGGTGTGGCTTTCTTGGAGGAAGTGTGTCACTGGGGGTGGGCTTTGAGGTTTCAAATGCTCAAGCCAGGCTCAATGTCATTCTCTCTTTCTGCTGCCTGATGATCCAGATATAGAACTCTTGGCTCCTTCTGAAGCACCATGACTACCTGAATGCCATCACGTTTCTTTGCCTGCATACCACCCTGCTTCTTGACATGATGAGAATGGAGTAAACCTCTGAACTATAAGCCAGCCCCAATTAAATGGTTTCTCTTATAAGAGTTGCTCTGGTCATGGTATTTCTTCACAGCAATAGAAACCCTAACTAAGACATCTCCCATCTGGACCTACTCCTTTTCTGTCTCTTATTAGAAAACAAACAGGCATCTAAGGGATAATAATATAATTATATAATATAATATAATTAAAATAATATTATCAAATTTGGACAAAACAAACCAGAAGGAAAAGAGCCCAAGAGAACACACACACACACACACACACACACACACACACACACGGACAACCCCAAAACAAAACAAAACAAAACCCAGAAACCCATTAATTCAGGAATCCCATAAAAGCATTTAACTGGAAGCCATAATATATACCCAAAGAATCCGATTCACACCCATGAAAGCCTTGTGTATGCTGCCTCGGTTTCTGTGAATTCATGAGCTTTGGTCATATTGATGTAGAGAGCCTTGTTTTCCATCTGGCTTTTACACTTCTTCTTCCTCCTCTTCTGCAGAATTCCCTGAATCCTAAAGGGAGAGATTTGATGGAGCCATCACATTTAGGGCTGAGGGTTTCAAGATCTCCCACTTTTTCTATAACGTTGGCTGTGGCTCTTTGTATTTGTTCCCAGCTCCAGAAATGGGGCCTTGCCTTCAGTTTGTGGAGAGCAACCCTCGGTTTGGCTAGTTTGTCCTGGAAACAGTTTGGATTGTTTGGGGATTCCCAAGGGACCCATTTGGCAGAAACTCAATTAGTTGTAACCCAATCCTGGTACTGAAATCTTCATTTGATGACAAGAGATGACAAACTGGGACGCTTTCTCCCCCATTATTTGATGATTTCATTTAGATTGTCTTCATATGTGTGCATATTTTAGAAAGCTTCTATTGTACTAGGTATCCATACTAGCCTTCAAATGACCCTTAGTTTTAGCTGTCCCTCCCCATATTCTCTCCCTTGATCTCTCTTCCCTCCTCCTCCCCAATTGATCCAACCCCCTCATCCATCCATAAATATCTATTCTATTTCCCTTTCCTAATGAGATCTGTCTGCCACCCCTACTCCTTTACTCTATACTTAATCTCTGTGGTTCTATGGATTGTAGCTTGGTTATCATTAACTAAACAGCTAATATCCACATATAATCTAATACATACCATGTTTGTCTTCCTAGGTCTGGGATATTTCACTCAGGATGACTTCTAGTTCCATCCATTACCTCCAAATTTTATTTTATTTTTTTAATGGCTGAGTATTACTTTATTGTGTAAATGTACCACATTTTCTTTATTCTTCTGAGGGACATCCAGTTTGTTTCCAATTTCTGGCTCTTATGAATAGATCAGCAATGAATATAGCTAAGCAAATGTCTCTGTGGTAGGATGAAGCATCCTATAGCTCTATGCCCAAGAGTGGTATAGCTGGATCTTGAGGCAGATTGATTCCTAGCTTCTTGAGAGAACACCATACTGATTTCTATAGTGGATGTACAATTTTGCACTCCCACTAGCAGTAGATGAGTGTTCCCTTTATTCTAATCCTCCCCAACATAATCTGTCACTTATATTATTGATCTTAGCCATTCTGATGGGTATAAGACAAAATCTCAAAGTAGTTTTGGTTTGCATTTCCCTGATAACTAAGGATGCTGAACATTTTTTTGAGTGCTTTTCAACCCTTGAGTCTTCTCTTTTGATAATTCTCTGCTTGGGTCTGAACCCCATTTTTCAATTGGGTTATTTGTTTTCTTGATATCTAGTTTCTTGAATTCTTTATATATTTTGGATATTAGCCCTCTATCAGATTTATAGTTGGCAAAAAGTTTTTCCAACTCTGTAGACTACTACATTATCCAGGTGATGGTGTCCTTTGCCATGCAGTAGTTTTTCAGTTTCATAAGGTGCCACTTACTAATTGTCAGTTTTAGTGCCTCTGTTCACAGTCTTCTGTTCAGAAAGTGTTTTCCTGTTCAGGCAATTCCATATTTTCTCTCGTATCATGCTTGGTATCTGGTTTTATGTTTAAGTCTTCAGTCTATTTGGAGTTGAATTTTGTGCAGTGTGATAAGTATGGATCTATTTGGATTCTTCTACATGTAGCAGTCAAGTTTGACCAGTACCATTGTTGAAGATGCTGTTCTTTTTTTCAGTGTGTGTTTCTGGCTACATGTACGGAGGTGTGTAGATGTATGTCCGGGTCTTCAATTTGCCTCCATTGATCTATATGTCTGTTTTTGTGCCAACACCATGCTGTTTTTATTACTAAAGCTCTGTAATACAACTTGAAATCAGGGATAGTATTACTTCCAGCATTTTTTATTATTATTCAGGATTGCTTTCACTATACTGCATCTTTGTGTTTCTATATGAGGTTGAAAAATTGTCCTTTCAAGGTCTGTGAAGAATTGTGTTGGCATTTGATGGGGATTCCAATGAATCTATAGATTGCTTTTGGTAAGATGGCCTTTTTTCTATATCACTCCTACAAATCCGTGGGAGATCTTTCCATCTTTTGAAATCTTCTTCAATTTCTTTCTTCAGTGATTTGAAGTTTTTATCATAGAAGTCTTTCTCTTGCTTGGTTACAATTGCCTAAGGTATTTTGCATTATTTGAGGCTATTGTGAAAGGCGTTGTTTCTCTGATTTCTTTCTTAGTCTGTTTGATAATTTGTATATAGGTGGGCCACTGTGAGTTAATTTTTCTAGATACTTTGCTGAAAGTGTTTATCAGCTATAGGAGTTTCTTGGTGGAAATTTTAGAGTCATTTATGTATACTATCACATTATCTGCAAATAAAGATACTTTGAGTTCTTCCTTTCCAATTTGTATCCCCTTGATCTCCTTCAGTTGTTTTATTGCTCTAGCTAAGACTTCAAGTACTATATGGAAGAGATATGGGGACAATGAACAACCTACTCATATTCCTGATTTTAGTAGAATTGCTTTGAGTGTCTCCCCATTTAAGTTGATGTTGGCTATGGGATTGCTGTAACCTGCCTGTATTATGCTGAGGTATGTCCTTGTATACCTAATTGCTCCAGGACTTTTATCATGCAAGTGCTGGATTTTGTCAAAAGTCCCTGTTCAACATCTAATGAGATGATAATGTAGTTTTTTTCTTTCAGTTTGTTTATATAGTGGGTTACATTTATTGATTTACATGTGTTGAACTATTCTTGTATCCCTGTGATGAGCCTATTTGATCATGGTGGATGATCTTTTTGGTGTGTTCTTGGATTTGGTTTGCAAGTTTTTTTATTGAGAATTTTGCATCTATGTTCATAAGGGAAATTTGTAATTCTCTATTTTTATTTTTTTTAATAAGTACTTTATTTTTTTTTCAAGTTACATCTCAGTCGCAAACCCTTCCCTATTCCCCCTTCTTGTCCCACCCTTCCACCCTGTTCCCCCCCCCCAACAGCTTCTCTTTTCATTCCAACAAATGGTTCTTTCTCTTATAACAGTAAATTCGTAATTCTCTATTTTTAAAAAATTGGGTCTTTATGTGGTTTGAGTATCAGGGTAATTGTGGCTTCATAAAATAAATTGATCAATATTCCTTCTGTTTCTATTTTGTAGAATAATTTTCTGAGTATTGATGTTAATTTTCTTTGAAAGTCTGGTAGAATTCTGTGCACTTAATGCATCTGGCCCTGGGTTTTTTGATTGTGAGACTTTTAATAATTTCTTCTATTTCACTAGGAGTTAGAGTTCTGTTTAAATTGCTTATTTGATCATGATTTACTTTGGAAAGCCATCTGTATCGAGAAAATTATCCGTTTATTTTAGATTTTCCAATTTGGTGGAGTGCAGTTTTTAAAAATATGTCATGTTTCTCTGGATTTCCTCAGTGTCGGTTGCCATATCCCCCTTTTTGTTTCTAATTTTATTAATTTGGATATTCTCTCTGCCTTTTAGTTAATCTGGAAAGGGATTGTCAATCTTACTGGGTTTTTTTCAAAGACCAACTCTTTTTCTCATTTTTATTTTTAAATATTTATTTATTACTTCAGGTTACATCCCCATCACAGTCCCCTCTTTCCACCCCTCCCATTCCTGCCCTCCCATCCTCTACCCCCTATCCCTTCCACCTACTCCTTTGGAGTGGATTGTGCCTACATAACAGTCCCCCGCCCCAGTTCCGCAGTCATATGAGGGCCAAGAGCCTCCTCATACACTGGGAACCTACAAGGCAGCACCACTAGGGAAAAGAGTCTCAATGACAGGAAAAAAAGTCTATGTTCCTGTTCCCTTTGGTGCATTGGTTGTAGTATAGTTATTCTGTACTATATGGCTAAAATCTGATTATAAGTGATTAGATGTCATGTGCATCCTTCTGAGTCTGGGTTAGCTCACTCAGGATGAGCTTCTCTAGTTCCATCCATTTGGCTGCAAACTGCATGATTTCATTGTTTCTGAAGGCTGAGTAGTATTTTATTATGAAGATGTACCACAGGTTTTTTTTTTTGTTTTTTTTTTTATCCATTCCTCGGTTGAGGGACATCTGGGTTGTTTCCAGTTTCTAGCTATTACAAATAAGGCTGCTATGAACATAGATGAGGAAACGTCCTTGTGGTTTGGTGAGCAATCATTTGGATGTATACCCAGAAGTGGTATGGCTGGGTCTTGAGGTAGAGATATTCCAAGTTTTCTAAGATATCACCAGACTGACCTCCATAGTGGTTGCACAAGCCTGCACTCCCATCAGCAATGGTGGAGTGCTCCCCTTTCTCCACAACCTTGCCAGCATGTGCTGTCATTTGAGCTTTTGATCTTAGCCATTCTAACAGGTGTGAGATGGAATCTCAGAGTCAAAGACCAACTTTTGTTTCATTGATTCTTTGTATTGTTCTTTTTGTTTCTATTTTATTGATTTCAGTCCAGCCTTTGATTATCTCTTGCCATTTACACCTGGTGGATGTGATTTCTTCTTTTTGTTCTAGAGCTTTCCGGTGCACTCTTAAGTTACTAGTATGAGATTGCTCTCTATTTTTTTTAATGCACATACTTAGTGCTATGAACTTGCCTCTTAGAACCATCTTCATTGTGTGCCATTAGTTTGGGTATGTTGCATTTTCATTTTAAATTCTAAAAAGTTTTTAATTACCTTCTTAATTCCTGTCTTGACCAATTTTTCATTCAGTAGTGAGCTGTTCAGTTTCCATGAGTTTGTAAGCTTTCTGTTGTTTCCATTATTGATATCCAGCTTTAATCTGTGGTAGCCAGATAGGATGCAGGGTATTATTTAATTTTTCTCAGCATCCAATGAGATTTGCTTCATTTACAACTATGTGATCCATTTTGGAGAATGTTTCATGAAGTGGTGAGAAGAAAATACAATCTTTTGTGTTTGGGAGAAATGTTCTGTAGATTCCTGTTAGGTCCATTTGGTTATGGTGTCAGTTAGTCCCAGCATATTCTCTGTTTTGTTTTTGTCTGGATGACCTGTCTATCAATAAGAGTTGGGTATTGAGTCTCCTACTATCAGTGTGTGAGGGTCAATATGTGATTTGAGCTGTACTACTGCTTCTTTTATGAATCTAGGCCTTTCTGCTTGGTGTATTGATGGTGGATTCTTCCTTTAATGAGTATACAGTTTCCTTCCCTACCTCTTCTGATTTGCCTTGATCTGAATTCTGTTGTGTCAGGTATTAAAATGGTTACACCAGGTTGCTTCTTAGGTCCAGTTTCTTGGAATATCTTGTTCCACTTTTACCCAGAGGTGATGTCTATCCTTGATGTTAAGGTGTATCTCTTGGATGCATTAGAAAGATGGATCCTATTCATTGTGTTAGTCTGTGGGTTTTTTTTTTTTTAAACTGGAGAATTGAGGCCATTGATGTTGAGAGATACCAATGAGCACTGTTTGAGTTCTGTTATTATTTTCTTATTGCCATGCTGTGTGTGTGTGTGTGTGTGTGTGTGTGTGTGTGTGTGTGTTCCATCTTTTGATTTACTGGTCTGGGAGTGTTTATTCCTTGTGGGTTTTTTTTTGGGGGGGGATGTGTTTAACTTCTTTAGGTTGGAGTTTTCATTCTAGTACCTTTTGTAGGGCTGGGTTTGTAGATACATATTGCTAAATTTTGTTTTATCATTTAATATCTCATTTTTTCCATCTATTGTGATTGAAAAGTTTCTGGGTGTAATAGTCTAGTGTGGCATCTGTAGTCTCTTAGAGTCTACAGAATATAAGCCCAGGCCCTCCTGGCTTTTAGAGTCTCCATTGAGAAGTCAGGTGTTATTCTAATAAATTTGCCTTTACATGTTGCTTGGTCTTTTTTCCTTGCACCTTCTAATATTCTTTCTTTGTTCTGTACATTTATTATGTGCCAAGCAGAATTTCTTTTTTAGTCCAGTCTATTTGGTGTTCTGTGTTCTACTTATATTTTGATAGACATCTACTTCTTTAGGTAGGGGAACTTTTCTTCTATGATTTTGTTAATAATATTTTCTGTGCCTTTGACCCAGTTTCTTCTTCTTCTATTATTCTGAGATTTGATCTTTTCATTGTGTCCCAGATTTCCTGGATGTTTCGTGCCAGGATCTTTTTTTAATTAACATTTTCTTGGACCAAGACATCCATGTCTTCTATTGTATCTTTAGTGTTTGAGATTCTATCTTCCATCTCTTATATTTTGTTTGTAAAGCTTGCCTCTGAGCTAAAATTTTTATTTCCAGATTTCTCTCAATTTGTATTCTCTTTATTGATTGTTTTTATTGAGAGATATCAATGATCAGTGTTTGATTACTGTTATTATTTTTGTTGTTGTTGTAGTGGTGTGTGTGTGTGTGTGTGTGTGTGTGTGTGTTTGCTTTCAGGTCTTGAGCTGTTTTCTTCATTTCCTTCCTTCCTGTTTGTGTTTTCATTGACTTCTTTAAGGGATTTATTCATTTCCTCCTTAAGAACCTCTAACATATTTTTAAAAGATATTTTAAGATCTTTTTTTCTTGGGCTTCAGCTATGTTGTAATACCCAGGGCCTATTGTAGTAGTGTTGCTGGGTTCTATTGGAGAAATATTATCCTCTGTGTTATTGACTGTGGTTTTCCTCCAGCATCTAGGCATCTGAGTCAGACATGGCTGGTGGCTTCCCTGAGAAAGCTTGCTGGTGACAGTGGCTGGGATGGATGACAGGATGAATGATGAGGAAAGTTGAAGGAGAAGGTATGTGTGATCTGCTAGAGATTTGAGCTGAATGAACAGGAGTCTACAGTAGGTAGTTTGCTACAGAGATGGGGGTGAGACTGAGGATTAGATCTGGAGGAGCTGAAGGAGAGGTGAAGATCTGCAGTTAGCCTACCTACTTCCCTGGCTGGAGTGGCCTCCAGCAATGAAATTTTTTTTTAATAATTTATTTTTTATTTCTTCAAGTTACATTTCAATCACAATCCCCTCCCTACTCCCCCCTCCAGTCCCACCCTTCCACCCTCCTCCCCCTCAGCCCCACCATCCTCTTCCCTTCTTTTTTTTTTTAGTTTAAGGTATTTATTTTTCCCCCCACCAGCTCTCCCTTTCAGTCCAATAATGGTTCTTTTTCTTATAACTATAAATACAATACAAAACAACAGAAATAAATAGGCCACGATTATAAGAGTTATATGGCTTAGCATACATTCCCAATGTCCAGTCCATATGTATTTGGCACCTGACTTTAACATTCTACTATCTAACCATCTCCATAATTTTAAAAATATCTTCTTAGATCCAGAACACCCTCTTGATTCCTAAACAACTCAAAATTTAACTATGAGACTCTAGCTATCTATTCTTCAACCACCTCAGAGACCTGAGAGGGAGCAATGAAATTTTTAAATGGTGCTGTTGGCTCTGAAAATAGTCTGCTAATTTTCTCATAAGATTAAACACAGAGTCACTTTCTGTCTCAATAGTTCTAATCACTATTCTGCATCCAAGGGAAATTAAAACATAAGTCAAAAAACTGTACACAAACCTTTTTAGAAATGTTGTTTGTAATAACTCCAAAATGGAAAAAGCCCAAGTTATCTGATGGATTAATAAGAAAATAGAGGTTTATCTATACTCCGTATTTTACTCATCAATTAAAAGGAAATGAAAGAGGGACAGTCCACAACATGAGTGAACACTGAAAAGGTGATGAAAAGAGAAAAAAAATCAGCCACAAAAGTCCATATGTTGTCTGATTCTATTTATATGGAATGCTCAGAATAAGTGAATCTATGAAACAGAGACTAAAATTGACAATTGCCTGGGATTGATCTTGGTGTCAGTTGGGGTGAATAATGATTACTAATGCATATGGAGTTTCTATATGGGCTGATGAAATATTTTAAACTGCTTGTGGTGATGGCTGTAAAATTCTATGAAGATTCTAAAAATAACTGAATTCTATACTAAAGTATTTGTTTTTGTGAGTTAAATGTCCATAAAACAAAAACAAGCAAGCAAATTGCTAAGAGGCTCAGAGAAAAAAACCTAATTCACTAGTCATCAAATAAATTTAAAAAAGTAAAATCAGAAATGCAACTCAAGACGACTCTGAGATTCCATCTCACACCTTTCAGAATGGCTAAGATCAAAAACTCAAATGACAGCACATACTGGCAAGGTTGTGGAGAAAGGAAAACACTCCTCCATTGCTGGTGGGAGTGCAAACTTGTACGACCACTATGGAAATCAGTCTGGCGATATCTTAGAAAACTTGGAATAGCGCTACATCAAGATCCAGCCATACCACTTCTGGGTATACATCCAAATGATTCCTCACCAAACCACAAGGATGTTTCCTCATCTGTGTTCATAGCAGCCTTATTTGTAGTAGCTAGAAACTGGAAACAACCCAGATGTCCCTCACCGAGGAATGGATATAAAAACTGTGATACACACAATGGAATAATATTCAGCTATCAGAAACAAGGAAATCATGCAATTTTCAGCCAAATGGATGGAACTAGAGAAGCTCATCCTGAGTGAGCTAACCCAGACTCAGAAGGATGCACCTGGCATCTATTCACTTATAGTCAGATTTTAGCTATATAGTACAGGATATCTGTACTACAACCAATGCACCAGAAGGAACAGGAACATAGACTTTGTTACCTGTTAATGAGACACTTTGCACTAGTGGTGCTGACATGTAGGCACCCAGTATATGAGGAAGGCTTAGCCCTCATATGACTGCTGAACTGGGGTGGGGGACTGATGTGTGGGGACACTCCACTCTGGAAGAGTAGGATAGAAGGGAGAGGGGGTAGAGGGTGGGAGGGTGGGACTGGGAGGGGTGGAAAGAGGACACTGTGATGGAGATGTAACTTCAAATAATAAACATTAAAAAAGTAAAATCACTGTGACAGAGTATATATATATATATGTATATATGCATATATATCCAAACTAGAAATAAAAAGTGTATGCAAGTATTAAATGAGATCTATATGAGTATATACATTACAAAGAACAAAGAATTAGTCAAAGGCAACTTACCTCTATTAGGTGTATTCTGGTGACCTCTCAAGCTCAGCAAGCCTTAAAAATTCATTTATTCTGTTCAGAGCATGAAAAAAAATCCTCCTATTTCACATTCTTGCTCAAAAGACTGCTTTGCAACTCAGATAAGTAAAAATGGATAGGAAATGCATACACAAACATCCTTAGAAGCATTGCTTGTAATAACCCCAAAAAATGAAAAAAAAAACCCCAAAACCTGGATCTATCTTCTGATGAATGGGTCTATAAATTAAGGTATACCCATATACCAGAGTGATATTAACCAATAAAAAAGAAATGAAATATGAACTTGGCATTTAAAAGACAGCCCCTGAAAGTGTTACAAGTGAAAGGAACTTTGTCTATGTTTTGCTTAAGTGTACAAATTAAGAGAAAAGCTGCATTTGATGGAAAGCGATAAGCTCTTCTCTTCCCATTCCTTCCGGAGGTCACTATAAGCACCCACATGCCATCCCTTGGGGTGTCAGATGAAATAACAGCAGCCACTCCTCATTGTTTGTTCCAAAAGATCTGGTGGCGTTGCCAAGTGCTGCAGTGTTTCCTCGGCATCTTTATACTGTCAGCCTAAGTTCTGTTTCTCTGCAGTAATACATGGGAAATATTTTCATATCAAACTCAGTAGCTTCCACGCATTAAAAAAATGAAAAGCATGCTACAAAATAATCTGGGTGTTACCTAGACAAACTAAGTCCTGAATCAACACAATTCACAATGATTTTGGATATATCGAGGCACTAGACTAGGTTTTATTGTGAGGCAAATAACTCACTAAGTCCACGGGAGTGACTGTCATTGCCTCTTCCCCTCAGAGGGCTTTAAAGTGGGCCTGTGGCTTGTGTGCTGCTGAGCTTAAATAAAAATAGAAAAGGAAGTAGACGGCACACATTGCCTTCTCTCTTCCCTTGCCTAGCTATGGTTCACTCTTCTAGAACCTCTCTCAGATAGAATATGAATATTGAAGGCGTATTTTTATTGTAATATTAAATTTCAACCTCCCTTTCAATAAGAATGAAGGATTTGCCGGGCGGTTGTGGCGCACGCCTTTAATCCCAGCACTTGGGAGGCAGAGGCAGGAGGATCTCTGTGAGTTCGAGGCCAGCCTGGTCTACAAAGTGAGTCCAGGACAGCCAGAGCTGTTATACAGAGAAACCCTGTCTCGAAAAACTAAAAAACCAAAACCAAAACCAAAACAAAAACAAGAAAGAAGGATTTAACCGCCAGGTTGCAGATTGTTGTTTTCACCAGGTTACTGCTCAGACCAGTGCTGCTTTCTTTCTGCAGCTGGGTCTGGTCACCCTCAGAATGGTGGTCCTGAGATTTCCCCAGTCTCACTTGCTGTCCTAGAGTTCCAGGACTCCAGTCTAGCTTCAACTTCTTGCCTAGAGTCAAGCTGCAGCGGGTGGCTGCTGATCCTCTCTCTGTATTCTTCCCCAGATGAAGGGGAGAATCAAGTGGAGTTGGCATATCCCTAAATCAGAGCCTGCTATTAGCAGACCAGGAGCAGACCTGCACTGGGGGGGACTCGGACCAAGCAGGCCATTTTCACCTGCGTAATAACAGGCTTGGGAGTAGCGAAGCGGCGCTGGCACAGCAAGCAGGCTCTGGAGCAGGGGAGGAGCGCAGGCGGCGGCCGCCCGGGGGCCCTGGAGGAAGAGGAGGGGGAGAAGGAGGAGCCCGAAGCGCCCAGAGCAGCAACCGAAGCTCGGCCTGAGTTGCAGCAGAGGGAGCGACGGCGGCTCGGAGACTCTGCAGCCTCCTAGAGCCCGGAGTCCCGGCGGGGACAGCAGCGGGGAGCGTCCGCGCCCTAGCCACCGCACCCCGGCCTTGCCAAGCCACCGTCGCCTCGCCGGGGGCACTGTCAGCCATGGCCTCACCGCCGGATCTGCAAGATGAGCAGCTGCCTCTGGCTAGTCCCGGGTCCCAACGGTTCGGGGGACTGGGGGAGGGGGAAGATGAAGCTGCGGCGCAGAAAGGGGCCAGGCCAGCGCAGCGGGACGGGGAGCCTGCCTGGGGATCGGGCGCTGGAGCTGGGGTAGTGTCGCCGCGGGAACTGTGCTCCGGCCCCGCCCGGTCTCCTCCCGTCGCCATGGAAACTGCATCCACAGGTAAGACCGGCGGGCACCACGACCCCACAAATGGAGGCCGAGACCCTGGTTCTTAGAGATCCCCTAGTCTACAGCTCTCTTCTGCATCTTCCTGGCCTTTCTGCCTGGGGCACCAACCCCAGCAGGGTTTCGCCTTGGGCGACTGTAAATGTTAGCGGACTGGTGGAAAACAGCAGCGTGCTGTCAGGGGCTAGGAGGAAGAAGGCTATCTGTTCTGTTATTTCATTATTACAATAGTTTCAGCCTTAGACATTGTCCTTGTTGGCTACTGCTGTGCCCCCGAACAAGTTTCTCCTTCTTGTCAGGGGCCTCGGGGCAGCAGGGCGGGCAAGGCAGGTTGTGATGGTTTTCTGGGGCGTGTTTGCGCGCAGCGTGCTGGGAGGGCGATCGCAGACTTAGACAAGCAAACAACCGGGAGGGCCCACGGTCTGAGGATTCTCCCGCTGGGTTGAGAGGAGCGAGTACAGCAGCGACTTTATTTCTCCTTTTTCCTTCTCTCAAGGAATCACCACACCCTATTCTTTTCCAATTCCCCTTCCAGCTCTGCTCCGTTCTCCCGCGCTGAAAACAACCCCCAAGGAGTCTTGCGCTTAATTCCGGAGGGAGGGACAGCATCGTAGGAGGGTTGGGAGTTGTAGCCTTCCCCCCTTTTTTTTTTTTAATTTCCTACTGCTCATTACCTGAATCTATCAGGGAATATTGAAACTTGGAACCCCAAAATGTGAAGGTCCTGGCTGTGGATTGGAGTGTTGGGGTTGTGGGTTAGTGGTCCAGGCAGTTTACCAAGCCTTTGCGTTTGAAAAACAAACCAAGCAAAACAACAACAAACCTGCCATCTGTTCGCCCTCTCTTCCCCGACTGACTCGCCCTTCACAGCCAGAACAAGTCCTTGCCTGGCAGGATCAAGCCGGGAGCCATGCCTTGTCCTAGCTGTTGGAAGCTAAAGACGCACAATGTGAAGAGGGGTGGTAATCTGGTAATCTCTGTTTCCCGAAGAAATACTGTAGGGGGTAGTGTGTTGTGTTGTCTGAGAGGCTCTGCTGTGCTGGAGTGGGAGTTGTGTAGTTTTGGTAATGTAGTAAGAGGCCTGGGTAGTGGGTGTTCCTGGAGGAGGGGATGTGGGAGACGGGCGGCGGTGGACGGGACTGGCATATGTGTTCTTGGCAGCTGATTTAGGGAAAACCCTTTCTTAAGCCAACCCATCTCTAGGGTTATGTGGAGTGCCAGCAGGTTGTCTAAACTCTGCTCTAGAACAAACACTATCTAAGCTAGGAAAGGGGATTTGGAGAATGTGTTGAATAATGGGAAGAAAAAAGTAGGGACCAAGAAATAAAAAGAAGGAAGTGAAAGAAGGTGGGGGAAGATAGGAGGAGGGGAAAGAGGAGCTGGGAGCTGGGGGGTAGGTGGTTAGTGGCGGTGCCCGGGGTGGGGGGACAGAAGGGAAGAAGGGAATGTGAAAAGACCCAAAGGCTGACAACCTCATTTGTCATACATTAATTGCTATGAGTTGTATGGTGGGATTTAAACCTAATAATAGTTTCCTGGTCTCTCTGGAAACTTCTTGTGTCCAGATGAAGAGAAATGAAAACGTATAACTGCAAGAGCAAAAGGCAAATAAATGATAACAACCTAAAACTGTTTGTGCTGGTGGTTTTCGCTGAGGGTGGCTCACAGTTCAGACCCATTATCTACCATACTCACAGTAAATTCTTTGTTTATAAGATTTACCTACTTCCTGTTAGTGTCATTAAGGGCAAGTGGGTAAGAAAAGGAAGTCTCATGTTAGTTACATGCACCGAAATGCTTCTAATGTACTTACGAATGTAGATACACATATATGCAATATAATATTCTGATATAGTATACATTGTGGAATTATTACATCAAGCTGGTTAATACAACTGTGATCATTTCTTTTTAATGGTGAAACATTTACAAGTGTACCCTGCGAATCAGACAGATGCAAAGTCCTGGTACAGAATAGTGACTAGATGGAATAGTCACCATCTTCCCTATTTAGCATCTTTAGTATGAAGTTATTTTGTTTGTCAAGTAATTTAGGGGTTTCCTCTCCCGAGCATCAAATGAACTAATAAAATCAATCAAGTTGTAAGTTTGGGTGGGAGGAGGTTGAAAGAAAACATACAGATGTTTTAAAAACTTAGATGTACATATTTGTATAGAAATTTTTAGTTGATTATTACTGCATGAAGGGATTTCTCATATGATTGTTGTCTGGCTAATGTTCTAAGTCTTTAAGCTCCATACTTCATAGGTAAGATAGGCTGGTATATAAGATGTGAATGTTGGAAATGGAAGCCAAGTAAGTAGCCATATATTTTAAAAATCCAAATAAAAGCAGGCCAAGCCTCCTTATGTACTGTGTGTGTGTGTGTGTGTGTGTGTGTGTGT
>CAJQZJ010034299.1:2379598-2399214 GCA_907164525.1 Lophiomys imhausi | reverse complement strand
TTCCCATTTTCTCTCCATACATTACAGCATCAATCTTCAGCCATTTGACCCCATTTCTCTGACAGACATTGATTGGAACATACATACATACATAAAACATACATAAAATAAATAAATTTTTAAAATGAAAAAAAAATAATGGTTCATGCAAATATGTGTATGTATGTACGTATGTATGTATGCATGTATGTATCTCTCTATCTATGTATATTCCACTTGTTTTATGATTTCAGAGCTGGTTGTTTCGAGCTGAACAACCAGTTGATGTGATCTTACCTGGAGTAGAATACCTCTCTTGTTCCTAGCTTTCCTCAGTACTTTGTCTATTGTACTTTGTTTACAGTTGAAGCCTTGTGGAGTTTTCTCCATCAAGTTTGGCATGTTCGTTGGTGTCATTATTCTTCAACTCACATTTGGACAGTCATGTTGATGAAAATTTGAGTGTAGCTTCTGATATTACCAGGAGACACAATCTTGCAGGAAACTCTGACCCTTTGGCTCTTACAGTCTTTCCACTCCTTATTCTGCAGTGTTTCCTGACCTTAGCTGTGGGAGTGTTTTGTGAATGTATTCATTGGAACTGGATTTCACAACTCTGCATTTTGATGGATTGTGGTTTTCTGTAGTGGTCTCTGTTTGTTGCAAAGAGAAATTTCCTTGATGTGGGGTGAAAACCATGCTCATCTGTAGGCATAAGAACAGATATTTATAGATTGTTGTTAGGGATGATGCTGATTTAGTAAATTAGTGGTTGTACATTCCCTAATAACTACAATTTCATTAGCACTGAGTAGTTAGGTATGTTTCTAGTACTAGCCATAGTCTCTTTCTTGTTGAGTGGGTTTTAAGTCCAACTAGAGAGCTGTTGGTTACTGCTAAGATGTGTGCGCCACTACTCTACCCTTAGGTCTAACAAGCCATGCTGGTCTTGATGTGGTTCATAGATTTCCTATCTGGGTAGGACTATTAATTATCTCCACCTTTTGGAAGCTTGCACAGCTCCTTACAGTTTTGTAGTTAAATTATTTCAGTAGTGACAAAGGGAGCTTTGAAAAATGAACTGGAAACTTAGTGGGCAAAGAAAATGAAGGTCATATTTTTTTAATTTATTTTTTATTTCTTCAAGTTACATCTCAGTCACAATCCCCTCCCTACTCCCCACTCCAGTCTCACCCTCACACCCTCTTCCCCCTCAACCCCGTATCCTCTTCCCTTTTTTTGTTTAAGGTATATCTTTCCCCCCCAAGAGCTCCCCCTTTCATTCCAACAAATGGTTCTTTCTCTTATAATAATAAATACAATACAAAGCAACAGAAATAAATAGACCACAATTATGGGAGTTATATGGCTTAGCATACATTCCTAATGTCCAGTCCATTTGTATTTGGCACCTGACTTTAACATTCTACTATCTAACCATCTCCATGAGTTTAAAGTTCTATATCTAACTCAGTCTTCATACTAACTTGCATCACAATTTTAAAAACATCTTCTTAGGTCCAGAACACCCTCTTGATTCCGAAACAACTCAAAATTTAACTATGAGACTCTAGCTATATATTCTTCAACCACCTCAGAGACTTGAGAGGGATAAATATATCTGATTATATAGGAAGTGCAGGGCCGGCAGCTTCCAAAACTAAGGAATGACATACCAGTGGCTGCCTGGAGAGTTCCCATTTACTTTCCATACATTACAGCATCAATCTTCAGCCGTTTGACCCTATTTCTCTGACAGACATTGATTGGAAAGCAGGAATTATGAAGGACTTGCCTACCCTGTCTTGGCAGAGCTAGGGTGTCAACTTACCTGCTTCCACGTTTTGTCCTTTTTGGACAGCGTTCTGTCTACAGTTGAAGCAAGGGATTTTTTAAAGGCCATATTTTTAAGAGACTATGTATCGATGCATAAACACTCTTCACTAAAATCATCACAAAGATCATGGGTAAAAGAACAAGCTAGGTTTTCTTTTCCTTAAATACTGTTTGAGATCAAAGAGAACAGTGAGAAGATTTTGAACTAGAGAGTCTACTGTTTGAGGAGGATGCTATGGTAATAATGTGTGAGAAAGGAGAGGGAAGAGTTTCCCACTTCATATTTGCCGTGTGTGATATAAACGGATAGACTGGAAAAGCTCACACAGACAGAATGTCTGGAAATGCTCGACAAGTAAAATTTCTCATCATTTATCTGATGAGACCAGTTCCTCAGATGCACCCACCTTACGTATTGTGGTGCTGAATTAGTAGTTTCAACATTACTCCAAGTGTCTTTTGAGAAGATGACTAAGTTCTAAAAGTTAGAATGGATACTCTCCAAAGACAGAAAAACAGTTGATTCTTTCATCCTCATCAAGAGTGAAAGCTAATAATGTATTATAAAGAAAATATAAATCTTTTGAAAACAAGGAGTATGTTGATCTCCAGAAATTCATAGGTCACTAAAATACAGCTCACACAACATAATAGTTCTCTTTTTCAGATTTACCATCTGAATTATCATCTCTTTTCGGAATTACCTTCATATACAGAGTACTGAGTATGTCCAAGAATTCAACTTGTAAATGATGTAGAATGTATGCTCTTTAATTGCACAAATATTGTTGTTTCAAAGGATGACCAATATGCCACAGAGTAGCATTAATAGGAAAAAGACACTTTAGTGTTTAAAAGCAGCAAGATTAAGTGTTCTTAAAAATATATTTTGTCTTAATTAAAAATTCTTTTGAGAGAAGGAAATGTGTGTTAGATGGTCTTATAATTTAAAAGACACAAAAGAGTATATAGAGAAAAAGAAATCATATTTGTAATTTATTTTTAATAAGATAGTATTTGATTGTCAATTCTACTATTGTTTAGTGAATCCCTGGTATATACCAGATGCTCTTGTAAGCACCGGGATATAGTAGCGAAATGTATGAATCTATTTCCCCAAAAGTATATTTTGGGGGCTGGGGTGGGGAAGGAGAGAGAGAAGGCTGCAATCAGAAAGGACACCTGAAGAGATATAAAGCACAGTGGAGAATGTCCAAACTGAGTAACGATTGTTGGAGGGATTGTCAGAGAGACTTCTTTGACAAGGTGGCACGGATTCAGGAACTTGCAGAAGGTAAGACTCCTGAGAGAAGGTAATTTCAGACTCTGGGCACAAGTCTACAGTGAGTGTTCCAGGAACACTGAAGCACCAGAAAGGACAGTAAAGCAAGCTTGAGAATAACGGTAGATAAGCAAAGGCTGAAAGGTAAGATCGGGTCCTTTAGGCCCTTGTCACCACTTTGGCTATTAATCTTGAGTAAAAAGGTCAGAGGTCTTTCCCCCTACTGGGGGACTTATTTTAAGTGGCTCACATTGCTTGTCATGTCAAGAATCTAACCCAGGAATGATGGGGGTATATTTGGAGGAGGAGGGAGCAGTTTGTAGATCATGGTGACTTGAACCAGAGTGATAACGTTAGAGATGCAAAGTGGCCAGGTTCTACATACGTTACTAATGTGTATTCTGAAGATGACGTTGTATCTCAGTGGATTACAGATGATATGTGAGTGGAAAAAATAATCTTTCAGATTGTACAATGGATCTTGCCTTGAGCAAATATAAGAATACAGTTGCTGTTAACTTGGATTAGAGGGTTTTAGAAAGAACAGGGTTTAAGGGGCAAACACGGAATTAGGTTTCAGAATTTTTGATTTTGAAGTGTCAGATCCAAGATGGAGATGTCAAGTTTCCAGTGTCCGATGGGCATGAAACATGGTCTGAAGTAGCAATACACATTTGGGGGTTGTTGACAGAGAGACAAGTTCACAAGGGAGTCAGTTTTCACAGTCAAGGGTTTCTGAGGCACTTGAGTATCCAGATGTCCTAACTGAAAGTTAAGTGTCTACTGCCACACTTGCTGGACTATTGAGAGGGGGGTGAAGATATTACGGTCTTTTTTTTTTTTTTGAGACATGATTTTTTTTTATATATATAAGTACTTTATTTTTTTTCTTCAAGTTACATCTCAGTCACAAACCCTTCCCTATTCCCCCTTCCTGTCCCACCCTTCCACCCTCTTCCCCCCCCCAACAGCTTTCCTTTTCAATCCAGCAAATGGTTCTTTCTTATAACAGTAAATTCTATACAAAACAGCAGAATTAAATATGCCACATTTATGAGAGTTAAATGGCCCAGTATACCTTCCCAATGTCCAGTTCATACATATTTGGCCCCTGACTTTAACCTTCTACCTTCTAACCATCTCCATGAGTTTAAAGTTCTATAACTGACTTAGCTTTCATACTAACTTGCATCACTATTATAACCATCTTCTTAGATCTAGAATGCCCTCTTGATTCCTAAACAACTCAAGATTTAGCTATGAGACTCAAGCTGTCTATTCTTCAACCACCTCAGAGAGCTGAGAAGGATAAATATATCTGATTATATAGGAAGTGCAGGACCTGCAGCTTCCAATACTAAGAAATGACAAACCAGTGACTACCTGAACAGTTCCCATTATCTCTCCATACATTCCAGCATCAGTCTTCAGCCTTAAGAAAAACAAACTCCTAGTAATGCATGCATGTCACCTTGTTAGCTACTATGACAGTCTATCACAGATATTCTCTAAGTTACTCAGTAATCAAGTTGTTAAGAGACAAGCAACATTTGCTTATCTAAATACAAGAGATAGATAGGGCATCTTCAAAAACCCCAAGAGATCTGCAGAATATGGCATTCAAAGATGTGGTCTTAAATTAAGATTTTTTTGATATCATGACATATCAGCTCCTGACAGCACCCCCTATTCTACTCCAAGTAGAAGATAAGCATCGAAGAATCTCCAGTGTGAGATGGTTGAATTAGTGGCAAGCCTATCTCTTGGCATGTAAAAACTCCTTGCTTCAACTGCAGACAGACTGCTGTTCAAAAAGGACAAAACTTGGTAGCAGGGAAGTCGACAGCCTAGCTCTGCCAAGACAGGGTAGGTTAGTCCTTCATAATCCCTGCTCTACAATAAATGTCTGTCAGAGAAACAGGATATTATGGTCTTAATGCTAGGTGAATGGGACAGTAAAAAGATGAGGAGAAATCATAGAAATTCTGATCGGCTTTTGGGATTCCCTCGGAATCTGTGGTCTTAAGCGTATGTGAGAGAAGTCACCACATATACTATAACCTCCCTGCCTTCTCTTCCTTCTTCTCTTTCTCTTCCTTCTTTTTTTTCTTTTCCCAGCCACTTTCAGCCAAACTTTGATTTGTAGATAAATGTAGAGTAGGAAAACAGTTAGATGATTTCTGTTTTAATTTTGCAGTAATCATGACTGTATTTAAGGTCATATGCAAGGCAGTGAATACATAATGCATCATGGGACCTGTGGGAAGGGTGCAGTACAGGCGAAGGTGGTAAACGAGAGATTACGGTCTGCTGGAGGAAGGGGTCTGGAGTAAGAGAGCTGAAAGAATAAGAAGCATCAGTTGGAGAGTTGGGATGTTTAAGATAGAGAGGAGGAGGTAGATGGGGTCCCAAAAAGGACAGCTTATTGGAAGAGCTGATTCTTGGAGGATGAGGATGGGAGTGAAGTGAAAATCTGCATGATTACCAACAACACAGAACCATGACAGACATGGGAGAGCGGTGGCAAGTGACATGTTAGTTGATATCTTTAGGAAAGAATATAATAACCTGGGCTATAATCTACAGGATTTGAGGGGGAGACAAGAGTGGTATAAATATAAATTCTGAATATAGGTTCCAGGAAGTCTGTTTAATATGTGCAGGATGTAGGAAGTGAAACTTAAAATAGCTCACGATTGGGTTTGGAAAGGTTGAGGATTGTAATGATAGAAATGAGCGAGTGAAAAAAAAAGAAATGAGCGAGTGGTATGTCACAGTATGAAAGCCTTTTCTGTGATCCCATGTAGGGATCTCAGAAAGTCTCACAGTAAGAAGTAACAGTTCCCTGCCTGTTATAGACTGGCCAAATTTGAAAATTATTACAAGTAGGGATGCTATGCTTTGAGACATTGATGAACTATGTATGATAAGGAAGGACAACAGTGAGGTAACAATGCCTTTGAAAATTTTGTGATTTGAGAAATTGCTGGAAGAAGGTAAATACTGTCAGCAAGAAGAAAAGAACTCCATGAGATATGATCCTTAAAGTCAGTTTGATGAAGCAAAAGAAGAAGACAAGATCCAGCTGACTTCTTAGGGAAGAACTGAGATGAATAATTTGTAGAAGTGGATTTTTACTGAGTGCAAAATGGTGCTCTAGTAATTAGACAAGGCCAGATGAGATTGCCTCTGTTTCCAACGCTGAAGCAAAAGTGAGATTGTTGATGTGATAGGGAACTTCAGAAAGGAAGGTATTTGTGATGGCTGAACTCCATGCCTTCCTGGAAGAGGGCTGCTTCTTGTCTTCACCACTGGACACCATGTTCACTGTATATTTCTGTATATTTCTCAAAAGCAAATCAGAAGCCACTTAATAACTGCAGGAATAGTATCCATCATTAAAACCACAGATAACTTAAAAATAATGACCTATCATGCATTCTTCCCAAACTGTAGTTTTGTAAAACCTCTCTAGTTCTCCACTGTGAAGAAATTTCCTTAGTGTAACACTTAAGAACTTTATCATTGTGTCCAACCTTAGTTCAGTAGTCTAAATATTAAACATGTGACCTGTAAGCATTTATTTTTATTTTTGAACTCTCTTCCTTTTTTCTTTTACTAGCAGATCTAGTTCCATAAATACTCAACATAAAATTTCTAAAATATTTTGGGAATTCATTAACTAGTTCCGTGATGCTAAAAGTCTCATCTGATTTGTTCTTGATTTCCCCTGCCTCACTATCTGTGTATTTATAATACACAGTATTACATTTGTAATTACATATGTTCCAATTACATATAAAATTTGCATATTGCTTATTCATATAAGGCCATGTTTGCTCATTGCTTTCTGATGTACATCTTCATCTCAAACAGCTCTTTCTAACTTTCTGACATGAATTTGCTGATTCATCTACTGAATGAGATTATTGTAAAATCAATTATAGACCAAAACCTTTATCGTCAGTGCAGGCAATGTTTGAATATTGTATATGTTTCAAAATACTTTGAACTTTGCTTTGCTCACTCAATAAAGACAAATGCTTGGACAATAGGAGATTGTATTTGAGTTATTGCAGGTCTAGTTGGCGGGAATAAGAAACAAAAGCTGATCTTTGACATGGATTTTTCAACTCTTAAAAGGTATCACTTCTCAAATTAAGGTCTGCAGACTTCTTGCTCACATGTAGCCATCCATGGATAGATCTCCAAACAAGGGTACAAGCTCACCAAATGCAAGTTAAAGGTGACAGAGCACCAATTGTCTTAGTCACTCTTCTATTGCTGTGAGGAAATATCATGGCCATGGCAACTTACAAAAGGTAGCATTTAGTTGGGGACTAGTTTGCAGTTTCAGAGGGTTAGTCCGTGATCATCATAATGGGGATCATGATAACAGGCAGTCAGGTATTGTGCTGAAGTAGTAGCTAAGAACTTACATCTTGATCTACAAGAAGCAGGGAAAGGAGAAGTGGCCCTGGGCCTGGCATGAATGTTTGAAATCTCAAAGCCCACCTCAGTGACACATCTCCTCCAAGAATGCCACACCTCCTAATCCTTCCTAAGCTGTTCCAATAGAAGTCAGACTTTCTAGGAACCTTGTGATGCGAAGTTGGACACAGCAACAAACTTTCTAGATTTTCTTCTTCTTAATATATCTCAGACTAGATCCTGGAAAAGGCTAGCAACAAGAAGATACCAAAGATCATGAACAAAAACACTCAAAGCAAGACATTCCTCTCAGGAAAGAAGCACCCAGCAAGATTTAATGCTTCTAGACAGTAACCGTTCTGCCTGGAGAGTACCAGGAAATAAATGGAGGCCCCATTCTAGCTGAAAATCTGAGCCTTTTGCCCCTTAAGCCAGTGGTTTTCAACCTGGGAGTTGTGACCCCTTTGGGATTGAGTGACCCTTACACAGGGGCTGCCTAAGGCCATCAGAAAACACAGATATTTATATTATGAGTCTTAACAGCAGCAAAATTAGAATTATGGAGTAACAATGAAAATAATTTTATCGTGGAAGGGGGTCACCACAACATGAAGAACTGTATTAAAGGGTCACAGCATCAAGAAGGTTGAGAACCATTGGCTTAAACTGTTAAAGGTCCCAAAAGGAACAATCTTAACCCTATGGCTAGCCAGGGCAGTATTATAGGGAGCCAAGCCGATAGTCAGGAGTTTCACCATTGCTCGCTCAGTAGCAAGGATGCTAAGTAGAGAAGTTCACTTCATATCTACCCATCCACCTCAAGGCAGGCATCCTTCTTCACTCAGGTATCAGAGCATATCAGTCAGACCTGTGGTCTCATAGGCTCAGGTTGCAATTGGACAATAATTGTTATGGAGCTGGAGAGACAGGCCAGTGGTTAAGAGCACTGGCTGTTCTTGCAGAGAACCCAGGTTTGGCTCCCTGCACCCACTCAAAACTCTCTGTAGCACTAATTCCAGCAAATCTAATGTCCTCTTCCAGCATCCTTGGATACCAGGCATATATGTGGTGCCTATATGTACACTCATGTACATAAAATAAAAGTAAGCATGTGTCAGAAAAAAAAAATCCAATTCTTATATCAAGAGCAGACAAGGGCATTCCAACATTAAAATTAGAAATTACCTGGCAATGATTTTAAAGGAGCTGCTACAAAAATAGGCTAATAAGTAATCACAAATATACTTAAAACAATAACATAGAAATAGAAAAAATTCAAAGAAGTAAAAGCTATAAAGAACCAGACACGAAGGCACAGGCCTGCCTTTGTAGCCCTAGGGACGCTGAGACAGCAGGGTTATGAGCTGGACACCAGTCTGGCCTACACAAGATGACCCTGTTTTAATAAAATCAAATAAAATGAAACGAAGCACAGCAACAATTTCTATAAGGAAGAACTCAGTTGGAAAAGTTTCATTTGACAAATCTAGCATCTGAGAGAAATGAACACTATCTCTCAGTGGGTGGGCTCAACGAGAAGGTGGACAGACTGGAGTAAAGGTCAGCGCACTCGAGGGTAAACAGCAGAAGCAGCCAGCTGGGGCGAGAGAAAGAGAAAGAGAGAGAGAGAGAGAGAGAGAGAGAGAGAGAGAGAGAGAGAGAACAGACTAAAAACGCAAGTGGATAGAGAGAGAGAAAGAGAGAGAGAGAGAGAGAGAGAGAGAACAGACTAAAAATGCAAGTGGATAGAGAGAGAGAAAGAGAGAGAGAGAGAGAGAGAGAGAGAGAACAGACTAAAAACGCAAGTGGATAAATCACAAAAGCTTTCCCTCCCTGGTACAGAATGTTCAAAGGACTTGCTTTCTTTCCAGTTCTGGGTTCAGTCGCGGTCTTCAGAAGGAAGTAACTAGATATACATACCTGAAGGCCTGGAGATATTTTTCAGGTTTATAATACTGTCAGTTCTGACTATCCTTATGTGGACAGTGTATATGAGCATATGTAAGCCAAGTTCTTAAGGCAGAGTTTGCCATGCACTGCGGGACTATTGGCATTTATTCCTTAACACCATAACACAGAAAGTATGTTTATTTACAGCATCCAAGGAACCTGAGGTTAGAGATTATGTGACTTGTCTGAAGTCACACAGCTGGTAAGTGGCAGCCTGAGGCCTTGAACCTTAGATTCTGAATCGCTCTTCTTAATGACCTTGCTCCTCACTCTGGGCCTGTACTGGGATTTTCTTGTGTAACATCCATTTTATAATTTGAACAGTAAAAGATGCATACTAAGTAGAGTGTTAATCTGCATGAAATATAAATTAGAGCAATTATGAAATGGTTGTGGGGAAGGTGGTGGCTAAAATCAGGTAGATAGAACTTAGCAGTGCTTATACATGAGCCTCAGCCAAAAGCAATGATTAGTTGCATTTAAAAAAGAATTTAATAAAGATGCTAGCAAACTCCTGTTAAGAATGCGCCAACTAACTGCTTAAATAAAGTCAGAGGGCCATAGGTACAGAACTGTGACCTGTATACAGAAAAAAAATGCAATTTTTTTTTTTTTGTTAACTGCTGATTTTAAGTCACTTGGGAGACACAGCCATCCTCGAAAGGATGAACTGTTAGATTCAGCATGCACCAATAGACAGGCGAGCTGTGCAGGGCCCAGCAGAGCCCTGAGTGCGTTGTCAGGGGCAGAAACAGGAGAAGAAATCTTAACTGCAGTGGGAAAAGCTGAAGACTTACATCCCGAATAGAAAAAAAGATAAAATAAGTTATGACTGTTGTCAAAAACCACACGAAGTATGGTCAGATGACTTGGGGTCTGGGCAGGAAATGTTTGCATTACTCCAGGGGATGGCCCCTGTGACTGCTGGGAGGCCCCCAGGAAAGGACTGGGTTTAAATGCTGTCGGAACTATGATGTGGGAGTACTATCTACACTGCCCTCCACGGTGAAGAGACGCCTGTAACTGGAGGTATGCAATCAAAGCGGTGCTGGTTGGTTCTGTGACAAGGAGGGGTTAGAAGAGAGGAGATACATTAGATAGGTAACTTTCAAAAGTCTTCAGAATTACAGTCGCTTGTTGAGAATCTGATGAAAGCTTTGCAGTCTTTTCCCAGGGAAATTTTACTAATAAATACCACTTTATATGTAAATTCGTGCCCCATCCCCAACCCCAGGCCTTCTATGGTTATAAATAATTTCCTAACTCTTTAGAATTCAATGACCCCAGACATTTTTAAATTCACCACTGTTTACCTAGCAGATGTAGTTTCATAATTCAATACAATTTTGCTTTTGTTTGTCCAACAACTATTTGGTTAAGCACTAACTACACACACACACACACACACACACACACACACACACACACACACACAGGGTATGAAGTTGAATAGCAATAGAAAGATAAATGCAGCAAAGTAGGAATGTGTCAGGCTGTGAGGAGGAGCTGTGTAGAGGGTCATGTCTCAGCTGCAGGAGTGACAGTGTATTACTTTAACTGTAGCACGAGATGCCTCTTGCACCCATACTGGCTGAGAATAAGTTAACTTTGCTTTCAACCAGATAGTAGCCTCTAAGTACCCTATTTACAGAAATGTTAGAGCTGCACTGCTTAACACACCATTAATTTGTTTAACGGAGCTTTTTATTCTACGTAATTGAAGAGTAAACTGCAACCTAGTATGCTTGAATTATCAGAATTGAACTTACATGAGTTTATTTATTTATTTTTAGGCTGAATTCATGGTGCTGTAGACTGTGTCTTTTTTTTCTTTACCAGAAGTGGGAGATAGAATAAATCTGCATCATTGTACTACATTTTGGATCTATTTTGTTCATGCCCATGGCTGTCTCCATTTTGCTTTCTCTGTCATGCTCTGGTGCATCTAGGGAGCACTCACCTGAGGAGCACAATCATCTAGGGACTGCTCACCGGAAGAGCACTACCATCTAGGGAGTGCTCACCCCAGGAGCACCATCATCTAGGGAGTGCTCACTGGAGGAGCACCGTCATCTAGGGAGCGCTCACCGGAAGAGTACTACCATCTAGGGAGTGCTCACCCCAGGAGCACCATCATCGAGGGAGTGCTCACCTGAGGAGCACCATCATCTATGTTGTGCTCACTGGAGGAGCACCGTCATCTAGGGAGTGCTCACCTGAGGAACATCACGCTATTCCAGCTGTCCATTCACCATACTTGTGAGCCAAATAAATTTTTCTTCTTCATATGTTACCTAGCATCAAGTATTTTACTAGAATAACATAAAAATGGGTGAAGACGTATTTCCTAGAAATTGTAAATTTTAAAGTCAAACACGGATCTGCAGGCAGCAGGAAGAGAGAGAGACACATTGGGCCTGTCTTGAGCATTTGAAATCTCAAAGCCCATCCCCAGTGACACATTTCCTTCAATAAGGCCACAGATCCTAATAGTGCCACTGCCTATGAGCCTATAGGGACTTTTTTTTTTTTTTATTCAAATCGCCACAATTCCTGAAAGTAGTTTTTATCAAAATGTGTTAAACATGAAAAATCTCCACATTCTACCATACAGGGGAGCCCATCTCAGCCTCTACAGGCCTGTAGACTGAGCAAAGCCAAAGCTGCGACTCAGACCCCCAAATCTCAGGAGCTCTCCATTGCACCACACTACCCTTCTTCCCTTGAAATACAACCCAATAGCAAATGAAACCGTATCAGAGGACAGCAAAGCCAGGGTATGGGGTTCAGCTTCATTTTGTAAGGAGGGGATGAAGCAATAGGAGGAGTCCTAGAGGAAAGATGGAGAGAATGGGAGGCTGGCACAGAGATGATGATGCAACAGAAGCAAGGGCAGGGTGCCCGGAGAAGACATAGAACAAGAGAGGAGGAGGAGGGAATCACAACAACAACAACAGCAGCAGCAACAAAAGGAGAAAGAGTTGCAGAGGAGAGGTTTTCATAGAGGGAGGAAGATCGTTGAGGAAGCACATTGTTTAAAGTGGGGGAGGAAATATAAAGAGATGGGAGAGGTAGGCAGAAATGCTTCCCCGTGTTCTAGAATCCAGAACAAGAGGGAGCTTTTTCCTTTAATTCTCTCAGAAATTAGACTTCACACGTTTAGAGCTGCTTAGGTCCTTAAGTTGTCCAGGACTTTTCTAAATGGCGTGAACGGAGCAGCCTCAAGGGCAGGTGGGAAGATGCTGGGGTTCCACAGAGGGCTGCCCCGAGCTCCCTCAACCTGAGGCTCAATGAGAGCCAGCAGAGAGCTGAGTCAGACCTGTGGGCTGAAATGTTCTCTCCTTACCCTGGGAATTTTCCAAAGAATTCACACTAACTTTATCTAAATGAAGAAGAATTTAGCTCAGGGTTTCCCCTCAGATATTTGGGACTATTTATATACTTCCCCCTTCTGCACAACCAGCCCGGAGATGGCAATGCAGTGTTTGGGTAGTAGGAACAAGGACTTAATTGGATTTTCTTTTATCATCATGCATATATATATATACTTTGGGAAGCTAAGAGTGGCCAGGGAAAAGAAGAAAGTGAAAGAAGTGAGCATTTATTTGGTACCTGGCACCAGACAGGCAGCAGTAAGGAATGCTTCATAAACATCATACATTGCCCTTTTGGGTTGATGGTCAATGGAGATTAGCAAAGGCTTGGACTATCAGCTGGTTAATCTGAGTAAGAGTTACAAGTGATTTGCACAATCCTCCTTACTTCCAGCCAAGATCATGGTCTACACACACAAGAGGCATCTTCTAGTGAGGTCTCATTAGGCCAAATTAGGCTGTCTCCTAAGCCAATCAGTGGAGTTCAAGTTTTAGCCAGTGCCAAACATGCACTGTCAGGAATGTTTGCCTAAGCCATGCTGTTCCTGTGGTCAGGTATGATTTAGGGTCTCACCCATCCCTTCTTCAGTGATGGCTTGGGTCCATGTACTTGTTCAACTTGCATCAAATGAACGAATGTTTCTTTCTCCTCAACTCAATTCTCGGTCTCCCACAAGCAGAGGTTCTTTCTCCAGAAGTCCCAGTGGTCTTTAGCAGAGGCCAGGGTGCGTGCGTGCTCCCTGTGTGTCACTGCTTTTCCGTGTCTGTCCAAGGTGCTTGGAAGTTGAACTTCCTTCCTTTGTGTAAAGTTCATGTGACTAACTTAAGTCAAGTACAGTGTAAATTTACACTCTCATTTATGTCCATAACCATAATCAGCAGAAAATTCCCACAGGTCATGCCACTAGACATTTTCTTTGGCACAGACTGCCACCTCGAACAGCAGCACAATTTTGACAGATTTGATGAGAGCCAGTCGGTGATAAATGAGTTTTGTTAATGCTTTTTCAACTAACTGTATGGATGTCCTAGAGAGCAGTGTTTTTTATCTGAGATTGCCTTGACAGAGCTGCCCTTAGCAGCTCCTCCTCCTCCTCCTCCTCAGTCTCTGCCACTCACCTGGCAGCTCTGCCCTCAGAAGGGGGGTGCTGCAATGGGTGAGGGTCAAAACAAGTTAGATTGTTATTTTATATAAATTCTAAAAATGTTGGCAAGTTAACCGTTTAAGTAAGAAGGGCTAAAATGAAACTTTCCCCATCACTCCATGGGTCAAGCAGAGACTACAGTGTTGCCTATCAGGAATTTCTCAAGAAAGGCTTACTTTTAAAGTAAGAACTTTGAATTTTCTTAATCTCAAGTTGATTTTGTCTTGAGACTGAAGTTTCATATAGCCCAGGCTGGCCTTGAAGTCATTATGTGGCTGAGGGTGACTTTTAACTCCTGATCTTCCAGCTTCTACCTCCCATCCCATGTACTGAAATTATAGTCATGGGCTACAACACTCAACTAAGATATTCTTTGCATTTCCTTGTTGGATTTCATGGTTCTATCTATCTATCTATCTATCTATCTATCTATCTATCTATCTATCTCCTATTTTCTGAGACAGGGTCTCACTATGTAGCTCTGGCTGTCCCAGAATTCATTGTGTAGACCAGGCTGGCCTTAACCTCACAGAGATCCACCTGCCTCTGTCTCCTGAGTGCTGGGATTTGGAATTTCTACTCACTATGTCCTGGTCACTGATTTTGGGATCCTTTTCAGTACAGGTCAAATGTCTCTTATCCAAAACACTTGGGAACAGAAGTGTTCTAGATTTGGGATTTTGTTTAAGCTTAGTACATGGGATATTTGGGGAATGGCATCCTGGTGTAAACACAAAATTCACTTATATTTCACAGACATCTTAGGCACAAAATATGGGGTAATTTTATACAGTACTGTGAATATTTTGTGTGTGAAACAAGGCATCATGATATGGTATTTTCCACTTGGGAGTATGTCCTGTTGATATTCAATGTTTCAGATTTTGGATTATTCAGAAGCTGAACCTACACTGAGGTTTTTCGCTTTCAACTGACTATATGACCCATATAACCTCTACATCCAAAAAAGTAACAGTCTAAATTAACAAGCAATCCCAACACTTGGAGAAATTTTTCCATTTGTTATCTTCATGGACATGGTATTATAAGATAGGTTTGATTAATAAAATGGACATGCAATCAATAACCATACATTTCCAAATTAATATTTATAGACAAAGTAGTTCATAAAGTAGACAAATAGGAGATACTAAAGAGAGGGGCAAATTCTTATTAACGTGAAGAAATCTGATAGCTATTTGCACTGGGTGTTATGCTACGCATCCAACAGAAAAAGTGAGAACAGCTCTTATGGGAAGTGATCACCGAGCTGGGAAGAAGTGGTCACCAAGCTGAGGTTTTGGGGATGAGAATTAGCACGACAATGCCTGGAGGTGACTTGAGAGAAAGCCAGCCCTAACATCTTTTTCTGGTTTGTTTGCTTGTTGGTTTTGCCTCTGTTTGTCTCTCAAGCTCGGTCAATTTCTAGAACAGTGGTGGAGGAGCCCAGGACTCTCTTTGTTCGATTTGTCTTTAGGCCTCTAAACCATTCCTATGTCGCAAACAAAATCAGTCCTCCTCCCAGTGACTGCGTCTCTGAGAGTGCACATGGCTCTCAGAGGATTGTGTGCCTTGAACAGGTTTGAGGACATGTGGCTAAAGGCCAAGGGCACTCAGATCCATACTAGAAAAAGGCAATTTTCTCCAGCAGTAAGCTGTTCAGAAAACTCTGTTTTTAAGCAAGTAGATGAATTAAGAAGGGAAATCATGTGCAGTTTTAAATGTGAGACTTTAATAAACTCCCTGCTTCATGGGCTCAGGTTGTATATCCAAGGCCTTTGAAATGTCTATGACTTCTTTGTCCATTATGATAATTCAGTGATAAACTGCCAAGAAAGTCTGGGCAGAAGAGTGTTGGGTCCTCTGGGCTGAATACTGGGGAACAAAGTGACCGACAGATGTGTGTATGGAGGACATAGGTGTGTATAAACATTCCTGTGCCCATATGCTGACTATGATCTGTGGCTAAGATCACACAGACAGGAATTCTGGGATGAGAAGAATGCTTACAAAAGACATTTGGGGCCAATGAGGGGCATTTATTATGAGTGAAAAATGAGGAAAAGCTGTTCTTGGTCCAGAATTCATCATCTCAGAAAGTTGTCTCTCTTTTCTCAAAAATAAAAAACAGAAACAAAACAAAACAAAAACCAAAGCATCACTAAGCTTGCAGTAAGGAGTCAATAAGAAAGATCCCTTCAGTGTGTTCTCTTCTGACCTCACCCTTACTTTGCAGCAGCACTAACCTCATGTATCCTAGCCTTCTTTGCATCCCGCAATGCCCCACTCTTGGGTGGTTGTTTACAGACACCAGGGGGTGTTATTATAGAAAATTCTGTTTTTCTATAATGATTCAAGTTTATATCTTAAAATATGGAGCCTTGGTCAATTGTGTGTCCATAGTTCAGGCCACCACTAGTCCCCATCTACTGTAGTGCAGGTATGTGTGATGTTGGAGATTGAAGGATTTCCCTTTTTCATCTACCGTGTCCTCCTCTGTGGAACTGTCTGTGGCAGTGGCCTGAAATAGCTTCCCCTTTTTCCCCTGGGCCTTGAATCGTCTCCCTCTCCTACACCAAGATTATGACAGTAGTGAGGAATTATTTTGTTTTTGAGAGAGGATCTCATGTAGTCCAGTATGGCCCCACACTCTGAGGATGACCTTAGACCTCTGCTCTTCCTGCCTCCCCCCCCCCCCCCCCCCCCCCCCCGTGCTGGGAGTATAGTGTGGTGCCATCAGCTGCTGGTTTTATGTGTTCTGAGCTTCATGCTTGCTTGGCAGTCACTCTGCCATCTGAGCTATGGCCTCAGCCCTCAGTGGTGGGAACTTGTGTGAGAAGCATCTACAAGTGCACGTGAGCATGGCTCTCAGCCTGGCTTGACCAGATGTTGACAGGAATCCTGTGTGTGTCTCCTGAGGTCCGCCCAGAGAAGTCAGTGGGAATGGGATGATGGGCAGCCTGTCTGAGAACCCTAGTTTTTTTCTTTGTTTACAGTAAAGCACTCTTTGAGATGTTCTTCTCTGCTCAGGAGCCCTCTCGGAAGTGTGCTAGAAAAGCTCCGTGCAGTGTGGAGGCTGGAGGGAGCGTGGTGCCTTCTGGGGGTTAGCTAAGTACCTTCCCTGGCAGGCATTTCAAATGAGAGAGTGAGGCCAAACAAGAGGAGTTGAGACTGTTATGAAATACAGTAGCTAGAACTTGGAGATGAGGAAGAGAAGAATTATTTAAGTTTCTGGCTCAGCCCTGTGGGCGGATGCTGCTGCTGTTAAGTGAGATGCGGATACAGGAAGAGAAAAATCAATGGAAAAACACTCTCAAAGATGATCGCACTCCACTGCTAATGTAATCTATTAATATTGAACCCGGGTTTCACTGCACCTTAAGGTAATGGACATCAATAGTTTTGGTTTATATAGATGGAAAGAAACTATTAGAAGCCTAAAGCCATGCTTTATATAATGCCCTTGTACTAAAGATGCTGACTATGAATCTCTTCAACTTTAAAATTTTAAATGATACAGAGAATATATCATGTCAAATTCGTTTGCAAGAAGATGGATGATATAACTTTAATTTTAGTTTTTTTACTTTATTATCACTCCTTGGTATAGGTAAGCATTAAAGAATTCTGCCAGTTTACTTTAAGTAGGTTCCATAGTTCCATCCTTAGAACCCATTAGAGATCACAAATATTAAGTGAAAATTTTACTCGAGAGGAACATAAGGCTTGCCAGGGCCAGTAAGATGCATCAGAAAAAGTCCTGACTGACTGTCTATTTACTTATTTAATAGTTTACTGAATAAAACAACAGGTGCATTAATTGTCTTTCCCAACCAGTTAACTTCTTAAAACATGTTTTATCATTATGGTAAAATACACTTAAAATTTCCCATTTTGGCTATGAGTACGTAGTTCAGGGTGTTAAGTCTCAAGCACAGTGTTGTACAAATGTCACCCTCATGCATCCTCAGAAACCCACCATTCAACATCCACTCCCTATTTCCCCTCTCCCCTTACAAGCTAATCACCATTTCACTTCTTGTCTCTTTGAACTTGACCATTCCAAAAGAGTTCATTAGTTTGAGAGAGAGAGAGAGAGAGAGAAATATAGAAAACAATAAGGAAACCTTTATGTTTCTCCATGTTGGCTGATGTATCACATTGTCAGGATAACTAGCCAAAGGTTTTAACACATTGGATGTGATAAAATACGTGTTGGTGCATTTGGCTCCCACTCTGATGCTGCCCCTTCAGTTTGGAGCTAATTGCTCCTGCTGATTCCTGATAGGTGGCAATGAGCAAGGGCAGGGTTTGATAGCTATCTAGAATAGTTCTGTCCAAATTTGAATTCCAGCCCCTAGAACCCATCTGATGGAGTTAGAGTCCCTAAATGGAAAGGCACTTAGAACGGAGCCTGGTCTGCCATTTGTGTTTGGAAGGCGGCATTAGCTATTGTTATTCCTCAGGTGTGCTGTTGCTCCTTAAGCCTTGCTCTGGCAGTTTGAAGTGACCAGGTGCATGCTCCGATCTTGATTCTGGAGTACTTTGAGAATTTGCCATGGCGTTTTTAGAAATTAGCTGGGGCCAGGAAGTAAACTGTGCTCATGGTTCTACAGCGGGCTCAACGTGCTTCCTTAGTTGGACAATGCAAACATGAAATGTGAAAATTCTTGTGGCTTCAGAGTGGTGACTCTGAACATAGTGCGTACCACGTAAAAGAACATGAATCAAAGTCTGCCATACTCACTGTGCAGTTTCTTCCTTTGAACCACAGAATGTGGGGATGCTATGGAATGGAATTCCTGAGGTGGATCCCCTAGTATGTTAGGCAGACTCTGTACCCGTATCCTCTTCAGAATCTGACAGCTCTTGTTAAAAGGTCCATCCAGTCCCATCACATGCTGCTACAATATCTTCTTGTTTGTTGCATGTTCACAGACTAAATTTTCTCTCTCTGAGGACAGAATTTTTACCTTCACTTACTTCTGTCTTTTTCTGGTTGATATAGTAAAGGGAAGAATAATATAAACAACTCTATATTGAGAAACCTGAGCTAACACGTCACTTATAGAGACCTAATTCATTTTTTTAATGGTGAGAGACTTCATCTGTTTCTTACTCTCGGTACCATTAGTGTCTAGAACAACACCTGATCTAAAAGGGTGTTCAAAAAAACACTTATGAGTGAGTGGATGGCCAAATAAATAGTTTTCTCCAATGGAATACTGAGAAGAGATCAGAAAAAACATTTAACACAGAAAACCTCAGGAGGCTGGGAGCTAGGCAAGTCTGACTACCTGTGTTCGATTCTCAGAACTCAAATAAAAAGCAGAAGGTGGTGGTCCATACTTGTGATCCCAGCATTCCTACGGAGAGATAAGAGATGGAGACAGGAGACTTGCTTGGGAGCTAATGGGCCAGCTAGCCTAGAATGCAGTGTGTAGCATCAACAAGAGACCTTGCCAACAAGGTGGAAGGAAAGAACGGACTCCCAAAAGTTGTCCTCTGACCTCCAGATTTGGTCTGTGATGTGCATGCACCCATATGCACATGTGTGAGTGTATGTGTGCTTACACACACACACACACACACACACACACACACACACACACACACACA
>CAJQZJ010034299.1:2263674-2374900 GCA_907164525.1 Lophiomys imhausi | reverse complement strand
ACACACACACACACACACACACACACACACACACACACACACACACACACACAGGGAAATATGAAAAAGTTGAAGAAAGCAAACAAGCAAAAAAGATTGTATATTCAAGTTAATTCACTTGATAATCCAATTCTATCCATTATTTTCAGTCTTTCTGTTTGATTCATAATGAGGAATTTCAATTTGGAAGAGCTGGAAGATCTTGTTAGTAAAATGATCAGAAAAAAGATTTTTCCTTTGGTTTACTACTGTTTCCTAAAGTATATCTCTTTAAAAAACAAACCAACATTGATCACATTATTAGACTACTGACTTCTTGTCAAGGCCATGCCACTTCAAACTGACTGATCTTGTCTAAACAGGGCCATATGAAGTCAGGGTTTTTGTTATATTTGCTGTATTCGAATTTAATTGCGCATTCTTTCTTCCCATTGCTGATTTGGATTTCAGTTAGATTATATTTCTCAGCAAGAGTACTTTATATATTCATTTTATTTTTATTTTTTAATTTTTATTTCATTATATTTTAAGATATTAAATTTTCCCATTACATGCCTGTATCAATATTTTCAATTTGCAATTTGATGTTTGTAATTGTGTTGACATGTTGTGGTGTGTGCTCAGATCTCTTTTCAGTTTCCTTTCTGTTTCATCCCTTTTTTCCAAATGGTCCCCTCATCTTGAGTTTAAAACAACTCAAGTGTTTTTTCCAATTTCTTTTGACATTTTCTTTTCTTTTCTCACATCCGATCATTACTTAGTTGTTCTTGTTTTGGCTAATGGTTGTAGAAGACCACATCTGTTTCCAAGTTGATGGATCATCTCAGCACTGTTTTCTAGGTGCTGATCATCTCATTTGAATTACCGTCTTTACATGAAACTTTTTGCAAGCTGTATGTTGTATATTTAGTCTGTCTGCTGTACTCTAATTACTGTAGCTTAATAACAGGCTGGAGAGATGGCTCAGTGGTTAAGAGCACTGGTTGCTCTTCCTGAGGACCTGGGTTCAAATCCCAGAACCCACATGGCAGTTCACAGCTGTCTGTAATTCCTGTTCCAGCTGTACATGCAGTTAAAACACCAATGTACATTAAAAAAAAAGTTTAATAACATGCTTTATTACCAAGGAGCATCATTTCTCTTTCACTTAACATAACTTGGACATTCTGACCTGTTCATTCTCTTTAAATTTACATTTTAATATGTTTATTTGTGTTAGTGCATGGTTGTTTGCATGTGTGCCACAGAGAGCATGTTGGGGTCAGAAGGCAACTCGCAGGACCTGGTTTACTCATTTGACTACTAGGGATCAAACTTAGAGTCCAGCTTGGTCTATATAAGAAATGCCAGGGTTGCCAGGGCTACATAGTAAGATCCTGCCTCAAGAAACTCAATCAACCCTTTCTCAACTCCACCCTGACTACCAAGAAAAAACAAACAAGCAAACAAAGCTAATGAACTGACCAAAAAAATATAAGGTGGAGAGAGATTTAGGAAGATATTCAATGTAGACCTCTGGTCTCCACATGCAAACACATGTACATATACACCACCACCACAACATTAAAACAAACAACAACAAAAATCCCTTAGAGGATGGAGAAAATGCCAGCTCGGTGGGTCCCAAGCACCAAGGGATCCTGGTAAACCAGATTGCGAGACAGGTGTATTCCTGTAGTCCTTTCTGCTCAGGCGGTATAGTTTCTGAGATATCTGTAAACTGACTCTGAGGCCACTAACCTCCATCTCACCTACTGCTTTCTTTCATGTGCCTCTTTGGCACATGCGTGGTGGGTTGGCAGGGGACATGTAGCTCCTTAGCCCCTAGTTTAGAGGGCCTGGGAGGAAGTGTGGGCCCTGTAGGAGCTTGGTCACCTTCTTTTATCAGGTGTTCCCCATGAGACTTCCTTTCTCCTCTTGCCCTGTGGGCCCTTCAATAGAGAAGGACTTGTTTTTGACACTGTCACTTCTAATTGTTTTGTTCTTGGTTTAAGCAAGTAGCTTTATGCATCAAACTGAATACAGCACTTTTCGTCTAGAGAAAACGGCAGAAAGAGCTTTGTCTGACTTGGTCACTATTGGATATCAGAGCTAAAAATGGTGCCTGGATGGAGTACACACATGCTCAATAAAGTCTTGTTGAATAAATTAATGAATTTATTATTTCAAAGAATAGTTTCATTAAGGCATAATTGGCATACACTGACGTACACATAGTTGCAGTAACTTTTGACCTGTGTGTAGAATTTTGAGATCACTGCTATAAAGAATGAAAATACCCATCACCTCCACAGCTTCCTTTAGCTCTTCCTGGCCCTGCTCCTGTTTGTTCTCTCATTATTTACTCGTTTCTATTTTCACGTGTTTTAGATATGTGTGTCTTTATTGTCTTGCTTCTTTCACTTGGTTTTATCTTGATATCCATTCATGTTATTGTCGTATACCAACATTTCACTTCTGTTTCCTACTGAAGAGTACTCCATAGTGCAGCTATATCATTCCACCTTCACCCATTCCTGTGACAGCTGCTTTGCACATTATGCACATAAGCTTTATGGACGCATGCTTTTCTTGGATTCACACTTGAGAATAGAATGGCTGGAACATGACCTAGTTGTATGTTTAGCCTTTTAAGAAACTTGCCTATTTTCTGAAGTGATGGTAATAGTTCACATTCCTACCCATACACGAGAGTGTAATTCCTGAGAGTGGCTGCTGTCAGTCTTTGTAGCTTTGGCCTTTCTAAGAGGTGAATATGGATATCCCATTAGAGAGCTCTGTTTTGTTTTATTATTTTTTTTATTAAATACTTTATTTTTTTTCTTCAAGTTACATCTCAGTCACAAACCCTTCCCTATCCCCCCTTCCTGTCCCACCCTTCCCCCTCCTCCCCCCAACAGCTTCCCCTTTCAGTCCAACAAATGGTTCCTTCTCTTATAACAGTAAATACTATACAAAACAACAGAAATAAATATGCCACATTTATGAGAGTTAAATGGCCCAGTATACATTCCCAATGTCCAGTTCATACATATTTGGCCCCTGACTTTAACATTCTACCATCTAACCATCTCCATGAGTTTAAAGTTCTATAACTGACTCAGCTTTCATACTAACTTGCATCACTATTATAAACATCTTCTTAGATCCAGAATGCCCTCTTGATTCCTAAACAACTCAAAATTTAACTATGAGACTCTAGCTGTCTATTCTTCAACCACCTCAGAGACCTGAGAGGGATAAATGTATCTGATTATATAGGAAGTGCAGGGCCTGCAGCTTCCAAAACTAAGAAATGACATACCAGTGACTGCCTGGACAGTTCCCATTTTCTCTCCATACATTCCAGCATCAGTCTTCAGCCTTTTGGTCCTGTTTCTCTGACAGACATTTAATGTAGAGCAGGGATTATGAAGGACTTACCTACCCTGTCTTGGCAGAGCTAGGCTGTCGACTTCCCTGCTACCAAGTTTTGTCCTTTTTGGACAGTAGTCTGTCTGCAGTTGAAGCAAGGAGTTTTTTCATGCCAAGAGATAGGCTTGCCACTAATTCAACCATCTTACACTGGAGATTCTTCGATGCTTATCTTGTACTTGGAGTAGAATAGGGGGTGCTGTCAGGAGCTGATATGTCTCGATATCAAAAAAAAATCTTAATTTAATGCCGGGCGGTGGTGGCGCACGCCTTTAATCCCAGCACTTGGGAGGCAGAGGCAGGCGGATCTTTGCGAGTTCGAGGCCAGCCTGGTCTACAAAGTGAGTCCAGGACAGCCAGAGCTGTTAAACAGAGAAACCCTGTCTCGAAAAACCAAAAAAAAAAAAAAAAAAATCTTAATTTAAGACAACATCTTTGAATGCCATGATCTGCAGATCTCTTGGGGTTTTTGAAGATGCCCTATCCATCTCTTGTATTTAGATAAGCAAATGTTGCTTGTCTCTTAACAACCTGATTACTGAGTAGCTTAGAGAATATCTGTGATAGACTGTCATAGTAGCTAACAAAGTGACATGCTTGCATGACTAGGAGTTTGTTTTTCTTAACTATCCTGAACAGTTTAAGACGGTTGGTATCAAGAGGCCAGAGCTTCACATTTCATTTTTAAGTATCTCTAGGTACGATGCCATTAGGAAGCGTTACCTTTAATTTTGTATCAATATACAAAGATCTATTCAAATGTGGCTAAATATACTCTTAATTTTGTATCAATAAACAAAGATCAATGCCTATGTAGCCCAATACAATCTTAATATTACGTCCATATACAAGGGTCAATACCATTGTGGCCAACTATAATCTTAATTTTGTATCAATATACAAAGATCAATACCGATGTAATCCAATACAATCTTATTTTTGCACAATAAACAATGGTCATTACCACTTTAGCCAAATATACTACTAATTTTGTATCAATATACAAAGGTATAAGGGCATATTCAATAATCTGTCCCTTCTTCTTGGTCCTTCCTGTGCTATGTCTATGTCTCATTTTTCTCAAGTACTAACATTTTTAACCATATTTCCATTTTGGTTCGGGCCCCAAACAGGTTTACTATGACCCAAATCAGCAGGAAGTAATTTTAAGAGAGCGATGTCCCATGCCCAGAGGGTGGGGAGGGTGTTTCTCCACCCCCCCCCGCCTTTTTGGTTATTTGAAGGACAACTGAAAACTCTGTTATTTAGGGGAAGAGATTACAAGCTGTTAAATGGTCCTGTTTAATGGGTTTTGGAGGTTAGACCCAGGGACTTCCTTCTTTCCCTTTTCTGTATCCTTCTTTCTCTTCTATGTAGGAGTGCACGGACTCTGTTTTGTTCTAATGTTTATTTTTCAGTGGTGGGATCAAACCCAGAGCCATTTACATGCGAAGCAAGCAGTGGCTACCCCATTGTGGACGCAGCTTGGATTTCCAGAAGGGCTCATGGCGTTGTTTTCTCTGCTTATGCGTCCTGTAGTAGATTCATTTCTTTCAGTCTATGGCTCATGCTCTCATTCTCTTTTAAAGAGCAATCATTTTCATTTTTTAAAAAAATCGAGTCTGATTCATCAGTGCGCACCTTTGTAAGTTATGCTGGGGATGTCATATCTAGGAAATCTTCACCTGAGTTTCTTGTTTTTCTTCTAAAATCTCATGGTTTCATATCTTACATGTGTATCTATGATCCATTTTCAGTTAATTTTGTTATACGGTCTGAAGGGTTGGGTAGAAATTTGTCTCTCTCTTTTTTGCTAGTCGATATCTACTTTGCAACACTATTTGATGAAAAGACTATTGCTTTCTCACCTGAATTACCTTTGTTGGAAATCAATCATTCATCCTCATGTGAGTCATGTGAGTCCTAGTATGGACTTTTTAAAAATCAAGGCATGGTGATGTTAAGTACTTTTTCCTGAAGGTCAGATTGCTATCTGTGGATAGAACTGTTATTCAACAAGTAATCATAATGTGACTTCTATTTGGAAGTTGTGCAGAGATAATCCAGTGCCATTCTTCCTTTGAAGACAGAACAAAGGAGAGTTGGGAGGGGCAAAGCTTCTAGGAGACAAAGCTAGGATCTGTTCTCAGGTACCAGCCACCCCACCATGGCCGCCTCTCTATGCTGCTGCCCTGACTTACTTTTTCCTAGGCTCCATAGTCCTCTTTCATTTATCATCTTCCTTCATTTAGAGCAGTCTGGGATGGAAAACTCCCTAAGCTTCCTACATGTCATGAAAGGCTGCTAATGCTGCAGACACTGTGAGTGATGGTGCAGGTTGGATCCATTGTGGCACACTTAGATAGTTCTCTTGAAGTGTACACTTGAAGAGTCAGCGCTAAAGATACTTGGCCACTTTAAAAATCAGACTCACATCCGAGGTAGCCCGGGATTGCTTTTCACCCAGCATTATCACAGTGATCCGGCTTGTAGCATCCTGTGTGATACTCTCTGGTAAGAATTGTGTCAGTACTCTGATGTGGGTGGGCAGAGGGCTAAGCAATGGAGAGAAGACCACACAGTTACAGCTCATCAGGCTGTGTGGCTGCACTCTAGGTAAAATCCTTTCAGAACCAACAATGCTATCACAAGAAAATTCAACAAGATGGAAGCTATTCCAAGAGTACCTGGAATTATTTTTCATGGCAAAAAATAAAACAACAAAACAAAACAAAAAAAAAGCCCACTAGCTGTGAGTGTGTTTTATGCCCTTGGGCAAAATAACCAAGAAGTGCTTTCTGGGGCTTATTTCTGGCTTATCCTGGGAATACGTCCAGTCCCTGAAAGTGAGTTGTGGTATATGATCTGGATTGGCTAATGAAATATGAAGGAGAATCTCACAGTGGAAGAGGGTATGATTCAGCAGGTGCCTCTCTGCTCTGTGGAAGTCCAAAGGTGGGGCTTCCTGTGTGAGGTAGGGCAGAGCTCCTCAACCATCCCAGCTGAACAAGGAACATGGGCAAGAAAGGCAGTGTAATTTGGTCCCCCCCCCGTCTATCAACCTATCATCTAGGCTTTTCACGTTGCAGAAGGTACCAGTCACTTGTCATCAATCCATCTCCTATACTTTTTAATGTTAAAGTGGGCCCAAAATAAGTTGCCACTCTATTTACCTCCTAGGAAATGAATTTGGGGAGGGTCGTTCACTTTTGCTAACCTAGCCCACCAAACGTTGCCTCATTCATATCTTAGAGATTCAATACAGCCTCTCTTCTTTCTCCATGGAGAGTCTGTGTATATTTAAAAGAGCTTCCTGAGGGCATTCAAATATTTGTCTTTAGTCTTCACTCTCATAGGAGAGTTGGAGAATTAAATAAATATGACCATTACATTACCAATGCATTCATTCTGAAACTATTTATAAAACATTGCAAAAGTAACAACAATCTTGTGTAATGCTTTTCAATATTTTCCCCCATTTAAGGTACCTTCACATTAACTATTTGATTTTGGCTAGTAAAAGAAGGCTTTTAAACAAATTTTAATTTTAATTATAGAGACATGAAACTCTTAAAAACTACCATTATATTTGAATTGCCCCTCCCTTTTGACAAATAGACTATGTGTCCTGTATTATTCTTGTTTATGTGTGTATTTATTTTCCCTCTGACAGGTACCAGGAGAGGGTAGTGATCTCTAACACTCCCCCAACACATTGTTGTAGAAGACACTGTGAAATATTTACTGAAGGAATGACTTAAGATAGCTGTGTAGTTGCTAGCCTCTAAGGTGGGAAAACTATAGAATGAAGCATTTATTTAGGGGTCATATATCTTAAGGTTCATCTTTATCCAGCTGCTTCAGTGGTGAGCTGTGAAATCCCCGGGGCCAGCAAAAGCTTGGGAGGCTGAACACTAAAGCAATTGGCAGAAGTGAAGCAATCAGAGATCAGACGCTTGTCCTCGAGTTTTATTCAACCAGGCACTTTGCTTCCCTATTTGCCACCTAGAGCCATAGCTGTTCATTGTCCTAAGAAAACTGACCCATGAGCAAGTGTCTCTGGGGTCAATACATTCATTCTGAAACTATAACACATTCTATGTCTTATTACAAACAGACACCTTTATGTTCTAGGGGAGGAAAAGCACACTGTAAACTGTACTCACCAAGGCATTTGCCACTGTACCCTAGTAGTGAGAAGCTGGCTAGATGTTTTACAAAGGAGACCTTTGGCTAGCTGCATAGACAGTGAGAGCTACTGCCCGAGAAAGATTGGGAAAGCCCCTGGCCCCAGCATCTGGCTTTAAGGCTACTCCTATGGGGCTGATATGCAAACACTTTAGACTATTCCTTTCAGCCCACAGAATACCAGTTCCAGCTTGCACATTTTTCCAGGCCTTGCCACTGCCTTCCCTCTATGCTCTCGCACATGTCTTTTGTCTGCCATAAAGTAGGCTTTGCCAGCCTAGAAGTGAGTGCAGCACTCTAGGGAGAGGCGAAGGAATCCGAACACATTTCCCTGTTTCTGCCCAGGTACTATGGCCAGTCTCCATCTCGCTCCTCTATATATTCTAATGACATATACTTAACCCAGCACTTGAACAATGAAAGGATGATTAGATTATGGGCAAGCATGGTCATATTTATTTAATTCTCCAGCTCTCCTATGAGAGTGGAGACTAAAGACAAATATTTGAATGCCCTCAGGAAGCTCTGTTAAAGATGCACACACTCTCCATAGAGAAAGAAGAGAGGCTGTGTTAAATCTCTGTTTAAGATATGAATGAGGCAACGTTTGGTAGGCTAGGTTAGCAAAAGTGAGCGAGCCTCCCCGAACTCATTTCATAGGAGGTAAATAGAGTGGCAACTTACTTTGGGCTCACATGGCTCACAGCACTGGAACATATCCGGTTTCTCTTGCATAGAAGAACTTAAATTAGATACAGTGTTAGCAGAAACAAGCCCAGAGAGGCTGTAGCCTCTGCCAATGCATCATACAGAAATATTCTAAATTAAAGAATGTACCCCCCCAAGGGTAGATGTGGTCAGCATGTAAACAGGACAGTTTGACCAGGGGGGAGAGGGCACTGTGAGGTCTCAGGCCTGGCTGCGATGAGTCACTCCAGTTAGCTGCCTGGTGCCTTTTGTTGAAAGCGAAATGGGAAAGGCCTTGAGAAGGCTGTGCTGCTGTCTGTGAAGAATAGGTAGCACCTGACGATTTCTCCTGGGGCAGGGCTGCCTGACTGATTTTCATTTATAGCTCGGCAGTCCTTGGATGCTGCAAAGACTCTGGCAGCCTATTGTTTTCTAATGAGGTTTCCATGACTGGTTGCTAGGACTGGGTGCATGCTGAGTGTGGGCCTGATGAGTGATTGGGTGGGCAAAGTAAAATGGTCTACCCAGGTTGCTATGGGAACCATCGAGAGGGCAAGTCTAGGGAGCAGATAGAGTATATTAGTCCTTGCTCTCCAGAGGAAAAGGCTGTATAGAATTAATGTATGCATGTATATATGTATGTATGTATGTATGTATGTATGTGAAGGGGATTTTTTAGAATGGCTTACAGACTGTGGTCTAACTAGTTCAACAATGGTTGTCTACCAGTAGCAGGTCCAAGAATCCAGTAGGCTAAATGTAGGCTAGTCTTCAGTATATACCAGGAGCCTGAAGAAGTAGGCTCTAATGACATTGAAGGAATGGACTTGCCAGTGAGAGTAAGAGCAAGCAGGCGAAGAGAGCAAGTTTCCTTCTTCCAGTTCTTTATATAGGTTGCCAGAAGAAGGCATGGCCCAGATTAAAGGAGTTTCTTCCCGCCTCAAAAGATCAGGATTAAAAGCGGGTCTTTCCACGTCAAACCATGCCAATGAAAATTGTCCCTCTCGGGTGTACCCATCTTGGGTTTTAAGTAATTCCAGGTGTAGTCAAGTTGACAACCAAGAGCAGCTGTCACACCCAGTGATACAAAGAAGGCATGTGCAATGCATGGAACATCTAGACAGCGGTTAGTAATGGACTCAGCTGGTGTCACTGCACCTTCAGCTGGCTTGGCACGTCTTGTCATCCTCATGCAAGCCTGAATGTCGCCTTTCAGAGAGGCCCTCTTTAGCTACTCACTCCAGATGTCACACCTCTGTTCCCTCCTCTCCTTCCCTATTAGCCAAGCCTGTTTTATTTTCTTTTCACTTACCATTGGTGTTTCTGTGTTGTAGTTTACGCTCATTTATTTCTTTTGCTACTAGGATATAATTATCATGACAACAGAAACCCATCCTTCTCCTGTGATGCATCTGGTGTCTGGTATGTAGAACTTACTGTAGAATGGGTGAGTGCCCAGTAAACACTGACTTGGTGAAACCTGGGTGCTGCTTGGGGATGAGTGCCATTATTTATTCATCTGGGAATTTTGACTTTCTGGCTCAAAAGCATTTATTGAATCCAAGTGTGGGGGTGGGGTGGAGCCAAAATAAAACAGGAGGCTGTCCCTGCAAATTGTCTTTCTCACTGCTCAGGATTATGGTAGGGAAGTCTGGGACCACCAGACAGACACCCAAAAGGCTGGTTGTAGCTAGTCTGAGATTGGAAATATGGTGGCCTAGGCAGGGAGGGGAAACAGCTGTGGGTGACCAGATATAAGGACAGTGTCACTGTGAGTTATGAAGAGCTCTCTGTATGCCGCCACCTATACTGAGGACTTCTATGCCCCATGTCATTAACCCCCACAGCAACATTACCAAGGAAGTCCTGTTGTAGCTCTCAGTTTTCCCATGATGAAACAGGAGCACATAAGGAAAAAGGCTCACTAGAGGTTGCCTAGGGGTGGAACCTATGCACCAGTGCTTCACAGAGCCATGTTGAGAACTGAGCCAATTAACAGTTTGGTTTGTGGTCGGTAACTTCTGTCTCTTACCCACTCTCCCATCTTCTTCTCTCGCCCTCCTCACTTGCCCCCTCCCGGTTCTGGTTGACTTTTTTCTGTGGTCTGGGTATTCTTGCTTTCTGCTTCCTCACGGGGTGTTCTTTTTTCAAAAAAGTCATCTGCTGAGGAAATGTAACTATTCTATAATACATTTAGTAATACCAAACTCAGAAGTACAGACAGGAGGCAACGCTAAGGTAAAGAAACATGTGAACTAGGTTCCTGGGGATCATAACTACAGAATGTCAGGTTTTTGTTTCTGTCTTGCCTGCAAGGTGTGGCCTGTGACAAGGTTGAAGGCATTCAAGTCTGAATTCAGTGTGAGTACAGTGGCGTTAGATCTGTCACTAGTACAGGTCTCTTTTTCATCTTTTCTAAAACAGACTAAGATGAGGTACTGTGGCAAGCAAATGCTTAAGTTTGTGCTGTAGTGTGAACACTGTCAACGCAGTCCACTGGTTTGCATGGTGCCATTGCCTGCTGCTGCCTTGGAGCAGCGTGTCCCTGGAGATCAGGAGCCTGGGCATGGCCCTGTTGCATCTTTTCATATTTGCCACATAGAAGGTGCCAAAGTGTTAAAATACCAGAGGTTAAGAGTGCTTGCTGCTCTTGCAGAGGAGCCATGTTCAGTTCCTAGAACCTTATAACTGTAACACCAGCTTCAGGGGACCCAATGACCTCTCCTGGCCTCTGAGAGCACTAGACACACATGTAGTAACCATGCTAACACACACACACACACACACACACACACACACACACACACACGCACACACACGCACACACACACACACACACCCTCACATGCACATGCAGGCAGATACTCATACATATTAAAATACACCTTTTTAAAAAAAATCAGGAGACACATTTGTCTATTTTACAGCAGCCTGCTTTGGGTAAGAGTTTCGTCTCGCACACTCCAGCTTTGAACTCTTGTACTACATTAGAACTCCAATCAGAGTCCATAGACCCAGATATCTCAGAAGTCAGATTTGGGAACTAGCCAAGGTTCCCAGCTGGGGATATGGGGGCACTTTGTCTCCCAGGGAACATTTGATAATGTCTAGAGACAATTTTGATTGATATGACTCAGATGCTAAAATATCTGGAAGGTTGCATCCAAACATCCTATAGTACACATAATGTCCCTCAATGATGAAGAACTGCCTACTCCATGAACTAAAGATGCCAAGACCAAGAGACTCTGAGGCAGAACAAAGAGAGAGTGAGAGCAAACCTGAGAGGCTACAGGTGTAGTCAAAGAGTTTCCTGGAGGAAGGACAGACTCCCAAGCTTCAGGAAGCCAAGGATTAGGACTTAGGTCAGAAGTTTGGACAAACTTCCAATGTGCCTTCTGCTTTCTGAAACAGAAGTCTCTGTGCATCTCCTGAGAAGCATCCTTATGCATGCTGTTTGGTTGTGTTCAACCTGGAGTCAGGAAATGACATGGCTGTTTGAGATGATAGGAAAAGATGCTTGCCTTGTAAGACTTATGGTCTGAATTTGATACCCAGAACCCATGGAGGGAAGGGAGAAATGACTCCTAAATGTTATTCTCTGACTTCTATATGTATATTGCTGCAAGAGTGTGCCTGCAGTCACATACACACACTTACACACACACACACACACACACACACACACACACCACAGCATGATAATATTGATAATAATAAAATAAAATGGTTTAAAGAGAAACTGGCATGTTTCTATCATCTGATCCTGACTATAGATGTTTGAGCTAAGCATGGCCAATCTTATTATTTTCATCTTATTGCAAGGACCTCTGCAGAAATGCCACGTGCCTTCGTTACAGTTACTATTGCTTTGCTGAAACACTTATGACCAAGCAACTTGGGGAGGAAAGGGTTCATTTGACTTACACTTCCACATCACTGTTCATCATCAGAGGAAGTCAGGACAGGAACTCAAACAGGGCAGGAACCTGAAGGCAGGAGCTGATGCAGAGGCCATGGAGGAGTGCTGCTTATGGTCTTGTTTCCTATGGCTTTCTCAGTCTGCTTTATTACAGAACCCAGGACCACTTGCCCAGGAGTGACCTCACCAAAATGGGCTGAACCATCTCGTATCAATCACTAATTAAGAAAAGCTCTACAGGACTGCTTATATCCTGCTCTTATTGAGGCACTTCTTCAATTAAGGGGCCTTCCTCTCTAGTGACTCTAGCTTGTGTCAAGTTGATATAAAACTAGCCAGCATACCAATGGTTAAAAAGCTTTCCCATATACAGAAAACAAACAGTCTTTGGGCTCTAACACTAGCGCTTTTGACTAAGAGAGTCAAACCCCCATCATGTGATCTGAACATTACCCCTAGATAGAGAGTTAGGACTCTGCAGCCCTCCACAGCATGGTCAAAAGAAGTGGTCAGACATGTGACATGCTTTATGCTTAGAGTTCCACATGTAGGAATTTGGAAGCATTTTGTCAACTTTTACTGAATAAACTTCATCAACAAAATCAGAAATTTCATGCATTTTGGCAGTGATAACTCATTTTTAGTGGCATGTTTTATTTTCCCGGGTTTATTGTAGTATAATAGGCAGATACAATTGCATATATTTAAAATTCATGATGCAATGGTATATGGCTAAATGATCACTCAATCAGATCAGTGAGCATATCCACCATTTACATAGCTACCACTTGCATTTATTTGATTTTAGTGTGGTAAGGTGATAACACCTAAGATTTAGTTGCTCAGAAAATTTCAAGTGTATAATATATTATTATTAACCACAGTCACTATAGTATATCATTATACTTTATATTATACATCACAGTGCATCATTATAGTATTTGGTATATCAAATACATTCTATATTATAAAGAATATATACTATAATACACATTATGTTAAATATCCAGAATTTATATTGCAGCTAAAGTTTTACACTCTTCCATCAACATCTGCCCTACCCTCCCATCCTGATAACCAGGCTCAGAATCCAGCTTCTGAGTCCAGCTTTTCTAGTCTCCACATGTGAGTGAAAGCATGCCTGTGGGAGCACTTATACATGTAAAAGGACACTAACACGAGAGTAGATTAAGAGACACAGTAGTTCCAGTCTGTTGGATGCTTGCTATACCCAGGCTTAGCATTCTGAGAACATCATCTCATTTTCTTCTTAAACAGCACTGCAGAACTGCAACTCCCCACTTCCCTACCACAGCACAGGAGGAGCCTTCAGCTTGGAGTAGGTGACTAATCCATTCAAAGTGACACTAAGAAAGAAAATCCAGTAAATCAGTTTTCCAGAAGTGCTAAATTTTGCAACAAACAAGAATGAGGCACCACTTCATATTTTTTTAACTAACAAAATTACACTGGACAATGAAGAATGCAGTTGACAATGTCATGGGCAGTAGGCACCCTGCTGAGATTGTAGGCTGGACACCGTGGGCTGCCAGGATGTTCAAGAGCCATGGGGACACTATGCTCACTCTTCAGAATTGTTCTTCAAGACAAGTCAGTGGGAGAATAAATGTTTAAGTAAATTTTAGTATATTCACCATTTTCCATTAAAAAGGGTGCATTGAAAGACATGGTGGCATATTTATTAAATGGGCTTCTTGACAGTTTTCAGAAACAAAAATGGACATTATATTGTTTATGGCCCACTTTGTTGCACTTGTGGAGTACAGTGATGTTTTGACAGACGTTGGCATTGAACCTAGGGTAACTTGTAACATTTTCAGAAAGCCAGTGCAGCTGGGCAAAATGACATATGTCTGTAATGCCAGCATTCAGGAGCTAAGGTAGGGGGAATCATGTTTGAGGCCAGCCTGGGCTATATAACAAAACTCTGTCTCAGAACAACAAAACCAACCAACCAACCAACCAAAGAAAAGCTGATCTGGGAGTATGTTTCCCTCTTCCTAATGATGCATTTTCCTAACAAGCATCATGTTGGTTATATCCTCCTGCACATTGCCCCTTGCCATCCTTCATTTTTCTTCACAGTACTTCCTGCAGTTTGCAGTTATAGCAGCTCTCAGCTTTCCTCAGTAATAGTTAACGTCATCACTAAACTATAAGATATCCTCTGAGAACAGGGTCCATCACTCTGCTAACTTCAATGCTTAGTCCACCACCTTCACATACAGGCACTTAGTGTCAATTTCCTAAGTAAGTGGGTGTATTTATGTTAGTACTTAAGATCCATATTTGACTACTGCTTCCAAAGTAGACGTACTTTGTAAGATGCCTTGCCCTGTTCTCTAAAATTCACCATGGACTCTTCCTCAAGCTAAGAGCTGCAATTAGACACATACATATAAAGCAGCCCTTTTGGATACTGGGTTGTTTGTACTTTGATTCTCATCCTCACCATTTTAGTTCTGTGTTGATACTAATTACAGCCTGGTTTCTTGGATTGGATCCTCTATCTCAAAACAAATTTCAATGAGAAATAAATATTGACTAAGGCCTCTATGCCTGGTACTATGCAAGTTGCTGGAGATAGTGTAGAAAGCTTAATTACTTTCTTTCCCATTTTCCAGGAGCTCCCTGGAGATTTTGCAACAGAGAATTGGACAAGATGCTGGTGGGATGGGTGAGAGCAAATAGTGGCTTCCCAGGAAATGGTTATTTTGTTTATTACAATGAAAGGACCATATTGGCAGTGATTAACTCCTGAGTGTGTTTGCGTGGGTGTTTGAATACACCTTTTTCTCTCAACTTGGGCATAAGGAAATGAGAGAAAATTACAAAAGAAAAAGGATACAAGATTCCTGACACTGGAATATCAAGGAAAGATTGCTTCTGTGTACTTCAGGGAAGTTGAGTACCCTAAACAGAGTGTACTGTGGTAGGGACAGTAGGTGTCCTGGGCAATGGCAGGAAGGATGGAGACAGTAAAGCCCATATGAAATAATGGGTTATTGGAGACAGTTGCAGACCTAAGTCTTCTTCAAGGACTGGGGAATTGGCATTGTGGGAAGGGAGGAAGGGTTTTCAAAAGGCTGAACTCAGGACTAGGGTGGATAGTGGAGCAGTGTGAACTCTTTAAGGGATGAGATAAAGGCTGAAAGACAGAGAGGAAGGACCCTTCCACGGCCAGCTTTGTGCATCTTCTAGGCCACAGAGAAGGCAGGTTTCCATGGAGACTATCTGCAGATGAGCCTCTCATTGGTTGATGGGCAGGGAGCAGTTGAGGAGGTGAAGACAAACTCCCGTCTGACAATCTGGGCAAGGAGGAAATGTGATGCTGAGACAGGCAGCTTCCAAATGGAGATGAGGGACAGATGAGGGACAGGGGGACCTGTCCAAGGAAGTGTCACAGTCAGGGCCCCTTGCAGCTGGCAGGAGACTAGAATTCCGAACTGTAGGTTCAAACACTAGATCTTCTGGTACTACCACCCCCAAAGTGTGAAATCCAAATGAGGAAACCCTCTTTGTGTTTGAAGTTGCAGAACCAAGCTGTCCTCAGTGCCATGTGCGGGAGTGTAAGGGATAAACACGGAAGGTCTCCAGTGCCCAAGACAGTGGCCCTAAAGAGAAAACTCCAGAAATAAATGGCTTTTGAGAGTAAATAAGAGCTGTCTCCTTCCAAGAGATTGCATCTCAGGAGTGATTTATTATAGGTCCTGCTTGGAGTCCATGAATAATGCCGAAGGCAGTCTTGAGCAATAAGTCTCACACACACACACACACACACACACACACACACACACACACACATGCACACACACTGTTGTGAGTAATACATAATCTAGTTGCGCTGTTTTCACAGAGTAGCTGATTCTTATAATCACAGAGCAAAAGTTCTGAAATACCATGTCTGAGAAAATCAGGCTGAACACAAACAGGGCTAACTTTTACTTATCAGAATAAAATTACCCCAGAGAGAATTTGGCCATCCTCCTGCACTGTGAACATTCGCTTTCTTTGTTTGGATTGCTGGTAGTAGCCTAAAACCATTCAGGTTGCTTTACTCTGGTGGATGAATGAGATCATTCAGAGGTTAATTTTCAGCTTTCCTAATCAGGCTTTACCAAAAGATAGTGTGGAGTCATCACACTGGCTTGTTAAAGCCACAGACGATCAGACACGGGCATTTGTAAGAATGAGTAAATGGGTTGAAACTCGTGAGAGCCAGTGGGGCTCCAAGAGTTCTGTTTAGCTTTTCCTCTTTGTTAGCTTCCTGACAAGAAAGGTTCTGTACTTCAGAGCCTGTACTCCCAGCTGTAGAATAGTTATTAACCACACAATGGAACCCCAGGACCTTTGTCCCGACATCTGTGTGGGCCTTTCACCAGCAACATGTAGCTACCTAGTTCGGGTTTTCTGCTTACTTCACAACAGTAATCTTAATGCCCACCTGGGGCTCTATCTCAGTTTTCTGCCCTCATATATGCACAGTGAGTCTTATTTGTCTCCCTGGGTTTTTTTGTCTTGTTGCTGAGCACCAGGGTACCTTTGCAACCTTTTAAGTAATGTGTGTGCTCTGCTGAGGTGATTTCCCAGACATAGCAGGCATCCTGTGTGCATGAGGGCAATTTAAGCTCTGAGGAATCATAGACAGAGCTGGACCATATGCAAGTCCTAGCTAGGGTGCCCTAGTTTGCTTTCTATTGTTGTGATAAATACCATGACCAAAAAACAAACAAACAATCCCCCCCAAAACAAAACAAAACAAAACAAAACAAAAAACCAACCAAACAAACAAACAAAAAAAGCAACTTGGGAAGAAAGGGTTTTTTTGAGGGAAGCCACGGCAGGAGCTCCTGGCTGGAACCCAGAGACAGGAACTGAAGCAGAGACTGTGGAGGAGTGTTGCTTGTGGATTGCTCTCCATAGCTTCCTCAGACTGCTTTCGTATATAACCCGTGGCCACCTGCCCAAGTTCCTTCCACATCAGTAGTTAATCAAGAAAATGCCCCCACAGACTTGCCTACAGGCCAATCTGATGGAGGCATTTTTCTCACTTAAGGATCTCCCTTCCCAGATGACCTCAGCTTGTGTTAAGTTGATAAAAACTAAAGAACAAACAAGCAAACAACAAAACCCAGAACACTTGTTTTGATTTGTTTGTAATAGGGTCTCACTTTGTGGTCCTTGCTGGCCTCAAACTTGGGATTCTCCTGCTTCAGTCTACTGAGTGTTGAGATTGCAAGTGTGTGCTACCACAACTGGCCACTTTTCTTTTTCAATGAAGCCCTTGAACAATTCTACATACAAGAAACACTAAATGAGCCTAAGTGAGTATGGAGAAGGTGAACCAAATTTAACACACACACACATACACACACACCACACACACATACACACACACACAAACACACACACACACACAGACACACATACACACACAGCACACACAGACATACATACACACACAGGCACACACACAGTCACACATACACACACAGACACACATACAGACACACACACAGACACACACATACACAGACACACACAGCTCAAACAGCCACCTGCTACCTGAGTTTCACCACATTGTGTTTGTATGTTGCAAGTCACACTTGTTCACATCTGCTGCATTTTCTATCGGATTTCAGATCGTCTTTCCTTACTACTCTATAGTCAACCACAAACGAGAACCCTCCCAACACTCATTTCTATAAGACCTCAAAATTTTCCCACAGTACATTGCCACACCATCATATATTTCTACATGACAAATCATTTAACACAATGCAGAATTGTGTTTTAGTTTCATTAAATTTCTATCTTTAAAAAAATCTGTCACTGAAAGTTTTTGAATGTTGTGCCCTTTGCCCCATGTTATTCTTAGGCCCGTCCTTTAAGCTACTTCAGTGTGGGGACATTTAGGAATGTGTATGTCACGCTGCAACAGAACAGACTACGTTGCTGAGCTGGAGTAACAGTTTGTCCTTGGGCTCTAAGATCTTTGCAGCAGTGAGTTTCCCATTAGGGCACAGAGAGCTTCTGCTGTTGTCACCTTTTCCCTGTTTCTCCTTTCTACAGAAAGTAACATTTATACTGATTCTGGGGAACTCATCTGGGAAGGGACCTGTGACAAACCTTTTCTAAATATACTCAGTTGATTTTAATGTGCAGTTGGGGTTCAGGATCACAGCTTCTGTCACTCAGCAAAAGCAGCGTTTTGAGTATTTATTGATGAAACAGTTGCTGGCATACAGCACCAGCTGAAACATGTTAACATGCAAACCTACCCCAGTGTGTAACTGGTATGAAGGTCAGCCTTTGCTAAGCACGCAGTGATATTCTTAACTTCCAGCAGTGTTGACTGCTCTGATGCACATGCAACTTTAAACAATATTGAAAAACCGTAATGGTTGACTCATTTCTGCTGTTCAACTTAAAACAAATTTTTGTTTTGTGTTAAATTATGTGTCTATGTGTATATCTCTTTGTGGGTGTGTGCACATGAGTACAGTACCCATGGCTGCCAGAAGAGGGCGTTGGATCTCACTGGAGCCAGAGTTATAGGCAGCTGTGAGCAGCCTGATGTGGGTACTGGGAACTCCACCAGTAGCAGCACAAGATGGTAACTGAGCCATCTCTCCAGTCCTGATGTTCAACTTTTAACTATCTTCCAATCTTAATTACTCCACACCAAAATCAGCTAACCATTCATGTTTATCAGTGGTAGATAAAGATTCATATTTTAATACACAAAAGAAACCACCCTAACTCTTGTGGTCTTGTTTGTTTGAGTTAACTGGCTTTAGCTTGTATTTCATGAAGAGGTGAGATGAGAAGTGTCGAACCATTTTCCCATAATTTGCTTATATTTGTGGTATTACAGCTATTGTCAATCCATGGTTTCTTTTCTGCAAACTTTTAAGCCACATGCCTACTTTGCAAGTGCTAGATTAATAAATCTGGATAATGTGTCTGCACATATCTTAATCACATGCACACACAAACGTGCACACACACACACACACACACACACACACACACACACACACGCTGTAATGTCATAATATACTGAAAGCCCACAGTAACTGAGGTGCTTCATTCTGCTCCCTCAGAATCATACTACATTGTGTGACACATAACCATCAAAAGTGTTGACCAAATGAGGGAGTCCAAGCTAACACACATTATGAGATCTTGTCGCAGAACACTGTCCTCTGAGAATTAAGCCTTTGCCATCTTTCATCAAGCAGCTGTGACTGCTTGTAAGCAACCCTCAAGACTGAGCCTGTTAACATTCCCTCACAGAAGAAGCAGGAGAGAGTCTCACCGGAGAGTCCAGCCACTCCTCCTCACATCTGCTTCCCAGCGGTGTGTAATTCTGCCCAAGTTGCATGTGTTCTCCTGATCTAGAAGTGTGTGTGTAGAGGGTAGAAAAAGTGCAGGGTAGGAGCTTGTCCAAAGGGGCTGTTCCATCTATGCAGCTATGCTGGGCTGGGACATTCTGGTGGCATGGATATTTTGGGATCACCCATGCTTCTGTGGCTGACTCCCTGCCCCTACTCTGTAGGTAAACTCAATAAACTCATTGATCAGCCAGGTTAGACTTGGACTGAATCATACTGTAGTCTATTGTTGCTACACTCTGTTGGGGAAGTAGGCATGTGTTGGCATCTCCCCACAAATTCACACAACACATATGAATAAAGTTAAATTATTTTTCAGTCAAGCCTCGTCACATAATTCTATGGTATATCCTACAGCCCTGTGGTCGATTGCCTTGTGGGTTCTTTCTGGAGGCCACTGAGCCACAACTAAAATCAAGGCTCTTGTAAGATGAGGGCTTTTCATTTGGACTCCACTTGCTGTTTCAGGCATGCCTGGGGTCAATCTGGGCTCATGCCGCCAGTACTCACCCACTTCATGGCATATACCACATTTGTTTGACATCAGAACTGTGAGTGAGGCTGCTCTGCTCTTCACCTGGCTGACTCCTTCAAAGACTAGAAGATTCCTCTGTTTATATATTACCTTTTTTGGGTATCCCTCCTCAGTTAGCTCACAGTGCTCCTGCATACCCTATGCATATTTTTATTGCTTCAGAGACCATTTTTTTTGGTCTGTTTTGACTCTCATATAGGACCATGAAAAGGAATGCCAAACATTACAAAGTCTGAGATTTTGCCCTGCTTTCCAGCTAACATGTTCATCTGCAGGCTGGCAGAAGACAGGTGACTTCTGGGCCAGAGGCAGAGACTTGCGCAGCTGGGAACATGAACTCGCTTTTTCTATCAGGTCCCCGTGACCGTTATATTCTACTGATATAATGTGCCTGGATATGTTATATCCAGATAACGTGATTCTATAGTGAGTGCCATACAGCCCAGGATGCTGTACTCACAGTGGCTTTGCACTTTCAACTTAGGAAACCTCTCATTCTCTAACAGGCTGGTAGCAGAATCTGGTTAGACTTTGCCCCAGGCAGAGACATTTTCATATCACAACTGGGGAAGTAAACCTGCCTCCTGCCTGGGATCCAGGACCTCTTCCAAGGCTGTTTGCTATACGAATATTCTGGCAAACACAGGCATCAGTGCCGATGAAGATCTGGGAAATACAGGAGGCACATGGAAAAAAATCTTCCTGCTCTGGAAATCAACACAAGCCATGCGGTGGGGATGCTGTAAATATTTGTTGAAAAGGGATTGAAAGCAGCTGTGGATATTTTAAAAATAATCGAGAGGACGTTTAACTGCTTATTTCAGAAGATTTCTCTCTGAAATAATCAAGCAGAGACTATTTCCTTTTAATATATACATTTCTTTAAAAAATGCATCTTCCTGAAACATGGTGACTTTCTTATTGGCTCACGATTCAAGGTAAAGACTCCCCCAGAATACACCAGTTATCAACAGTCTGAAAGAAAGGGGTAAGGCCCCATGAGCCCCTCTCCCATCCGTGACTGGCTGTGGGCAGACCCAGTACAAGCAACCACCGCTGCTGTGAAATCCTGCTTGCAGTGACTGCATCAAGGCCTGAAGACAGGATTACTCTCCTTTCTCCTATCTTCCAGCCTTCATGCTAAACATGGAAAGCTGATCCTTACAAAGAAGGACAATTAGGAGATTCACTAATTAGGGTTCTGTTTATCCCTACATCCCACCAAGCCATTCATTTGTATAATTATGGCCTGCGCATTGGTGCAACAACTTTAAGACATGTTCCCCCCCCCCCCGAACCTGGCTCCCTGATATAAAAATGATTAGAAATTCCAGCATTATTCTAGTGACGAAAACACTTTATGTGTTACAAGCAAATCTAATGTACCTTAGAATATACTCCCAGGGTTTGAGCAGAACCCCCTCCCCCACTGCCTCATGGGACTGGTGCTTCCTTCTCTGTGGAATAAATTTTGGAGTGGGTCTTTCAATTTGCCTGCACTCTTGGGAAACAAAACATCCTCTTATAACTGTGGTGATAAACAGTTACAGCTCACAGTTCAAATGTCCCATGCCATCTCACCCCATCCAGTCTCATCTAAAATCAGAGTGTCCCCACAACTCCAGGCGCCTCCACATGACAGTGACCTGCGGAAGAGACCAGTTTGCTTCCAGGTCAGCTCTGTGAGAACTAGGATGGCTTGCCCCTTTCCCACATTAAGATTTCCGGCAGCGTTGTGGCTTCTTGTCGTCTGCCCTTCCCTGCAGACCTCTCATCAGGGCTTCCTCTGCTTCTCTAGAGGTTGTCAAACCCTCCATCTTAATGTTGCTGAAGTCTCTAGGCAGCTCTGGGCTGACCTTCAGACCTTCAGGAACAGATCCAAGATGACCCTGGGTCAGCTTTCCCTTGGCTATAGTAGAAGGTACTTACTTCCCAAAAAACCTCAGCTCTCCATTCTGTGGCCCACAGTGCTGCCACGCGCTGGAATTTATGCCTAGCTTGCCCAAGCTCACCAAGAAGGCCTTCTGATCGCTGTGAAGCCATACTGGCACCTTCCTGCTGTGTTCGAACCTCTCCAGCTTCAATACTATAATCACACTGAATGAATTAGGGATAGAATGACAAAATTGTTTTTGTGTGTTTGTTTTTAACCTTTTCTTTTGGAATTTTGAACTATTCAGTATTCTTTTGTTTTCAGTCTTTTGGAGCCTCAGCCAAAGCTGAAATCTCATTTAAAAATTAGCCCCAAAAGGTAAAATGCAAAAACCTATCGCAATTTGTGATTAATTCATTTTTTTCCCCTGCTAGATTTTGATCAACAGTGGTATCTCCTCTGGCTGAGGCTAAGAAGAAAGATACATACTAATGAGAAGAGAAAGAAATATAATTTCATATCCCAAGCCTTACAACATTATTAAACCAAATATATAATTATTTATGTTTATAATCCACATCACCCACTGTGTACATTTCTGGCCCTAAACTTTATGAAAATCCCACAAGTAGCATTGAATTCAATAGACAAAATGAAAGCCATTGTTCTCCATTCTGTGTCCTCTCCTTTCTGAGTCTTCTTTGATTTAATTAGGGAAAGCACCTAATTTTATAGAAACTGTCATGTCTCCCATAACTGTAAAAACTGAGAGCTTTCTGCCTTGGAAATCAGAAATCAGTGATGGGTGCAGACTTCTACCGAAGAAATATTTGAGACTACTTTTCAGTGTAACCCTCTGGGGAGCAACTGGGGTTATGAGACTGTGCCAGTCTCCCAGGAAAAGATGGATTTGCGTTCACGGTCAGAGAGCTCATCAGTGATTTTAGCATAAGCTGTTTCCTTCTCAGGCCTTGAGGGAGACATGTAGGCTGCCATGTTGGGTTGAGATCCATTGGGATATCCAGAGCGGGGGACCTAGCCTGACAGAGCTAGGATCTCACATGCTTCCTGGCTGGAAAGGCTTTCTCTTCCCCACCTTGCTTATTCCTTACCAACCCAAATTCTCTGCTGAAGTCTGCTCTGGGGTGGATGTAGCAAAGAGCTGGAAGGTGCTGTGGTTCTGAAGGCTTCACCCTGAACTTGAGGGGTGCGATAGACGAAGACAGTGAGTCCCAAGTGTCTCAAGGAAAAGTGATCTGAAGGAGCCAACAGCAAAGGTGATTTAGAAAGATCTTCCTCTGAAGGATCCTTGAACAGAGCCCTGAAGGAAGATACTTAACCATATCAACAGGTTGTTAAAGAACATTCCAGACTCTGGGGAGAAGTATAGAGTTTGTAAGACAAGATTGTGTTTGGTGTGTTTGAAAATCACCCCATGGAGAAACATCTTGTGGCCTCCCTGTGGGAAGGCATGGCTTAGGGTCTGTGACCTCCTTGGGGCTGGTGTGTCCACAGTGTCACTTGCAGCAGTCTGAGGAGTCCACCCAGAAAACCCAGGATTCATGGCTTCCCTGCACAAAAGAATTTCAGGGTGGGACATTGTGAAACAGAGCTGAGATTTATTGAAAGGTATTTTAAAATATAAATTTCAAGCATTAGGGCTCAGAGAAAGAGAGAGAGGTGCTGGTGGGGGTGGGGGGAGTAAGACACACTGGAGAGCCGGAACTTGGGCTCCTCTGAGAGAGGGATGCTTCATTTTCGTCATAGCAGGATAGCAGGAGATTAGGGTAGCATGTCCAGCTATATTGTCAAGGATTGCTGATAGACCTAAATGAGAAGACAGGGTGGTTCTGGGGGGCACCTGGCAGGATTGTAATTGACAGAGTAAGTCAATAAATCATAGGGATGCAGGAAGCAAGAAGATCTCCGCTGTGGACAAAGTTAACAGTGGTGAGATTCCCAGGAGGAATTCTGGGGGAGGCATGGGAGTCAGTTGATACATTAGCATAAAATATGTTATATGAACGGAATATTATCTCTATGTTGGTAATCTTTATGCTACATGCTCTAAATTGTTCATGAATTCTTGCTTCTCAGCTTTTGAGAGGCTTGAGTCAGACTCCCGGGTAAGGGGCTCCTTTCTTGCATCTCAGAATTCTCCCTGTTTATTGTGCCTTAGAAAAGTCACTGACTGAGCAAACCTTAGTCAGATGCCACAATGTCTTCAAATTCATGCTTCTCAGGAAACAACATAACCTTGTTTGTGGTAATGTGCCTGCCACGTTCACCTGTCTTCATGATCAGGTGAAAGTACTTGGTACGTTCATGACACTGAACAAAAGCCACTGCAGTTCTAGAAGGAAACTTGTCTGCTATTCTGTGTGGCTGGGGACTGCCTTTTAACTTCTTACTTGCTTGAAACAGTAATTACGATGGCCTTACAACAAATGTTTTTAAATGATGTGGAACCAGGATTTAGACAGTCTTTCAGGTTCCCGGTGAATTCTTCGTAATCAAGGAGTTAATATACATGGAGTATTCTGTACTTCCTTTTAAAATTATTACTTTAATAGACTAGCTTTTCAATTACATTTTACATAGATTAGGTGAGTAGCTATTAATATGAATCAAGATCCATCAGCATGGTCTTAAATTTCTGTCCATGTCTCTGCATTGGAAGAATCTGGCAAATCTTACTTCCAGCGACAACCCATACCAACATCATGACCACAAGTATGATAAGCATGGTGTTACATTCATGGGATCCATTCCTACGTATGCAATCCCAGGGCAATCAGACACAAGACAGACACTAAACGAGGAACATTGTACGACATTCTGACTGGGATATCACAAAGCTGTTCAGCTTCTAAGAATAAAGAAGGTCTGGGAAAACAGTGTCGCTAATAGTTTAGATCTCCGGCGCTCACGTGAAAATGCTGAGCATGGCTGTGTGAGTCTGTAAAGAAGTCGGACGCTAAGACACAGGACCACTGGGCCCACTGGACAAGTAGTTTAGCCATTTGGTGAGACCAGGCTCAGTGGAAGCCTCTGCCTCAAGGACAAGGCGGGGGGTGGGTGACTGAGGAAGGCAGTGGATATCAGCCTCTGGCTGCTACCTATACAGATACATTTACTTGTGCACATATACTACACACACACACATGGAACTAAGGAAACATGAAAATTATGGGGTTTATTTCAAATTTTGCATCAATATTGATTCACCAATTGTAGAAAAATTGTCGTAGTAATACAAGCTGTTAACATGAGAAGAAACCAACTGTGGAGCTGTTCGGATTATTTTTACAACTCTGCAAACCAAAAAGTGTTTTAAAAATTTGGGTGAAAGTATGCAAATAAATAAAATCCTAAATGTAAAAGAGGAGCCTTAATCACATACAGACAATGAGACTTCGGGGCCTTGGATTTCAGAATCTACAAGTAACCGGAAAAACCCCCTCCTACTCCTGCCTTACTCCCTCAGGTGACAGACAGGTCATGCAGGTCAAGAAGGACAGAGCCAATCAGAACAGGTCATGAATCCAAGCAGAAAAGACCTAACTGGGTCATGTTAAATCTTTTATTGCTTGGTTTGTGTGAGGCTGTAAATGATCCCTGAGTTCTCAAGTTAGGAAGGGCTGGGCACCTCAGCCCCACTGAAGTATACAGGGACCAGACCCTGCAAAGGATGTTGCTTCTTAACTTGAATAATTCAGGCCAACGTGGATTTGGGTGGCCTGAATTATCTGTATCATTGCCCTAATTCTTCACTTGGTCTGTGAAGACTTGGCTTTTGAGGGAAGTAGGCCATGCATTCCCTGAGACACTAGCTCCCTTCCTGAGGAATGAAAATTTCCTTAACACCTTGGAATCCTTTTAATATGTGGATTGGATTACAAGCCAGGAAGGCAACACTCCACTGAGCAGTTCTGAGTGTAGCTGCAAGGCATGGGGCCTACTGTCTTGTGCAAGACAGACTCCCACTGTCTCTTTAAAAGACAATTCAGAGAGCTGGCTATTGCACCAGGGACTCTGGTTACAGGTGTCCTAGCTCCAGCTGTGTTTAGTCACAGGAGAGGAGGAGACATCCTGTCCCCATGATTCCGTTTAGATAGCTAGCTATTTTCTGCTGGGCCTGTGTGTTTATCCAAGAGCAAATGACATGTTTTGTTCATTGCTTTCACCAGGGGCACTGTTGCAAAGGCTCTCTTTTTTGAGCAGTGAAAGCCAAGAGAGCTAAATGTCACCTGTAAATTACCTAGCATTTCTCCTCTCTGTATGAATGAGTTCCTTAATAAAAAAAACTATTAAGTTTAGACAAGTAAAAAGTGGTACCTGATCTGGCCCTGGCTTAGCAAGATTATCAAAACATAATTTTGGTTGGAGAGAAACAAAAACTCACTAATATAGTCAGATCTTCTCCCTCTTCTAGCAAGTTCGATTTTGCTTTGGTTTTTAAGCAGGTGCTTGGAGGTCGAGGCCCAGGAAGCTTCCCCAGCAGTAGAATTCTTGGCTGACATAGTCAATTTCTCTTTTACTATAGCCACTTGGATGTTTAAAATAGCAACTAAAACACCTTTAAAAAGACATCTGTGAGTATTAAATGCTCCACTAAGTACCCAATGCTGATCTGTGTCAAATAAAATATAAGCCTCAGGTGTGAATAGAGTGTTAATAGCCAAAACTTGGCTTATAGTTTTCCATCAGTCATTGAAACAAATGCAAACCCAGATATACTCACAGCTAAGATGGAGATACAGATTTAGAGAAATCTAAATATCACCTCCAAACAAAAGCCAAGTTGCATTTCACTCTGCCAAAGCCTCTTACCACGGAGTTAAGAGTCAACTTATGACTTATGTGTACAACACCCAGCAAGGCTCTGGGTGATGATCCACTCTGAGTACAGCCCACCCTCCCAACAGCAGTGTCCTATGCCCTACCTATGAAAAAGCCATAATTCTGTTTATAAAGCGTTACTCATACTCACAGTTTTTTTTCTTTACTTCATTCTGACTAATAAGTAACTGGAGTTAAAGAGAAAAATAAACTCATTTTATGCAGTAACTACACCAGTAACTGGTGTAGTTACTACATAACTTCAAGCTTCAAGCTGTCCACAGTGTGTCCAGGGTGTCCCCGGCCCACATTTGCCTGAACATGGGAAACTGGGTGAGTTTTGAGAAACTCTCATACGAAGTGTACTTGAGAAGTGCTGCCCAAGACTAAATGTCTATTAATAGGCCTGAGGAGTTTCCTAAGATCTGTTTGACCACAAATGCACTAGTCTTGGGGATGCTTCTGTTCTTGAATTCTCCATGAACTGCTATGTTTTCATGAAACAATATGAGAAGGACTGAAAACCATGGAACTTTCTCTAATATCAGTACAGACTATCACAGTCCACCCTATAATAATATTGGATCTCTCCAGATATAGTATGCCATAAACTGGTTGAGATTATATTTCCAGGGAGGTGGCACAGTTGGAAAAATGTTTGCCATGCAAGTATAAGGACCCAGGCTTGGCACTCCAGTACTCAGGTGTGGCATGGAAGAGTGGCAGGAGCTCACTGAGCAGCTAACCTTGGTGATCTCGTAAGCTCTGTGTAAAGTGAAAGACCCTGCCTCAAAACAGAAAGCAGAGAGTGATGTAAGAAAACATCTGACAGCAACCTCTGGCCTCTGCACAAATGCTTTTGCAGCAATACTTTCTCCCCCGGAATGTACATACATACCTCTCCTATGTCAAAAATACATTCCTGCTGCTCTGATACTCTGCTGTGCCCTGAAGGTTAAGAGTCTAGTCCTTGTTCCTGTTTTAGACAATTATCCTTTAAAACAGTGGTTCTCAAGCTTCCTAATGATGGGACACTTTAATACAATTTCTCTTGTCATGGTGCCCCTCAACCATAAAATTATTTTCATTACTACTTCATAACTGCGATTTTGCTACTGTTTGGAGTCATAACGTAAATACCTGTGTTTTTCCATGGTCTTAGGCGACCCCTGTGAAAGGATAGTTCAACCCTCAAAGGGGTCGAGACCCACAGGTTGAGAACCACTGCTTTAAAATCTTTTGCAGTTAGCCTCCTTTTGGCCACTTCTAGTGATCTTTCTTGTGTATATCTGAATTTGTATTCTGAATTCCCATACTTTCCCCTCTCCTTGAGAATTTTGTAAAACTTTCATTTCTTATCTGCCGTAACTGAGTTTTCACAGGGGCAGGCTTCACCCTGGGTGGGATGGGGGGGGACACTTTGTTTTGCCTCTATTTGTGCTGAATTTAGAAGTTTGGATTTTTTTTCTTTTCTAACTGAAAGGTGCTGTTCCCTTGTCTGCTGTGGAGGTCACCATGCTTCTCAGCTTTGCTCTCATCACAGTGATTTTATTATCTGTTTTCAAGATGTTGCCCTTATATCTATTTTTCAACAATTTGTCTGCTGTATGGCTGAGGGAGGTCTTTTGTTTGTTTGTCTTTATAGATTTTGAAATTTTTCCAGCTATTATTTTTTCAGATGCCTGTCTTCTGTATTCATGCTCTCTATTCTCCTCCCAAGATTCTAATCACTCACATATCAACTTTTTTACATTGTCTCATAGATCTTGGATGTCCTATTTGTTTGTTCTGCCATTGTTAGTAAAGACGTGTCTGCTTGGCTAACTTCTGCTTCCCTTTCTTCCAGTTAGCTGCTCCATTCCTCGATTGTGTCTAGTAAGCTGATGAACTTGCTGAAGGTTTTAAAAAGCAGCTTTTAGAAAGACTTATTTTTAGTTCTGTGTGTATGTGTATGTGGGTTCCCAGAGGGATCTGTCTGATCCTCTGGAGCTGGAGTCACATGTGGTTACAAGCTGCTCACTACAGGTTGTAAACTCAGGTCCTCTGCAAGACCAATACCTGCTCTTAGCTGTTGAGCTACCTCTTCGGCCCTTTAAGCATCTTTGATTTCTGTCATCTAAATTCAAGTATTTTTAAAAAACATTTCCCACCTCCCTGCCTCAATATCCTCCGCTCAGCCTTTTCCACTAGATCTTTTTTTAGGTTATTCACAGTAAAGTTCTCTTAGTTTGACATTTGTGTCACTGCGGAGCGGGCTTTATCTTTTATGCTTTATTTTCAACTACTTAAAATTGTGGTTTTCTTTTCTTTGAGTTTTCAAATAAATGCCAAACATCATATAGGGAAGAGATATAGAGGAAGAAGTAGATAGGGAGTTGTGCCCAGAAATGAGTATGTCCCTTCTTCTAGTGTGAAGGGTTGAGTCAGTCTTGGTGATTTGGACTAAGCCTGAGTTCTGTTTCTATAGTTACCATCACTGACTCACAGGCTTCAGGTTCTTAGAGTGGATCGCTGTTGTCCTCTGCATCCCTAGGTCATCTGCCGACAAAAGGTTCCCGCAGGCTCTGCATGCTGTCCCACATCCCTCGGTCCTCCTCTACTGGCAGAATTCCTTTTGCTTTCCCCTTGGTACCAACTTGTGGGGGTGGATGGTAAGGTTCTTCTGTTCCAACTTTAGCTTTAGTCAAGTTCTCTGTGCTAGAATTTGAAGGAAACGCTTTCTTAATGTTCCTGCCTCTCTACTTTTGGCTACCAAACTCTGCCTTGTATTTCTGCTAGCCTAGGAGAAGTTAAGGACCCCTCTCCCTGATGCCCTCAGCACTGCCTTAGAGAGCAAACTTATGTTTAGATGCAGGACGCTGCTCCTGAAAGAGCTTCCTCTCCCTCTAGGAGTACAAGAACATAATTTCTGTATTTTCCACAGACGGGATAGATCCGTGTGCCCCCCCTGCTCCCGAATCCTGACAAGTTGTCTTGTGCTGTCCCTTGGTGCTTTAAGAAATGATTCCCCCAACCCCAGGAAAGAAGAAGTGGAAAAGAAATGGGCTATATTTCTCATATGTCCCTCCCAAACCACCCCAGGAACTCATTATTGGGCCATCAAAAGGCTTCCTCCATTCTCTGTCCTTTTCTAGATCTTCCTTGTGTAGGGAGTCTTCCTAACGGTAGGGGTTCATGGAGGATGTGAGCTCTCCGTTTGTGTCTGCGGCTCCAGTTCTGAAATGATGCATCAGCTTGTGTTCAAACTTGTTAAACCTCCAGATGATTTACCCTTTTGTGGTGGCTGTCTCTTCCTCCCATACTCTGTCACAGATGAACAGGCTCATGCATCCCACTCTTTTTGTGGGCTTTGGCTTTGAAATTCAGTTTCCTTAGTTGTTTTTATAACCTGGACTATCTCATGGTTTTGAGAAAATGTATGATTTTGCAGATGACCCATATCTGTCTCGATGCTTAAGTAGAATCCATGTTCTCTCGATGGTTTCTATGCCTTAAAAATTCTTCCCAGCAGGGTTATTATGTATGAGCGAAATTTGATGAGTGTGTCTGATTTCAGAAATCATGTTTTAATTCAGAATAACTATACGTTTATTGACTTATTTTCTAAATTTATTTTGAAAGAGTTTTATATTCTTTTCTTCCATCTGAAACCATGAAAAGATACTGTATCTTCTATTTAAAAAACTCACATAGTTAGGGTTGCATATGTATGCAGTCAAGACATAGTTCACTTGATTACAGTAGAGAGAAATTAATTCATACATGTTTAGAAAATCAGATGTCCAGTTGCTTGACAAATCTGGGTACTATGAGTGAGCTCAGGAGATATCTGTCAATGGGGAGGTAGGAATGCTTTACTGTCACTGTTTTAATAGCTTATCTTACTTTTCAAGTCTTTAGTATTTGAAATATTTTATTTATGAATTTACTAACTTCATCACTGTGGTAGTTGAGACAGTGCCATCCCCCAAAGAAATCTAAATCCTACTCCATGAAACCTACTTCATGTGACAAAAAAGACTCTGTAGTTAGTATTAAAGACACCAAAATATGGAGATACCCTGGAAGGGCCCAACATAATCACAAGAATTCTTGGAAGAGGAAGGTAGGAGGACCAGTAATGGCAAGAAAAGTGAAGATGGAAGCAGAGGCTCTAGTTAGAGGGATTAGACAAGTCTGCAGTGTTAGCTTTGAAGACAGGGGATGAGGCCAGGAGACAGGAGTAGGCAGCCAGCTTCAGAAGGCAGAAAAATAGAAAACCTAGTCAGTCCCAGCACCACCAGGAAGGTTCCGTTCTTGCCCACACCTTGATTTTGGGACTTCTGTGCTCCATAATTAAGCTTACGGCATTTAAACCACTGAATTTTGGCCTTTTTTTGTTACAGAAGCATTATAAAATTCATATGAACTTTGAGGAGCTAAAATCCCAGTTTGTATGCATAGCATAAGAAAGGGGGTTTCCTCAGTGAATGTAGCCATTGAAAAAGTCTCATTCATGTGATCTTTAGTTGGTGATCCTGACACTGGTTCTTTATAATGACTTGGGCTGCTTAGTGGATTTTGTGCTCTGATTTGTTTTAATCAGCATCATATACTTTTTAATAAGAGAAGCAGTCATGATTCTTGGCCTCTTGTGCTGGGCAAGATAGATGTGGCATCCTTTATTCCAGAGGTATGTTATATTGCATTTTTAAAAAAATCATAAATAACACAATAACATTTGATCCCTATATGAGGAACAACTTCACATTTTTATGGTTATAAACTTCATGGAGAAGGTATTAGTGACTCTCTCAAAGCTAAGCCTTTTCTTAGTCATAACAATAACATCAATAATTACTTTCCATTCATTATGAGCCATGTATGTTAAAAGATTGCATTTATTTTAGGTAATCGTCATAATTTTAGAAGCATTCTTTTTTAAAGATTTATTTTATAAGTATGAGTGTTTTTCTTTCAGGTATGCCAAGTGCCCTCAGAATTCAGAAGAGGGAGTTAGATTTCCTGCAGCTGGATGGCTGTGAGCCACTGTGTGGGTGCTGGGAATCAAACCTGGATCCTCTGTAAGAACAACTGCTCTTAACCACTGAGCCATCTCTCTAGCCCCTGAAAGCATTTTTCTAATTCCTATTTCACAAACTGAAGCTCAGAAAGCTAGCCAATCAAATCCATGCAGCAAGTCAGTGAACACTTACTTTGAACTCAGGGACACATACCTCCAAGTCTTTGTTCCTTGTTGTTCTAGGACACTGCTCCCTACTAGTGTCAAAGGTTGACATCGGGCAAAAATAAGTAAATTGGAAGAGTTTTATTTTTAATAATGATTTTATGCTTCCACTTCTCTGCAAGGAACAAATAAACACCATGTCTTGAGCCAGATAAAGGACTCCAATAATAAGCTTTCAACCCCGGATTCAGGGCAGGTAATTAGTGGCATGCAGACATTATTATATACCTCCAGTGACCTGCCATGTAGTTATCTGCTTCTTTGCCTATGCTGAGGAACGTTCCCTGAGTACTAAACAGTAGGTTGTGGTTACTCGACCTTCCAATACCTACAGAGAAAGGATGCTCTACATTTGAAGACTGTCAGATTCATATAGCCTATTCTCAGTGAGACTCCGCAGGTTCCCTGTTTGGAAATCAGTGTTGATTTTCAAACAGCACAGAAGGTTATATTACCTGTGCAACTGGGAGTCTAAGATGGTTGCTAGGGGGGTTTTCTTTCTCTGCATGCTTATAGAAGTTGCTCATAAAATGGAAGAGGGTGGCAGCGATGAAGATTTGTTTTGTATTTCATAGTCATTTGTTACCTGGAATAAGAAATTGGCAGTTTCATGGACAATAAATAATAAAGCTTTCAAGAGAATCCCCAATGGAAGTTAAAACTTCACATTAATTCAAACATCAGGGGAAAGGTTCCCAGAATTGAAGCCACTTATCATTCATTAGTTCAACAAGCCTTTGCTGAACTAACATGTGCAAAGCATTATTCTAGACACTGGATACAAAGCTGACCAGAAAAAGTAAAATGCTGCCCTTCAGGGGTCCAAAGTCCAGTGAGCTCTAAAGGTAGACATCATACGATAAATGCAACTAGCCAGAAGTTTTTTGTTGTGAGAACTATAAGAAATATTTAATGGTGTCCACATAAGTAGGGGAAAACTGTCTTACAATGGAGGTTAAACCTAAGCAGAATCTTGAAGCATGAATAGGAGTTCATCAGACCAGGAGACTATTCCATGCCAAGACAGGATTTTATGGAGTGACATGAAGATGTGCGACAATATAGATGGTTTGTGTATCAAGTAGTGGTATGATAGGTATAATGTGCCATAGGGTAGGAAAATGCTAATGAAAAGGAGCTTGTACATAACTGAAGTAAACAATATATACCCTGTTAAGAAGTAGGGACATTTTCCTATTCACAGTGGGATCATTGACTGTTCTAAATAAACCAAAACGTTAAGAATGAGGCAGGAGAGATGTCTCAGTGGTTAAAAGTACTTGCCACCCTTCTGGAGATCCGGAGTTAGGTTCCCATCACTCATGTTGGGTGGTCACGTGATCTGTATATACCACCAGCTTCTGGCGATCTGATATCTTCTTCTGGCCTTGTGAGTACCTGCAACGCATATGACATACACCACACACACACACACACACACACACACACACACACACAAATAAATAAAAATAAATCATTATGAAATGTGCCACACTACCTATGACATCAGATTGCCTGTCATAGGGGAAGGGACCTTGTCTCATGATTTTTATCTGCCCCTGTACTACCAGTAGTATTTAGAAGTTAATATGATTCCTATAGATTAGAATATATTTGGTAGTTAATATGATTCCTATAGACTATTTTAATGATTTATTATTAACCCAACTCTGATATTTTTCCTTATCCCTAAAAAATATATTGCATTCATGAGCAGCTCCATATTGGGAATGGGGAGCTACAACAGCTTGGACTTCTGACATCCATCAGCAACAGTTACTAATCTGGACATTTAAATGTGAACCCAGATCCCTATATGCTACATTCGCACCACGTATCAGTGTTGAGATGGACCCATTGTCTTTCACTGAACTTCTGCTTGTTGGTTTCCCATACAGTTTATATCAGTGTGGTTCTCCAAAATGGCCACAGAACAAAGCACCTTCCCTGGCCCTGGGGGAGAGCATACTCTACTAGCTATGCCACTATCCTTTTCTGTCTTTGGTGTCAGCAAGTGACAGCAACGTGGCCTTAATTCCAGTTTATTAAAATCAGCCAATGTTTGAACTTTAACCACGATGCACACAGACATACATGCAATATTGAATTGTATTTATGTAGAACTCAGTACAAGGGATTGAGATTCTGCTAAGTTGGGCAAATATTAGGTCGGTTTAAAAGAACACATAGAGATGACTTGGTAGGTCAGTCGTAGGTTATTTATTGCACCCAGATGGAGCACTCTGAATAAAGTCTCCCAGCATCTAGTCTTCTTTTGCAGTAGAAGAATTTTTAAGCTTAACATACACAGCTGCCCAGACAGAGACAACGTATCATAGTGAAGTAGAATAAGGTCAAAAAGTTCAGTTGTGAGATACTGACTTAATGGCTTAGTGATTTATAGTACTGGTGGTATTTTCTGTTTGCCAAGCATGACTTCACTTGCTACCTGGAACAGAATGACCTGGAGAAACAGCTGAACCAATCTTATTGCCCTTAACAACCTGCTGACTGCCATGTACACCTCTATAAAATCTCTCTTGCTTGCCTGCCCCACTTTGTGATTTTGAAGACCAAAATGCAAACGCAAACTGGACGTGGCTTAGGTTAATGGATGATATCTATTGTCTTCCACTCTTTTTTGGTGTCGGAGTGCTTATTCCAGAAAGATCTACAACATTAACCTCTCTGGCAGCTAAATGTGGCCAAACACCAATCCACTGGTCAACAGACCGAGTCTGTAGGTGAATTCTGAATTGTGCCTTTTACAAAGAAAATGAAATGTCCCTTTTTTTTTTTCTTTTTTTATTCTTCAACCAAGAACAAAGCCTTAGCCATTAGCTGCCTCAACTATAGATGACACAACATGTTACATTAGGTGATAGGACACACTAGAAAAACCTGGGTCCTAACTAACATCATGAAACTGACATATTAGCCCTCAAAGAAAACATTGTTGTTTTGGATCTTTATTATAGGAACTAAAACTTTATTCCAATACTAGTGGGAGGCAAAAGGAAGACGTGTCAGCCAAATGTCTCTGTGTTGCAAACAACAGAAACTCAATTTAGAATGGTAAGAAAGTCTAAAGTGGGCAGGCTTTAGGGGTGACTTGATCCATGTCGTAGGCTACCTTTAGGACTGATATGACTCATGTCATAATTCTATTATCTTCCTAAGTCAGCAAGGCGTTGCTAGTAGCTCCTGAAGGTACATGAATTCTCTTAGCATCGGTGGAGACAGAAAGCTTGCTCATTGATTATTGAGTTACACTCTGACTAGAACAGTTTTAGATCATGCTAACTCATGTTTAAATGAATTATCAACACCCAAATCATGCACTGTACTTACTGCCTTGTCTTCTAGACTCAACAACCATTGTAAAGGGAATGGTGCCACCCTGAGTGGCTTAAGCCAATCAATATCTGCAGGACTAGTGGGAGTAGTCAATCTAGCGCAAGGTTCCTGGTTGCTCCTCAGTGGGAAAGCAGTGTTAGGAAGTAAGTAGGCAATGTCTACTATTAAAGACAAGCAGCCCCGAGAACATAGGAACTTACCAGGCACAGGAGTATGGCGGAAGCTTTGCACTTTGACAGCTGTGTGAACAGAGTTGCGAGGGTCTTTTACTGGGGTAATATTGAATGAAAAATCATGGTCAGGACTTTGCACATACAATCTGGGAATTTGGGTTGAGAGACCAGTCTGTGAAGGGAATTTTTGGCTGGAGTAAAACAGCAGGAATAGTTAGTATCATGATCTTGGGAGAATCCAAATGAACGCATGTCTAGGGAACTTTTCCTTCTCGTTATCTGTGTGTGTCCTAGACAAAGATAGAACTCTAGCAAGTGCTCTGATTAAAAAAGCTCTGGGTGTAGGGTCTGAGGAACATGAACAAAACCATCTGCTCCCTGAAATACCTACAGCTTTTAGCCATTTCTAGTAGGTTTTTATATCATGTGGTTTGCTGCCTTTTTTTTTTTTTTTTTTTTTTTTTTTTTGCTGTTGCTTAGATTTTTGTCTCGGGTTGAAACTGAACATCAGAAAAATGCTTGGTTAGCCGGGCGGTGGTGGCGCACGCCTTTAATCCCAGCACTTGGGAGGCAGAGGCAGGCGGATATCTGTGAGTTCGAGGCCAGCCTGGTCTACAAAGTGAGTCTAGGACAGCCAGAGCTGTTATACAGAGAAACCCTGTCTCGAAAAACCAAAAAAAAAAAAGAAAAAAGAAAAATGCTTGGCATTGAGCCTAGCCCCATTTTTCACTTTAAGGACAGTGGACAACACTGGTGGAAACTGTGTTTACCTACAGTGTGCCTGGCACAGAGCAGAAAGACAGTCCTGCATAACCAGCCTTTGTACAAAGAAACTGACACTGAGTTTCCGACATTTGGGCTCTGTGTCAGTCAGGAATGGATTCTGTGTTAGCCAACATTATGGTAATTTCACAGGGTTCCTGTAGTAGGGTCTGTTCTTTAGATTGTGTCCGTCTCAGATTTGTTCCTTGTGTTCTTATGGTTTTACCTCCAGTCCAGGGTAGATACTACTTAAAGTGGTATTTCCATAGCCTTAAAAAAATCAGGCTAAGTTTGTCACATAATCATATGTTTTTATAATTTTATTACTCTGCTGCCAACAAATGAAGAAAAGGTCCTTCAGCCCAGCAACAGACAGAAAAAAAAAAATGTAAAACAACCCATGTTCATTCTAGGGACCACACAAGTGAGTCCCCTTTTAACTTTCCTTCCAGTGATAGAAAAATGTCTCTTGGGACTCCTAGGAAGTCTGGAAAGGAACCATTTCTTGCTTCCTCCCTATAATTCCCAGAAAGCTTCTGAAGGAAGTGTTCTGCTTTCAAATTTGCTTTTGAGGTTTTGAGACTATGAACACAAGGTTAGAGAGCCGAGGGCGTTACTCAGTCTTGGCAGATATGTTCAGGCTAACTGGGAGCAGGTAGAAGACACATGATAGCTAGGAAGGTGTTAAAATGCAATCAAAAGAGGCAGGAGGATGCCACAGAGAGATGAAGGTTGTGTGCTTTGAAGGTAGATGATATGTTCTTTGAGTATCTTTTTTTTTTTTTTGCTGTTAACATGATGTTTCTAATGAAATTCTGAGGCTTTTAGCACATTTCCTATTGATAATTCTTCAATCTATTTTTCAAAATTCGTATTATTCAAGTTACATCTCAATCACAGCCCCATCCCACTTTCCCTCCCAGTTCCGCCCTCCCACCTTCTTCTCCCTCTCCTTCCTCTCCTTCTCCTCCAATGAGGGATGCCCTCAGATATCAACCCCCCTCAGTTCATCAGTCACATGAGGGCTAAGAGCTTCCTCTTGTACTGGGGCTTGATATGGCAGCCCATCTAGGGTGAGGTGTTCCACTAACAGGCAACAGGGTCCATGACTCGCTTCTGGGTGGAGTTTCATGTAGGGTAGTTATGCTAGGTTCCTGTGTCTTTGGATCTGTGGATGGTAGGATGGTTGTCCTGTCCTATATGGCTAATAGTTTTTCAGATTTGTTTCACATACAGATCACCTACAAAGCAGAAAAACAAGTCCATCACAGCATGTTCCAAGGTATCAATTAAAGCCGAAAGACTAGTCATGACACGGAAGTATATTACTTCAGTGGTTGCTTTTAGCTATACATAACTTTAATAGCATGTGGAAATTGGGAAACAAGATGTAATAAATCTACAGAATAGGGAGAAAAAGGAAATTTCAATGTGAAGACTTGGGGGTCTTTGAGAAGCTCTGAAGGTAAAGAATGAGACTCTCAGGCATCATTTACACACAAGACAAGTCACCTGCAAATAATGGGGAAAAAGTAAGCTCATCACATCAGAACAATCCAAGGCACTGGGAAAAGCCAAAGACAAATAGGGCCAAGTATAAAAAAATATTTTAAAAGACTGAAAAATGAAAAAGTCAAATAGAAGTGAGCATTATCCAAATGGTACTGGTTTTGCTGTCATACAGAATGGAGGAGTTACGTGGAGGCTGTACCAAAGCTCCAGAGAAAGGCCTGGGAGCAACTAACAGCATCAGCGTCTTTTCAAAGAGTCTCTGAGTGGGATATAGATGAACTTTGAGGGTGAAGCCCATGTTTCATTCAGACTATGGGATGTAGGAGATCATGAAACGTGAGATGTCTTCTGAGGAAAGCTACAGGCATGAAATGAAGTTGACCCTAGAGGAAGGCAGGACATATTTTAGAGGCCACAGTGTCAGGGTGCTCTGAGCCCTTTGGAGATTACATCATGTCATCATAGTCACCTGTTGTGAAACATGGGTTTAGTGTTTACTTTGGTGGGTTCTGGTCTTGCTTTGGTCCAGTGTTGCCTTGCTGTCTTCTGCTCCCTCTCTTTTGGATTGGGAATGTTTACTTGGTGTCATGGCATTTTAGAAGGACAGAGCTTTCCTTTTCATTAAATAGGGACTCCATCGAGAGATTGCGTTGAAACTGAGTTCAGTGACTTTTGAGCATTGCTGGGACTGTTTAGCCTATGAGGACTCTTGATGTTATATGGAGTGTATTTTGTACTATAAAATGACCAAGGGCCTATGGGGGCTGGGGCTGAAATGTTATGATTTGAATCTGAAATGTCTTTTACAGGCTCATGTTCTGGACACGTTATCTTTCATGAGTAGAAATATTTTGCAAAGCTGTGGAATACTTAAGAGGTCTGGGCTCTAGTAGGCAGAATTAGGTCACTAGTAGTAGGGAAGTTATTAACATGATTTTTGGTTCTGGACCCTCTCTGTTTCCTGGTCCACTGCTAGTAGTGAGGTGTGATTGCAAGTTCCCACTCCAAAGAACAGTACCATGCCTTTCATCCCATGATTCCCTGAGGTCTTCTAAAACAATAGCCCCACCCAAAAACCTTTCTCCCCTTAATTTGTTCCATTTTGTATTATGCCCACAGTGATATGATGAAAACTAACTCTGTATGCGTGTAGAGACCAGGTTAGGCTCATACATACATAGGGACATGGGTAAGAGGAAGTAGAAATACTTTCTGTTTTGTTTTATACTTTGGTTTTACTGTCATTTTTAACCTTGCACATGTACAGGATTAACAAATTATTCAGTCAACACGGAACTCCAGGCTCACCAGCCTGCCACTGGCTCCTCCCTCACCTCCCAAAACTGTGGTTTGGGTACTTTTCCCACAAAGTCTCCATCTATTTCCATCAAGTTGGGAGAGGACAATTATACCACAGCCATGGCATTTTCTTCAGTTCTGACTTCACACTGACAGGGAAAGCTGCCATAACTATAGTGTTTAGTGTATCTGCAAAGGGCTGGCACATGGGCCAGGGGGACACTGTGCTGACCATGCCCATAGTCTTAGCTATTCCTCATACGGACCTATGAGACTGGTACTATATACATAACCATTAGAAAAAAGAACACATTAGGAACTATAGAGACATGGTTTCTTGACCAAGACCTCCTAGTAGAAGGAAGGTCAATAATAGCTCAGACCCTAGCTCCCGAAAGCCACCAGCAGAGCCTCTGCAGCTCTGTCACGACTCACCATACTCTCACGGGAAAGCTCAGCTCCAAGTGCGCTAATTCCTTTATTATAACTGGGATCAAATACCTGACTTAAGGGAAAATGGATTTATTTCTGGCTTATGCTTTCAGAGAGTATCGGCCCATCAGGCAGGGAATAGGTGGCGATGGGAGTGGATCATCCGTGCTGGCAGGAGCTTAGGGCTGAGTCTCCGCACACTCTAGTGGATTAGGAGGCAGAGAGCTCTAGCTAGAACCAGATATGGATATTACCTTTGAGGCCCACCCATGGAAACCCACTCAGGTAGCTAGACCATGGTCTAAGTTCTATGACCTTCCACACAGTGCTAACAGCTCAGGATCAAGTGTTCAAACACATGAGCCGATAGCAAAACCGTAACAGTGAGTCAAGCAGAATTCATCATCCTTAATTGATCTTTCTTGTTGGGATATACATTTTGGGTTCCCAGACACTGACTTCAGTGTTTTGTTTGTTTGTTTGTCTGTCTGTTTGTTTTTTGGGGTGGGGGCAGAACTCGCTTGTCAGCAGAGGGCCACCTGAAATTACTGTCCCTGCTTTTTCAGTGATAAATGGACACCCAATGATCCCTTAAGTGCCACTCTGCCCCTTCATTACTTTCCCCAAAGAATTTCTAATTGGTCACTTTTGTAGTCATTATCAGGGCTATTTTTGGTCCTTCAAAGGTATGTTTGCAGTATTGCTCATCTTGTTGCCATTCTCCCTAAGCTCTGACTTGGCAACTTTTACAGCTAAAACACAGCTCCAGGCAACTCCCTTTGTTATGCTCCTCTCATGGAACTCTCTCACATCTATTCATTCAGCAAAGGAAAACTACCGAATCAGAACTTACGCTGATGTGCATCTTATATATTCAGACTCTGGGAAGAATTTAAAGGCGAATTTTCCATACATTGTAAGTTTTTGCCTTTTGGTTTTCCCCCTCCACCCTCTCCTTCCCCTTCTGCACACTCATACTTTCTCATACCGGCCCCTGACCCACAACTCCATCCTTAACCTACAGAGTATCTTCCCAAAGCCAGTTGTTCTGGCCCTATGTTTCACAGACGGAAGCCTCTCAAAGGATGTTCCCAAAATGATGGAACAGCACGTAAGGTTTTTACATGCAAACTCGGGCCTTTCTGGATGGAAAACTGCTCCTTCCTCTACAGGCTTTTATCCTCAACAAAAGTTATTATGGTGCCCAGCTCTGAAGAGTTTTCACTCTCATTATCATTTTTCTTATGGACAGAAAGTAGTAATATATAGTGGGACTAACAGCAGTTACAGCACAAGGTGGGGTAGGGACCAGCCCTTTCTACTTTCCATGGACTTCTGCTTGGGACAGGATTCCAACTGGGTCAGCTCAGACAGATGGGGAGGGTTAACCTTGCCAGGTGCTGATTTTTTTCTGTCTTGTGCTGCGTGGTCCTCAGTGGGATGTTAGCTTCTGACGATGGGCACCTCTTTGACCTTTTTAACAAGACAGGGTCTCATAGCACAGGCTGGCCTTGAACTCATACCTTTTCTGAAATCTCTAAGTGCTAGGAGTCTACCTTCAAAGTGGGGAGCTATTTCCTATACCATCTTGCTTGCTAATGTAGGGAGGGAGTGGAAGGGATTCTGTGTGTCTCCCTGACCAAAAGGATGAAGTGTAAGGAAGACTTTTAGGATGAAATAAGCTGTGTCTGTGGGTGACCTGTTGTTTCCCATGTCCTGGGGCTCTCAAATCACCCTGAGATAAATCACCTAGAAGGAAGAACACCTAGGGTCCTAATCCTGGGGTCACAAGCAAATGGTAGTGTCATTTTGACCTTTATGGGTGAATGGAAGGAGGAAGTGGGATGTTTTGGAAAGACTAGGGTGGGAGCTAGACATGCCTGCCCTGCCTCTGGGGAATTCCAACAGAAACAGAGACAGAGCTAACTGTGTGGTTTTAAGCAAGTTAACTCTACTTTCTGTGTGCCAGCTTATTCTTTACTTTAAAAAAAACTTTATTATAAAAACTTGCAGGTAAATATATGATACTTTCTTTATTGCATACTGGGAATAGCAATGGTTTTGGCATCGAGGTGTGAGGAAGAGTAAATGGCAAGGAAGACTAAGTTTCTTCAAATAAAACTATTTGCCATTTGATATGTAAGCCAGATTAATTCTGAGAGAAATGTTAATTTGCTTAAATAAGTTTCCAAACAGATGGGAAAGAAACAAATGTATTTAGGTAGAGACAGAATACCAGATGACAACATTTATCTTGGCATCCAGAACTGAAGAGTTTTGCTTTTGTTATAATTTTTTCTTATGGGTGTTAGCAATGAGCTTCTATGATTAGGTGCTAAAATTAACTCACATAATGGAAAAATGAAACTTAAGAAGAACTAAAACCAGGGTTGTTAGAAGAATCCAAATAAAGCAGCTGAGTACTTATGAGCTTCCTGGACAAGGTTAAGATAACAGAATAGAAACCACATCATTTTGTGAATGACAAAAGTTATGAGAGGTGAGAGCAGCAGCTGTTGGGCTCTTGGCCCCTTGGAACATAAAACAGACTCTCCTCACCTGGAGCCTTTGCTGTAGGGTTCATCCAGGGAGGTATATCTTGGCAACAATGTATACCATGTTGTAAGAGCTGTGAAAACATGTCACACTGGAAATGTAAAGCTGATGAACAAAAACAGATCTTTTGATAGCCAATAGCTATCAAAAGAAATCACTTCTAATGTGGAGCTATGAAGCTTGACAAATATGTCTAAGAACGCCACCAGTTCCTACTCATGTTTTTCTACCTCTCATCCTTGTTGCAGATGTCCCAGGGACCTCGGAAGCAGAATCTTCAGTTACTTTTTGGTCTTCAGGAATCATAGAAGCAAATATGAATTCACATGCGGCATGTAGTTTCCTTTCACTCAGATCTTCAAATAAAGACAGAATGACATGTTTCGTAGAGTTAATCTTCAGTCCAAAAAATAAATTGCTCTTCCCAAAGGCTCTCCCACAGCATACCCTTAAATATGTTCCCAAAGTGTTGAGTGATACTTCTCCCACAATGTCCCAGTCCCCAAAACACCCATCAGAGATCGACTGATTTGGCCACATATGAACTAAAACTTCTGTACAGCTGAAGATGATGTAAGGAAAGCTGAAAAAGTTGTAATAGAGAAGATTTTAAAAATACAAGAAGATAAACCTAAAAATCATAATGTTTAATATATATATCTACAGAAAATGGTTAATTGACATCACAAGTCAATGCAGAAAATGACAGATAGCCAATAAGATTTGTGAGGATTCATGATCATGTCTTGAAAGCAGGAAAATGCACACTCAAACCTCGCCCCCCACTCCCAGTGGGATCTCATTACCCTTTGTTCACTTATCTATGCTGTATGGTCAATCTACAGAGCACTTTGCAGGTTGGTGAGGAATAACCACCTCCATATTTCTTTTATATGTGAGTGTGGCTTTTAAAGGTAAGAACAGTACCCTCAATGTCCTTTGGGTGGTCCCCATACCCCCTGCTGTTCTGACCTTGTGGTCCCTCCTGTGCCCTTTTCTATGGCGAGAGGGCAATGGTTTCTTCTCAGGTTCTATTTACCTCTGATGTCTGAGTGCAGAGGAACACCCAAATCTCAGGAGAACCCTGGCACTCCCAACAAGAATCCCAACCAGAGCACCTTGAGCTCAGTCTCCATTGAATCAGAGGGCCCACAGGGAACCAATCACATTCCACATGACCACCCTTTTCTTCCTTTAAACATTCCCAACCATTCCATCCTCCACTCGTCCCAAAACTGAGGTGGTAGTATCCCTCATGAGTTCATCTCCTTGGGTGCTGTAATCCATATACCATTTCAACCATGTCTATGGAGTGTGGCCTTGGCAGAGTAGCTTTCTTTGCCGATTTCTCCATTTCTCACCTGATGCCAGAAATTGTTGTGTACGGTTTTCTCCATCTAAGTTTGGAGACTTATGTTTATGTTGATGATTGATTGATGGGCCATCCATAACCATAATCTTGGAGGGAGAAGGTACAGAGTGGGATAAGAGCTATCGCTGGACCAGAAGCAGTTCAGCTACTATGGGTCCTTGGACAACTTTCTTCACATCTACTTTTCATCTTGCTTTTTCTGTATAATCAGCTTGATGGAGCTTTTCTGAGGCGGTTGTGAGTAAGGTGTGAGTAAGATGCACACATAGGGCCCAGTACAACCAGGGCCCCCGAAGTCCTCCAAGGAGCAGTCACTTCACATAGATGACATGCAGACTGTACCCCCACTGCCCCCATGGCTCCTATGATAGATCACTTAAAACAGCCATTGTCCTCAGGACAGAATGGACACACCCCTGGGACAGGAAAGGAAAAGTTAGACTGGCTTGGAACTGGACACCATTGTACAGTAGTCAACTGAAGAGGGTGGACCAGGGTGTGCCCTCTCCTTCAGGAAGCAACAGCTAAAAATTAGAATTAAGAAAATCCATCCAGTCTACGGCCATACCACCCTGAACGCGCCCGATCTCGTCTGATCTCGGAAGCTAAGCAGGGTCGGGCCTGGTTAGTACTTGGATGGGAGAAGAAAATCCATCCAAGTATATAACTTCATAGAAAATCATCCTCGAGTATTTGTTTGGGCTCTTTATTAGGTCTTAATAATTTAAGTAAGAGATACAGGATACAAACCTGCAACTGTGTGCACTGGCTTTATTGGGGCTACAAAAATATTTCTAGCTTTGTAAACTCAGGGGAAAGTGTACTACCTAGATTGGTAGAAGTTTGTTTAAGCTTTTTCAACTTCCAATTTTTACTTCCAGCTAACTACTTTTCATTGTAAAATTAAAACTCCACAAACCAAAGGATTAAAATGCAAAGTCTATTTTCATCCTTGATAAAGCTGTTTTTGGGGAGCATCACCAACTGGTTATCTTTCATTAGCATTCTTCATTAACCATACCTCCTCGACTCACTTTTCTTTACTGAGTGTATGTGTTATTTGGCCATATATCTTAGTCTTTTGGGCTTCTTATGAGGAAATAGCATAGACAGATAGCTTATAAACAACAGGAAGTTATTCTTCATAGCCCCAGAACTTAGGAGATACAAGACAGAGGTAAAGCCAGTGCCTGCAAGATCCCATGGGACTGTTGTCACCTTTGTATACCCTCAAATGATGGGAATGAATAGCTCACTCTCCGAGCTATTTCTTTTGAATGTAATGGATCCCATTTACTCTCATATCTCTTAATACCACTCACTTCCAAGTTAGGATTTCAACATGGATTTCTGGGGAGGTCAAATACTCAGACTGCAGCATCTTGACTCCCCAAAACCTTTTGTTCCAGAGATACTTCAAAGTCTGTTAATTTGTTACTTTTTTTAAACAGTTCTGATCTAATCTAACAACTTCCAACTCTGACTACTACTTTGCTTTGCATTTTGTGTTTAGAAATGTGCGCATATGTGTGTGTGTGTGTGTGTTTAGAAGTGTGCACACATGTGTTTGGCTGTGTGTGCATGTGGAGGCAATTCTTCCTCAGAATTTTTGAGACAGGGTCTCTCGCTGAACCTGGAGCTCACCATTTGGGCTAGACTGACTGGCCAGAAAGTCCTGGAGATCTTCCTGTCTATGTTCCCCAGCACCAGGATCACAGGGACATGCAGCCATGCTTGGTTTTTGACATGGGTGCTAGTTGCCCAAACTCAGGTCGTCTGCTTGTCCAGCAATTGCTTTACTGACTGAGCCGTCTTCCCAGATTCTTCAATACTTTTGTAATTTTGGTTAAGACACATAGCTGAGGAGCTCAACTTGTAAAATGGTAAATTTTAAGTTATTGTTACTTTGTAAGTTCTTATGATTAATAAAATTCTCCATGTCACATGGTAATCATAATAGGAATATAGCAAAAAGGTAGAGAAAATTATGCACAGTCATTTCAAAGGAAGCAAAATAATAGTCATAACTAAATATTTCTCAGATATTGAGATGACAGATGTTGTGAATCATGTCAGAACATGACGCCATATCATGAAATAACATTGCATAGAAAAAGCAGGGACGGAAAACAATATCCTGTTTAGAATTAAGCAACACATCAGCATGTGCAGCAACAAAAATGGAAACAGAATGTAACAGGATCCCGAACAGCTGGTGACAAGACAGACATTTTAGATGTTTACTTTCATATGAAGATATTGAGGTCTATGATAAAGTTATTTTTCTTTTATTGAAAATAAAGTGTTTTCCTCACATAATATATTCTGATTATGGTTTTCCCTCCTTGTACTCCTCTTAGTTCTTTCCCACCTTCCCTCCCATCTGGATCTATACCCTTTTGGTCTTCCATCAGAAAACAAACAGGCTTCTAAGGGATAATGAAATAAAATAAAATAAAATAAAAACACATTAGAATTAGACAAAACAAACAAACAGAAGGAAAGGAGCCCAAGAGAAGGCACAAGAAACAGATACTGGCTTCTTCCTATACTCAGAGATTCCATGAAAACACTAAGCTGGAATATATGTGTGTGTGTGTGTGTGTGTGTGTGTGTGTGTGTGTGTGTGTGTATACGTATTTTTATATTTGTATTATGTATATATGTATTTCCAGGATGCTTGGTACTTTTACCTAATGCTCCCCTCTGTTAGATGGTTATCTTCCTCCAGCTTCCTCTCCGATACTTGAAGATATAAATCCAAGACGATATGTTTTGTAAATATTAGTGACATACTCTTTTGTTAATCCAAATTTCTTTGCTTTTATGGCATTTACAGTCTAAGATAAAATTAGGCTTTGGCACAAACCTTGCTTCTCTTAAGCATCCTTTCTGGCTTCAGGGTAGAATTTGGCAACCCTCTCTTCCATTTGTGGTATCCATAAGATTTCATTCCTGCCACTAATCACAGTGTCCCTTAACTGGAGGCCAGTCTAGCCTCCTACCAGCTCAAGGACAAGGATCGTGTCTCTCATCTTTCATCCTTAGGGCCCACACAATGACTCTCATGGAGTCATGAATGAAAGATCAAGGCCAGAATGAACAGGAAGTACCAATTATTGCAGAGCTATAGCTGGATGCTTCTTTTAAGCCCTGGCCAGGCTCAAGAGTAGGAGGGGCAACTTGATGAGTCTGCTTTGCTATTGACTCATGACGTGATCCTTACTAAATCATTTAATGTCTTTGCCTTAATGCTCTCCTTTGATACTGTGGAGGAAGGAAGGCAATGGGGGGAAGCCGTGAGCAATCATTGAAGAGCTTAGCAGCCTACAGACAACTTAAGTGTCTATACATGGAGTTGAAGCTAGTTCTCTTAAGAGGTCAGGTGGATTCTCATAATCCCTGGGCTAATTGCTTATGTTGTACAAAATGCTACGAATATGACCAAAACAATGCAATTTACTGGGAGTAGAATGACTTTCCTTTCTTGTTGGGCATTGTTTTCCATGCCTTAGTGCTTAGAAAAAAAAAATACTGGGGAACCTTGTCTCCTTGACTGGCTCCTGTTCCTTAGTCGAAAATGCACTTTATCTAAAATGTAGGTTTGGTTCTTTGGGGGTTCCTCTGTCGCGTCCCCCTCGACCAGCAAGGATGACACAACTCGCAAAAGCTCTTCTCCAGCAGTTTATTCAGGTCCCTTGAAAACAGTCTTCCGAATGCCCGGGCAGACCCAACCCACAGGCTAAATACTATATGAACAGCCAATCAAGTAAAGCCACGTAGTGCTATCTTAGAGGCCCACGTATGCGGAAGCAAGCCAGATCAGAGGTCTTAGCCAAATATGGACTTGTTTATCATCGAGAGCGCTCACCGTCGGGCTGGTGGAAGGCGGAAACCGGTGCCATCTTTAGGGCGCGGCACATCGCAGCTCTCTACAGTTCCTCCTTTTTTTATTTTTTCTAAAGTTGGTAGAAGTCCCTGGAAAGGCTTCGTAATCCCCCTATCTGGGGATCTCACGGTGGGCCTGAGCCTGTAGGAGGGCGGTGCTCAAACTCTTACCTGTCTCTGGGTCAGCCTCCCCACTCGGGACTGCCCTGTCTTAGGTGGCCGAGACTTACCCGTCTACTCCGTCATTGACTTGCCAGACCCTAATATCCGTGGAACGAATACCTCAGTGGGCAGGGACTATGCTCAGTGAAGATTTAAGGCTTCACGGCAGCGAGCCATGCCTGAGGGGACTGGCCCGCCTCAATGGCGACAAGGGCTTGTATAATCATGGCTGCATTACGCTTTTGTGTGGCTCTCATTTTGTAGATGCACCATAGGCAAACCAGACAGGCTAGTATCATCAGTATCGCCAAAGAGCCTATGCCCGCCCACTCCTTAAGATGATCCATAGCCGTCTGTATCCAGGAAGTCAAACCAGTAGCCAGGCTCAGATCCACCCGAGTGGAATTGATGTGGACGATTGTCGCTCTCAGCTCTCTCATCAAATTTTCAAACTCAGCCGACCAATCCTGTAAGAGGAACTTTGACAATTGTCTAGACAGATTAGCAGCCTTTGTAAAATTTTGATACTGCACGGAAGTAACACACAAACCTTGCATTTTCCACTCACACCCCAATTGTGCTAGTTGCCAAAGAGAATCAATCTGTTCTTGTATTAAGTCTATGCGTTGATTAACTATCATAAGGCCTCCTTTGAGATGAGAATTCATAGAGGTCTGAGTATCCAATGCCTGTGCCACAGTGGCTGAGATGTTATTCAGGGCATTGGCAGTCTGTATAGAACTAGACAAGGCAATAGCTGAGGCAGTAGCTCCCACAGCAGCAACAGTGATGGCAGTAACAATAGCTGCAGTGATGCCAAAATCTCTTTTAAACCTGAATAGCATCATGGTATTAGGGGCCTCTACAGGAACTGGTATAGGTCCCAAATCCATATAGCTACCATTTGCTCCACACAAAAGCCATAAATCAAAAGGATTGGTGGCAGTCTGCTGAGGATCCTTAGTAGATATATCAAGCATCTGATCTTTGATATTAGGAAAAGCATGCCTCCTAGGGCACCCATTCCCGCCCATTCCTTCAGATGATTCATGGCTCGGAGGATCCATGTCGACAGTCCTTCAGCAACAGAGACATCAACCCGGGTGGAATTCACATGCATGATGGCAGTTCTCAGATTCTGCATCAGCTTATCAAACTCGCCAGACCAATTTCCTGTAAGATACTGAGAGAGTTGCTTAGACAAATTTGCAGCTACAGTATAATTTTGATATGGCACAGAGGTCACACACAAACCAGTCATTTTCCACTCACAGCCAATCTGGGCCACCTGCCACAATACATCCAAGGCCATGGCTACATTGGCTGACAAATTATTCAAGGTAGCGGCAGTCTGCACTGAGGCATCCAGGCTTCCAACCCCTTGTTCTTATAAGGGGTGATAGCTGCTTTACATTCCTTTGTACATTGCTCATACACAAGTTGTTTAATTAAGGGCATTGCCAAATCAGGGTCTCCAAATACCCTTCCAGCTGATTCAACCATTATAGCCACGAAGTCTGAGAAAGGCTCCAGGGGATCCTGAATAACCTTGGTTAGATTGTCATTCACTTCCCCTTTGTTAGGCAATGATTTCCAAGCTCTGGTTGCGATTAAATTGATTTGCTCAAACACCTGAGCTGGATACCCAGTTTGTTGTTGAGCATATCGACCTTGCCCAAGAAGCATGTCCACATCCCAGGCTGGGTTTCCTGCTGCGCTTGTTCATTAGCAAACTCAATCAAGAAAGCCTTCCAATCTAAATACTGTCCAGAGGACAGGCAGGCACGTGCCAAGCTCATCCAGTCACTAGGAGTCATGCAATAATGACTAAGAGCTTCCACCTGAGCTACAGTGAAAGCAGCATTAATCCCATAAGTGCGGACAGACTCAGCGAGTGCTTTAATTACCTTAAAATCGAGAGGTTCATGATAACGATTTCCCCCTCCATCCTGAAAGACAGGGTAGTACAGCTCATGTCTCACTTCCCTCCAGACATTTGGACAGAATGACCGCCCACTAGGATCACTCAGAGGGGAAGTCTCATTATATGAAGGCGGCGCCAGCACAGGCGGCCCCGGACCTGAGGGCTCTATCCGGGTGCAGTCAGAACTCTTCCTCAAAGATGACTTCTCCATTTTCTTTGTTAACATTTTAAGTTCCTCTTTAGGCTCTGAGCTATCCTCTTCCAAAGTATCTTTCCCAGATTTGACAGAGCACTCCTCTTTTAACTGTTCTAATGCCCTTTGTCCTTTTTCCACTGCCTTGCAATATCTCTGATCTCCTAAACAACTCCGAACAAGTCTCCAAATAGGCCGTGCTCCTCCCTGCAATGTACTTTGCTCCCAGGCAAAATCCAAGTCCCTGCCTAATTTGTCCCAGCAGGATACCGTAAGATTCCCGGACACCGCAAACCACGGAGCCACGGAATCACATTCATTCAAAAATCTCTCTAGGGTATAATTTTTAAATTCCTAGCTAAAAGTAGCTCCTGAAGAGCCAGAAAAATTGGATGTGACTGAGACAATCCCATGATTAAAAATTTACTTTCGGTTCGCAGCTTCCCCGCGAAACTTTACCTTTTGTTCGCAACTTCCCGCGAAACTTTACCCTTTGTTCGCTATCTCCATGAAACTTTACCTTTTGTTCGCTATCTCCGCAAAACTTTACCTTTTGTTCGCTATCTCCGTGAAACTTTACCTTTTGTTCACTATCTCCGTGAAACTTTATTGTCCTAATTTATCCCAGGAACTTACCAGCGCTGCCCCTGACTGCAGGAGTTCTGAGTCTTTTTTGGGTCCCCGTACGGGCCACCACTTGTCGCGTCCCCCTCGACCAGCAAGGATGACGCAACTCGCAAAAGCTCTTCTCCAGCAGTTTATTCAGGTCCCTTGAAAATAGTCTTCCGAATGCCCGGGCAGACCCAACCCACAGGCTAAATACTATATGAACAGCCAATCAAGTAAAGCCACATAGTGCTATCTTAGAGGCCCACGTATGCGGAAGCAAGCCAGATCAGAGGTGTTAGCCAAATATGGACTTGTTTATCATCGAGAGCGCTCACCGTCGGGCTGGTGGAAGGCGGAAACCGGCGCCATCTTTAGGGCACGGCACATCGCAGCTCTCTACATTCCTCCATCCTCTTTGCAGTGTCTCCTCTTGACCCGATTCACAGCTGTAGTTGCACTCACCAACACTTGGCTAGCCTAATGGGCAACTTCACTGGTAGGATTCTCAAGAACTCAGAACTCTATGGGTCCCCAAATGCAACTTATTTTCTGCCTTCCCAAAACTATGCTCTTCATATGAGAACAGGTTGCATTACTGCCTTCCTAACTGGCCACACTAGAAACTCGGAGGTCACCCAGACTTTGTTCACCATCAGCTTTCTCACCTAATTGCTGTGAATTCCATCATTTCTCTTCCTGTAGCAACATCTGTGTCTGTTCCTCCCCATCCCCACCACAGATTCCCTCTTCCTAATTCTCATCATTGCCCCTCTGGGACCATTGCTGTAACTGCCCCTTGTTCTGCTGGTCTATTTTGTAGACTGTCCCTAATCGGTCTACTGCTTTCTACTTCTAATAGTAACTATTCTGAAATCTGGAGAGACCTCTTGTGCTTAAGTCCTTTCGGTGAGTCCCATAATATCCTTGTTCCTGCTGTGGCACATGAAGTCTTCTACTCTGACCCAGTCCACTCTCTCTTCACCTATTTGTAACCGAACTTTTAAATTATTATTTAACTCTTATTTATTTATTACTAAATTCACTTATAACAAACACCAACAATTTCTTAACTATTAATCCTAGAAATTCCTACAACCCCTTTAACCTATCCACTAAACCTATTGATAATTATAACAACTACTTTCATAACCTTTTAGAATGATACAGTCTCTGGGGCAGGTCCTCAGTCGTCAGGAACACAGTCTTTGTTGTAGATTCTTTAACACACTTAGTAGTCCTTTTTCTGGATCTCTCAGATGCAGGTTCGTCAGGGTCAGTTGGTTATTGCAGTCTCATCTTAAATAAGGCTTCATGTTTTCTTCTCTGTGGGAGACCCCAGCCGTCTGCAGGCCAACTTACTTCTTTTGAATCAGGAACTCAGCTGCTCTGCCTCAGTCCTTAAAGCCAGGCACAGTTTTCCCTAGGCCACTGTTTGGACAGATCAAACCCCTCTAGGCAAAAGCTGAGCCACAGGGTCCAGTCCTTGGCCTTTTGGTGTCTTGCTCAGGCTTTCTTTGCTCACCGGCTTCTTTCTGCTTCAGGGAGAGAGCTGGCCATCAATGGCCAGCCCTTTTTTCAGCAGGACTCTTGGAGCTCTCTAGCATCAGGGGCCTCTTCTTCTTCTGGGCTCCATGCACTGTCCTTAAATAGGAGGAACTCTGTTTCAGCTTAATCTGGGCTCCGCCCACTTAGCAGCTGAAAACAATGTCAGGCCAGATACTTTGTTTCTTCTAGTCCATTAAGTCTTTCCTGTTTTCCTGACTGCAACCTTGTTTTTTAGTCTGTTGAGTCTTTCCTGTTTTTCAGTCTATTGAGTCTTTCCTGTTTTTCAGTCTATTAAATCTTTCCTGTTTTTGCTGACTTCATGCTGATAATGCTCTTCAGGCCCCGAATTAAGAGACAATATCAGAAACTCCTATATATTTTCTAAATCTAATTTATCTAACCCCTACACCTATTTGCCTCCTTTCTCATACCTCCAAGCTGTCTGCTCTATCACAGGAGCCTCCTTTCTTTGTGCCTTTCTTTTGCAGACTCCTTTAATGCCTTCATCCCTGATGACCTCATGTGTGCTATCAAGGTTCACTGCCCTTCAATAGAAATGGCAATGGCAGTCCTCTTCTTTGTATGACTGCTGCATGCAGGATAAACATCCTAACCTATACAATAGTCTGCTTAATGTTTTACACACATGTGTTTACATACCTCTCCACTTAAGTGGATGAGAGGTTCCTGAAGGAACTGTGACTTATTTGAAGTTTTATTCTCGCGTCTTGCGTAGAGCAAAGCATGCCCTACGCTCAATAACTGTTGAAGGGATGCATGGTAAATACGCTCTCAGGCTCTATCAGTTGCTATGTTTCTCTTGCTTTTCTCCTTCCTATGGGACAGATACCTGACAGAAGTGCTTCAAAGGTCCGTCCATCATGACTGGGAGTAGTAGGTACAGGACAGTGAGAGTAGCTTTCAGTTGTGGAGGCAGCAACTTGAGGGTGCTCACTCACATCTGGACATATCTGGAAGGAATGCTAGTACTCAGCCTGTGTTGTTCTACTCCAAAGGTGTGCCTCATTAATGCCCTCCATGTTAATTAATCCAGTTAAAGTTAATGACACCGGAGCCGAGACCAATCATTTATCACACCACAACATGTAGTGCCATGTCTTTAAGAATTTAAGAAACTGAATATAAAACAAACAAACAACAACAACAAAAAACAAACAAACAAAAACTACAGGAAGGGACTGCCTGAAAATTAAAGAATATTATTTATTAATTCAACACATGACTTACAATACCATGATAAGCACAGCCATACATGATTCTCTGATGTCTAGTAGCACAGAGCCTACTTAAAGAGAAACACAAATAATCACAAAATCAGTAAAACAGCACTGTGGTTACTGTAAAGCAGAGCCTCGGGGGACTAGGGGTTTCTGATCAGAGAAGTCAGGAGAGCCTCCCTGGAGGAAGTGGAGGATCGGGAGGCGCCCTTAGGTGAAAGGGTCGAAGCCATACTTTCCCATCGGGGGGACAGAGTGTGCAAAAGTCCATCAGAAGCTAGCACCGCAAGAACCTGAAAGAAAGCCAGTGCCTGGGGTCAGAGAGCAAACAAGGGGCAGCAGGAAGCTGAAGGAGAGGTGTGTCTACTTGTCTCTTTGCCTAGGAAAGATGCAAAATGTTAGTTTTCCTACTCTTGACTGCCTCTTTGATTTTTCAAAGAAAGAACTGGGCTGGGGGAAGGGGAAAGCAATGGTACTTTACTGGAAAAAACATGCCAATTCCTGCATACATTCACTCCCTCCCACAAAGAAAGACATGTGTTCAGTCCTCAGAAGGGGACAAAGAATCTGGGAAGCAGAGCCCAGTACTGGAACTGCCTTCATCTGAACTGAGACTTCAGTTTTGTCCCTCCATGAGGTGCCTTCAATGGAGTACAACCCTGTAAAAGACCAAAGGGAAGAAATGACCAAGAGTTGGTATCAGTTACAGTAGCAATCAAACATCAAAGCCAGAGAGTGGCAGAACCTCAAAGGAGACATAGCAAAAATAGCATGTGCTGTGGCTGTAGCAGGTGCAGTGTCTTCTAGTTCCCGTTGGTGAGTAACCGGGACTGTGAGAACAGGCAAGTTCTGTGGGAATAAGTGTCTACATCATAGGAGGGACAGGAGTCCTGGACTGTCTTCTGTTGCAGTGATAAACATCCTGACCAAAAGGATTTATTTCAGCTTTCAGTTTTCAATTCAGATGCCATAACAAAGGGACTCCAGAAATAGCTCACAGCAGGAACCTGGTGGCATAAACTGAAGCAGAGGCCATGGAGGAACACTGCTTACTAGCTTGCTCTCCATGGGATTTGTTTTCTTATATAATTCAGGACCACCGGCCCGCGAATGACGCCACTCACATCAATTATCAATCACTGAAATGCCCCCACAGACTTGCCCATAGCCCAAGCTGATGGAGGCAATTCTGAAACCGAGGCTCCCTCTTTCCAGATGACTCCATCTTATGTCAATTTGACAAACAACAGCAACAACAACAACAACCGAACCCAGCACATTGGGTAAACAAACACAAGCGGAGTCCCAAGAATCTTAGAGCAGGCCTTTAAAGTGTAAGCCAAGAGGAAATAGTGAGTCACAGGCCTATCATGTGGCATTTCTTCTCCTCCAATAGCATGCATGATTTCAGAGGAGACCACTAGGAAGGGTCCATATGCTCCTGCAAATAGTGACAGAATTCCATTACCAAGGCTCCCATGCCTGAAGAATCCATATGATGGTGTTGACATGTTTAGTCTTCCTAGGTGAAAAGTATGCCACCTCATGACAAACATTCACCCACTAATACAGCCTGTCAACAATGGCACCAGTATTGCTTTTTGTGTAGGCGCTGTAACTCAATAAATAAATGACTAACTTGGCTCAGCCTTTTTCTGGGCAAGAGGAAATGAGACAATAGAAAGAATCCCTCCCCTAGCCCTCCCGGAGGCAGAAAGGTCCTATTTTATTTATTTTGTCAAAACTGAGGAAATAAGAAAAATGGCAGCAAGGAAATGTTTGGCTTGCAACATCCCAACACACTTTACCATATGGAAGGGTGTGATTGGATAGCTGGTGGATAGCCAGCCATCTCTGTTGACTCAAAGGAGGTTTTGATTTATTACCGTAGCAATTTTCCCATGAGATATAAATTCTAAGCAATAGAGAAGGAGTTGATTGCAATCTTTGCCCTTTAGTAAGAAAGATAGTACTTTGATTATCAAGAAATATTTTCAGGGGTGGCTTCCATTCATGTTGTCTTCTTGTGGAGAAGTCTGTGGACATTTTGTGAGCTCCTCTTGGCTGATATTGCCGTGGCTCTTCTCAAGTCTCAACACGGTGACGGTGAGCTGTGGTGACCAGATTTACCCAGCTTCGTCATAGTTCATTCAGAAGGGAACATTGAGGGTGTATATAAATATGAAGTTCTGAGTAAAAATGACTTTAATTTCATTATGTCACATGTCTTTATCTGAGGCCTTTTGGGGGGAAAAAACCGCCAACAAAGAACTAGGAGATTACAAACTGTCTTTAATAGTGTAGAGTAAGCCTGCCAAATGGATTCTTTCTCAGTCATACTTTTTGGTTTGAATTATTTACCTAATTACTTGGACTCTCAATTTGCCCTGTTGACACAGCTAAACCAGCGGGGCAACATCAGAAACTGCAGAGGTTGAGAGAAACCAGCTCTTCAGAGCCAACTATAATAACTGCAGTGTTTTATAGTCTATATGGAGGTTTACATACTTTTAACTCAAAATTCATTCCATATTCCTTGAAGAGAGATACAGACAGAATTTTGTTTTAAGGTGGGGGAATTCAGCAAGTTTTTAAAGTCAGCTTAGAAAAGAACACATTTTTCCCCCGGTAGCAAAATAGACTCATGTCTTCATTAACTCAGCAGCTGCTTTGCGTTTTAACTCTGCTGTCCACGGCATTCACAGCTTATGTAAGTGGAACTTTATGAGAGTTTGGCTGCTTGTCCCAAGATTTGAAAATGCGACTAGCTATCTAAGTAAGTAATCATGTGGTCCTGGAAGAACACCAGTAACTCCTTATTCACAGGGAGAGAGGAAGAAAGGCAGATCGGAATGCAACACTTAGATAACCATTCCATTACTGTGGCCATTGTCCAGCTGGGCACCCCCTTTCTGAGAATGAATACTAGAGGGTGGATGGAATGTTTCTTCCCTTGTCTCTTATCCTTTTCCCCCACCTCCTCTTGGGTAAGACAATTACTGATTCGGTCAGATTGCGGGGTGGAATGAAGAAGTAAGTGAAGAACCAGGAGAAAACAGCCCTTAGGTAACTGAGAAGTGGCCGTGTCTTCACAAGTTCTCAGCTTTGTCATCTCAGCGCTCTTTGGATCTGAGTCACAGAAACAGCAGCTGATAACTCAGGGGGACCACTGTCTTCTAGAGACTCTCAAGTGATGGAAAAACTACATGTGCCAATTGTTGGAAAGAGATTTTGTGTGATAGTGGAAGGCTTAATTCCAGTGGATATTTGTCATTTGTAAACAAATATTGCTATGGCTTGAAGATGATCCTCTCTTTTTATGTGCTGCTTGATTATCAACTCCTCAAAACAGAGGACACACAACAGCCAGGCAATACTCTTGCACTCACTTGTGGAACTCTAATCAGAGGCTATGATATGGAACTATCGTTGGTTTTTTACTTTATTAGGTTTGAAAAGATAGTGTTTTCACAATAAAAGAAATAAATGGCACGGTGGTGTTTTTTATTTTCACTTTCTGCAACCAGCTAGAAATTGCCGTAGTTTAGAGCTAATGAGACAAGTGGGGATGTGTCACGTAGATTTACCCTTCCTGTCTTGGGATGCTTATGTGAGAAGCTCCTTTAAATAAAATACTTAAGGAACTGGTAATACAGCCAAGGAATGTTTTATGGAATATTTTAAGGTGAAGAATGGTATCCTTGGTTAAAAATGTTGTCATCACATCAATTTACAGTAAATCACCTAAAATCAACAGCTCTGCTGTTTTATAGTTGTGCTGTACACTAGACAGATGCTATATAAAATGAGCAAATCTCATGCCTTGTCTAAGTAAACACTATAGAAAAGCGCTCCCTTACAGGGTGGGCTGTTGTGTTCACCTTGTGTCCATGCAGAGGTCCCAGGACCAAGGCCTCCAGGTCTCCTAAGTGTTACATCATTGCATTCTTTCTGAGCTTCAATGTTTCCATCTCTAAAAGCAGGGTCCTTCGTTGGCTGATGAAGATGCTGTTAATGTGTTACACCAGTCTGAGAAACGACAGAGAAGTTAAAGGACACAGGACAACAACTGCCTACTTTTCTTTTAATCCCGCTGTCACTATCAGATCATTCAATGAAGTACTAAGCACACTAAAGGCAGTTAAATGTAGCTGCAGATAAGTTGATCAATGGGATTGACAAGTGACAAGTGCATTTGTAAACTGACTAAAGGGTCCAAAATTCTGGAGGGATGACAAAACTCACTCAGATTTAAAAACAGCTCAGGCTATTTCCAAAAGATTGATCCATACAGTTAATCTTTTGAAAGTTAGCTGCATGGCATAAACCAAACAGAGTTTTTTTTTCTGCTGTGCTGTAGACAAAACACCAGTTGATGGAGGAACAATTTTATTTTTCACATGTGTGTACTTTCAGCCTCTAGCTATAAAAAGTAATTTTGGTGCCATTGTTTTCAAATGCTCAATTTGTTCAGCTTTTATGCATTTTTAGTGCATATATCCCCAGAAGTAATTATAAAATGCAATAGCAATAAATATTTAATTGCGTGATAATCTAAAAGAAAATGGTGCTTCGATAATGTACATGCAGATGTTATTTCTAATGGTGTGTCTAATTGTCTCATAATTTCCAAAAGCATGTTTTAAAATATTGTGAATCTACACATGAGTATCTCTTCTGGGAATGTCTTGTCATATTCAGGAGAAGCATAGCTGGAATTATCTAAAGCCTTTTATTTACCGATAAGGGTAACTGAGCATAGCATTTCATCGGAGGCTTTACTGTATGGGAGATGCTACTCCATCCCATGGCTTGCTGTAAATTTGTTGTGGGTATATTTGAAGTAAAGACTACCTTTATGACCTCCAGCAGCTGTTTGGCATTTTAGTATGAAGTATTTTTGCAACCAAAGACTCTGTATTCTGTCGCTACAGCACCTCACACACTGTCGTGCATATGTGGGATGTGGGTGTTTAATAAATACTATTTGATGATAAGACTTAATTTAGACATGACATTTTCTCAACACTTATGATTCACGTATCTCTGTAGTGCTTGTAGATGCATTTGGGTGTTTGGTTTTGTAAAAGGTAAGGATATGGGTTTTTGAGAAAATCTGACTTATTTTTAACCCGTTCACAGCCACAGGTGGCTTTCTGCTGTTATCCAACCACGTGGTAAGTATGGGACCAAGATGCCAGCTGAGGGATGAGATTATATATGGATCATCACTCATCCATCACAATCATTAAGGAGATAATTAAAAACACAGGGCAGGTTGGTGATGGATAAAATTAATTTAGGAAGGAAAGTTCAATTGCTGTATACTTTTTCAAATACTCAAAGTTGGAAAATTCTCAAAGAAATGAGCCTGGTTGAAAAATGTATTTTCCATTTTGAATACACCCATACTGAATACATGGGTCTGATCAACATTAATTCCAATTAATTGAGCTCCCGAGTTACAAAAACACACAATGCAGAGATACATATTCACATAGAATCTTACCACACAGGAAGGGTCTCCATGATATGCACTAAATTCTGAACCATAGAAATGAGGAGAGTTCAAGAATATTGAACTGACCTATTACAAATAAGATGACTTCCCAGAACCCAAACTGCTAAATAAAATGTATTTGTTCATAAATCACGGGTGTCTAGTTAGTTATTTTGTGGGGTTCCTTCATGTAATGTCAAATACTTTGGCCAGACTTGTCCTTAAGACATTTCCCATGGCTTTTCTGAAACCCTACTTTCTGGCTGGGGAACGTGGGACTTTAAAGTACTGTTGACATTCTAGCTGCCGACGGAAATCCTAGTCCTGGGAAACTACTCCAGTCCCACGGTCAGAAGCTCCCTCCTCACCTCTTGTTCCACAGCACTTTCTCCAACCCATGCCTTCCTTCATTTCCTTTCACTGCAGCTGCTACCAGCGTGCTGCAAGTGTTTGGAGGCCAGAGGACTGACTGCCTCAGTCACCTTGGAGTCATGGCAAGTGTTTGCCAAGCCAACGTCCACAGATGGTTCTCAGTGAGCACATAATGAATCTAAGCAGCTTTGTCCCTTGAACTAGCTGAGAGGCACTTGCACCTAAGTTGGATGCTGTCAGAACATTGTGCCTTTTGCACAATAAAAGGAACAAAAAGTGACCCTTTTATCTTTATTCTGTTTGCCTATTAAAGCTAAGCAAAGTCTTCCAAACAGATCTTACAAGAATGTGTGTCAGCATTCTAACTTTCTGTCTGGCCATAACCTTATGGGAGGATCCTGCAAGGGGGAATGGGTACCTGTTTGAGAACTCCAGCAGGTTTGTTTGTTTGAAATCATCTCTGTATTTCTAGAGGCCAAACAACTCATCGTTGAGGCTCACATCCATAAATAGTATATATATTTCATTTTGAACGAGGCTTGGTAGTGAATTTCTTCATATTCATCTTGGTATTATACAGCCAGTGTTCTAAGCCTCGGGAATGCTTGCTGTGCATCATTCCCGACTTCATCCAGACAGCACAGCAAAGAGTATCTTCTCAAGGAGCATCTGCTAATTGTGTTTTGAGAAACACTCTAGAAGAGATTACAGTGTCGAGTGGGCATGGCCTAATGCTAAAAGACTGTTTTCATTTATTGCTCACTGGCACCCAAGAAAGGACTTCCCTTCCTTTACTAATAAACATGTAGGGGAAAAAAATCAAGTCATATATGAATGAAAAAAGGAAATAAAAGGAAAGGAAAGGACATGACTGCTCCTAGATATGGTGGAGAAAGTTTATTGTAGATAAAAGATAGAGTATAGCCAGAGGCAGACACATCTGGGAGGGTCCAGAGTGAATGTGACCCTGAACCATGTGAGGGGAGGGGGGAAAGGAAGGAAGAGAGAGGAGAGAGAGGAACCAGGTGCAGCAGCCAGGAGGCCAAAGATAAAAAAAGGGGCAGGTAACCAAAATGTTTAGATGATATAGGGAAGAGGTTCTGGGGGAAGGATAACCCAGCCCCTGGGCTGGAGAGTTCAGGATACAGGATGTGGTATGCCAGCCATATACTATAACAGGACAGAGGGATGCTGTGAGAACCTGGAGGCCAGGTCTGCTTAGACATGTTTTGATATGTTAAGTACGTACTTCAGCCATTTGTCCCGGGTTTGAAACTTATCAGTAACACAACATAGTTATCCACACAGTATTTGGGAACAATTGTTTTAAGATCCAACAATTCTGAGATTCTTCTTTAGCTACTTACAGGGAGATTAACTCATTCCTACGTGCCCACAAACTCCCACTTTTAACTCGGAAAATCCCACATTCTGGAAATCCCTTCGCCCCGTGCAATACCTCGTTCAAGTTACTGCCCAGTGCACACCGTTGACACAGTTGTCACAGAGTGTGAGTGGATTGCTGCAAGTATGGCTGTTAGCAGAGTGCTGGACACACAGGCAAGCAAATCTAGTAACAGCCATCCTATATTTATAACTGTCTAAAAATGCTTGTGCACATGCATGTTCACGTGTACGCATGTGCATGTGCATGTATGGACACCTTTGTGGAAGCCAGAGAATTATTTAGGTGTCATATTCAGGAACATTGTCTCTTCTTTGAAACAGGGTTTCTTCACTGGCTTGTAGCTCTCCAGCCTAGACTGGTTGGCCAGAAATCTGCAAGGATTCTCTTGTCTCTACCCTTCCAGTCAGGGATTACAAATACAAAAAAGCACCACACCCAGTTTGTTTTCCTTGGGTTCTGGTGCAGTGGTTTGAATGAGAATGTCTCCCACAGGCTCACTCCCTTGATCCAACGTTGGTGTTGGTTTAGGAGGTATGGCTCTTTGGAGGAAGTATGCCCTTGAAGGAGGATTTTGAAAGCTTGGAGACTGTCATGATTTCCAGTTTGCTCCCTCTGTTTCATGGTCATGGCTGAGGTATGAGCTCTCAGCCTTGCCTGCCACTTGCTGCCATGATTCTCTGCCATGATGGATCCTTACCCCACTGGAAAGGCAAGCCCAAACACACGTTTTCCTCCATGAGTTGCCTCAGTTGTCATGTTTTATCTCAGTAACAGAACTCGCTAACACATCTGGAAGCAAACTGAGGTCCTCATGCATGTGAGGCAAACACTTTAAGGACTGAGCCATCTCTCTCAGCCCATAACTTAAAAAAAACCCCAAAAACCAACCAAACAAAAAAACAAAACCAAGACACATAGAATTAAATAAGAGAAACAGAGCCACCATTTTCTTAAGACTCTCCTAGTTACCCCACAGCTAAGATCCTCTCTTTCTATCCCTAAGTCATTGATGGTGGGAGGGAACTGAGGTAAGGAGCAAAGGACCCCAGGTTAGCCCTCTCAATACACTCACAGCTCTGGGGCAGCAAGAGACAATATCCAACGCTATGGCACATCTAACAGGGGACACTTCTGTTACTTTTGGTTACTGAATCTAAGACAGGGCAAGATAAAGGATCTAAATCCCAATTTCAGTCACTGGACTATTACCTTATTTTTGGAAAAATTATCTTGGAATACAGAACCACTATTAGGCCCCATCCCTATATTTCCAAAGAAAAGCCAATAGTAAGATAAAGTCATCCAGGGGAGACATTTTTCAGTTGTTTACTGAATCATACTTCTGTCCACACAGTCCTTCAAGCAAATGTATTGCACTGATGTTGAACGCTTAAGTATTGTGATGCTAAGTACTTCCTAGTACAGTGTGACTATTACACAGACAGCTAACTGCTTGGTAGGGGTTATCACTGGTTGATTAACTGGTGCTCCAAGCCTTTCACAGCCATAGAGAGAAGTGGGGTATCCCAGGAATGGGGGTATCTCAGTGTTTTATGCAGTTGTCTGTATTGCATCCCAGCACACAGCAAGAGCAAATCCATCTAAACACAGAGAGAAGGACTAAGTTACCACAGGGAAACTGAGAAGTTTCATCTAGGTGGTGGATTGACTCACCTATCCTTTAGCTCTGACTGGGTTTTTGTTTTTGAGAAAAGGCCACTAAATAGCCCTGGGTGGACTGGAACTTGCTATGGAGGTAGGCTGGCCTTGAACTCACAGAGATAGCCTGTCTCCTCCCCACCCCCAGTACTGAGACTAAAGATATAAACTACCACACCTAGCCCCTAGATCTCATCTTAAATGTCACCTCAGCAGAGAAGAATGGACTTAGAATTTTTTTGATTTATTTATTTTACTTTATGTGTATGAGTGTTTTGTCTCCATGCATGTGTGTGCGCCATGCATTGTGTGTGCTGGGTGCCTATGGAGGTCACAAGAGAGTGTCATACCCCTTAGTTGTGAACCACCACGTGAACACCAGGACTCAAACCCTGGTCCTCTGCAAGAGCAACAAGAGCTGTCTCTCCAGCCCTGAGGCTGAGCTTCTTATCTGAAGTAACCTACCCTCCTACTGAGAACTTCTTATCCTTTCTCTTGTCTCCTGACTTGCTTCCTTCAGGGCACTTACTGCAATTGTCTTTATTTTTATTTGTCCTTGTATTTCTTAGGATATTTGATAAACAAGTTAGAACTTTTTTATTTATCTATCCAGAGGCAAGTGATGGTATGGTGAGTGTGTTGGTGTGTGTGTGTCTAAGTCTGTTGTATGAAGCCACCCAGGGCTCCATATTCTTCCTGACTGGTTGCTCATTACATGAGGTACTTTCTCTAACTATGCTGTCAAAGCAAGCTCCACAGGACCATATTCATGGTCTAGCAGCTAGACTCTGGCTCATGGGAAATACAGCCACTTGCTTCTCTAACAATTCCATTCAAAAGCAACACACACCATCGCTTCTCTTCACATCTGTCATGTCCACACATCAGGGAAAGCTGAGGTATTCTGGTTTTACTTCTGTTGTTGTAAAGCAGCCCAACAGAAGCATCTCAGAAGAGAGAGGGGTTTATTTCATCTTATAATTGCATGTTCAAGTCCATCACTATGGGGAAGCCAAGGCCGGAACTTCAGAAGTTAGTCACGTCATATCCACAATCAGCAGCAGCGAGACGAATGCATTTGTGCTCGTTGGCTTGCTGGCTTAGCTCAGTGACTCACTGGCATACAGTTCAGGACCTGCTGCTTAGGGAAAGATATTGGCTCCTCCCACATCCATTTACTTAGTTGTGACCATCCCCCACAGGGAAACCCAATCCAGATAATCCATCATTGAGACCCTCTGTCTTTGCTGTTGGTTCTGCCCCTCAGATGGCTGCTGCAGTTTCCCTCCACCATCGAGAACCATCTCTTGTAAGATCCAATAGCAGCATTCATTTCAGCCCCTAAATTCACGCTGTATTTTTATTGAATGTCAAGTAGCTCACACTAGTAGGCAGCATTTTAATTACTACTTTAAAATAGTGTAGCTGATTGAAATAGAAATTTTGCATCTTTGTAAGGAAGGATGAGTGTTTGGAGGTGTGCTTTTTAGCTCACTGCCCTAGCATTGTTGAGGATTAAGGAAGGTAGGAGAGTCTCCTGAGCACCAAGAGCCACTTGGATCGATAGCCCTGAAGCCAGGCACATCAGTGGCTGAGATATTATTCCGTCAAAGATACACAGCTTACCTTGGCCCGCACCAGATAGCTCAGAAGAATAAAATGAATGATGCTGTTGGTAGAGGGCATGAATCTCTTCATCACTTTCCTTCATTAGTATGGCTTCTTCTGGGCTAGGACCCATTTTCTATACGTGTATTAGAATAAATTATATGCATATATAGTTGATGTATGTTTATAAAATTATAGTTTAAATTTATATGTATCTTTATTTATATAAATGAAGTTATAATTTATATAGCTATAAATTTATCTAATACATTATTGATATGTATTTATAGAATAAATTTATCTATAATCTAATGATTTATACATGCTATAATTTATATATTCTTTTTAAAGAGCTGTGGTGGAGCCCATAGACTTGCATGTGTTAGGCAAGTACTTGGTCACTAAACTACATTCCCTCCTAACTCCAGTTTTATTTTGAGAGAGTGTGTGTGTGTGTGTTCCTGAGAGGGAAAGGTTTGCCTCTGAAACAAGTGGTGGGATGGGCTGGAGAGATGGCTCAGCGGTTAAGAGCACTGGCTGCTCTTCCAGAGGTCATGAGTTCAATTCCCAGCAACCACATGGTGGCTCACAACCATCCATAATGAAATCTGGTGCCCTCTTCTGGCCTGCAGATATACCTGCAGACAGAACACTGTATACGTAATAAATAAATCTTAAAAAAAAAAAAAAAGTGGTGGGTATCCTGAATTCCAGGCTTATGCAAATTTGTCCCAAGATGTCATTCACCCATTTCTATTTTTAAAACCTGCATTCCAACACAAGGTTATGTTTAAAACGAGGGATGCTCAAAGCCTCAAATTAATATTTCAGGCATCTCATGACTAGCAGAGCATGTGACTTAGATTCTGAAAACTGTAGGAAGAAGGCATTCGCTGTGCCAGGGCAGAGCGGTGGAGCTGATGATAATTGAGTTTAAAAATAAAGCTGTCTTCTTGCAGAGGTACCTCAAAAAGGTGTTCAGCCTATGAGCTTTTGAAATCTACTTTACCGTACTCTCAGGCAAACATAAATCCTGCAAAATATTTTCTTGTTAGAATGACAGCAGTTTTCCTAAACAATGGATATTGATGGGCACAGGTAGATTCCTTCTGCTCTACTGTCCTTATTAGCTGGAATGCAATTCCAAATCCAGGGCCATGTAGCTTTGTTTAAAAAACCTGCCACCAATGACTCACTGTCCTTTAGTCCTCATAGCGATCCCAAGAATAATGCTGGTAGCATCAGCTCTAGTCACTCGCCCAGAACCTTGCACATTGGTCTATGTTCATAAATCTAGTGCTCTAACAGCTCCAACTTCCATGTACTTCATAAATGGGATGGACCTGACTTTTTCAGAATGCTGTCTTCAGGCATGGTGGCTCAGATTATAGTCTTTGCAGATTAAGGATGGAATAAAATAATCATTTCAGTGTCTCATTTAGTACATAGCAAGCGCAGAGTTGTGGTTATCTTCCACTACATTGTGAGCAACCCGGGCTTTTCCAAGGGCTTAATGACTCATTGAAACTCAGTAGTTTGATGGGGATCAGTCTCTAACCAATTCTTTCACCTGTGAAGTTTCTGTAACAGGTTGTCACAGTCCAAAGCATGCAACACTTCACCTCTCACTGTTGTTCTGAGTCAGGTGGGGAAATCCTGGCCTTGTCCAGTATCAAGCCAGAAGGCCAGGGCTACATTGGTCAGGGAAGAAAAGGATGGAACACAGGATGGAATCCATCCAGTGACACAGGATACACTGGAGAGGTGGGAGAAAGAATTTTCTCCACGACTGGCAAGTGTTACAACTCTCTTAGCTAAGCAAGCAGGAGGGTTAGAGTAGCCCTAACCCTTTCTGTCATGCAGAGAGGGGTTACTGCTCTTTTAGTTGAGCTACCAGCACTGGGCTGGGCAGTTTCAAGGAACTCAAAGCTCCTAGACCAAGCAGAGAGGCCAAGAAAATCCAATGGCTGTTTCGGGGGCAGCCAGTAAACAGCCACTGCCACAGATAAGCAATCCTGGAAACACGGTGAGCTGTGTGGGCACAGGGAAAACGGAAGCTTCAGAGGCAGTTACAGGGTGACCGGTGGTGGTGATGAAGATTTGAGCATGGCTAGACACTAGTGGCCGTGGCAATCCGAGTGCTCAGAGACTAGCCTGGGATGCCAGCAGTACAGACCTGGCTAGGCTGCAGCAACAGCGAGACAGGAACCTGTGCCCCAAGCAAGACTCATTAGGCAGCATCGAGTTCTTCATGGGAGGAAAGCCCTTCTTCACCATGTCCAAAATAGACAGCCAAGTCTCAGACAGCCATGGTGGGGGGGGGGAGTTTATTTCACAAACAGAGGCATTATAAACCTTGAGCATTGGGAAGGGGTTTTGGAGGTGAATTTGATTCACTGGGGCTAGAAGTGCCAGGGATACTTTATTAGCATGGTCCTATCATAAGAAAAGGAATGCAGTACCTAATTATCTCATGGGCAGCAGGGGTGGGGGAAGAACTCCAGGTATGGTTAGAGGTGTAGACAAAAGATGGTTGGCTGAAAGGTGCCAAGAAATCTCATTAGCATGGGGAGGTTATTCCTGGAATCCCAGGTACTAACTTGGCCTCTTATAAGGAGAAAGAGCGGGGCCTGCAACTTCCCTGAGGGCTACAAAACAATCCTCAGATAGAGGGTGTGGGATTCCCCAAATCAGGCAGAAGAGGGAACCCTGCTGAGAAAAAGGAGTAAGTCATTCAGCACTGTGCTCAGGGGTTTTCCAGTAATGCCAGACTTTGACCTTACCAGCAGGATCCAACATCTCACCACATCATGCTGCATCAGACTGTGTGTCCTGCCTTTTCACACTAATATGTTTTTAATCAAATAGAATTACACCACTTTTCTTCTTCCCTTTCCTTCTCTCAGCCTCCCCCAGCTACCTCCTTCAAATTCTTCCTATGTTCCCATCTGTTCTCAAGTTGATAGCCTCTTTTTCCTTTAATTATCATCATTACGTGCGTGCGTGCGTGTGTGTGTGTGTGTGTGTGTGTGTGTGTGTGTGTTATATGCACAAATCTGTATAGATACAACTTGATGGTTCTGTTATTGTTGAATAGTTTCACTCTACATTGGACAACCAATGAGAAGGAGGCTTATCCCTTAGAGAAGCTAATTCTTCTCCAAGCAGGCATTAGTTGCTTGGGTTTTTTTTTTTTTTTTTTTTTTTTTTGTGTAGAGGTGGGATCCTATGAAATGTCCTCCTTCCACAGTAATGTGGCCATTGTCATTGCCATTGTTCTGGGCCTATTTATGCAGTCTATTCTAGGACAGGCTCTTTCACAGCTGACTTCCTGAGGTTCTTGCTCTTGCAATCTTTCTGCCTCCTCTTCTGCCAGGTTCCCTGAGACGTATATGCAGGAGCTGTGATGGAGATGTATCTGTTGAGACTAGCCTCAGTATGATATCATCAATCTCTGTATTGTGTCCAGTTGTGGTTTACTGTGATGGTCTCCATTTGCTGTTTAGAGAGGCTTCTTTGATGAGGGGAGGTAGCTACACGCATCTCTGGTGTGAAGTTAAGATTTAAAATGTAGTGAGAAATTATGCTTGTCTAGAAAAGTGACCATAGACTCTTTTCTAAGATCCATGACCTCACTAGCCCTGGGAACCTGGCTAGATTACAAGTACCAGGCACAATTTCCATCCTGTTGAGTGAGTCTTAAATCCATTTAGATGGCTGTTAATTGCCTTTTTTTTTTTTTTGTCCTCAAAGGGTAGAGATAGTTATTTTCATGCTAAAGATAACTTAGTACTTTCTCTACATTGAAAACACATAGAACAGGATACATCTATGGTAGCTGGGGAAATTTGAAGGTAGTTGAGTGGTTGTATAACTCTGAACATATAAAACTGCTGAGCTGCATACTGTGAATGAATGGATTTGTGCTGTGTGAATTGCCTCACACCAATGATGCTTAAAAAGTCAGTGGAAGGTCTATGGGAGTTTTAGGGAACTTTTCTTAAGGGCTAACTGAATTATACATCTTGACTTCCACCACCACCACCTCCAAAATGATTGTCTCCCATAGAGGGACACAGAATCACATTCTTATAGCAGGCAAAAAGTAGTGAACAAACAGAACAAAAATAAACAAATTCACTGCTCTTCAACACCCTGAAGGACGTCTTCTATCTCATCTCAGCGTTGTGCAGGCTTCTGTTTCCCCGCAGCCTTGCTGAGAATTCTGAGACATGGGGTGTGGTCTGACCATAGGGCTGGGTGTTTCCTCAGACTGTTTTTTTTTTTTTTTGTAAATTGAAAACTGCTCATGCAAAGCAAACTCTGGCGCTTCACAGGAATAAAAACAAATCTTTCAAGTCAGTTTTCATTAAACATGAATTTTACAGTCCCTAGAGCTGAGTCTATTATTCTAGCAGACAAGCTTTAAATAAGGCCATGAACTGTGGAAAGAAAGAATAGGAGCTCATCCTTAATCTCCTAAGAATGTTGTCAACCTTGGCGTAGAATCTCGGGGGGGGGGGGGGTGTGGTGGTGAAGCTTGTTCTGGTCATTTATCCCGTAGGTAAAGCTGGCAAAGAACGCGAGTGCCTGGTGTTCTCAGCGCCCACTTGCCAGGTTAAACCACAAAGTGCTTAATTCTGGGAGAACGTTGTCTAGATGACAGAGAGGTTTCGGGGCTTCCCTGGCAGACCTATCCTTCACAGAGGGCTCCTCCAACATCTGCATCACACAGTCCTTGCTCCCAGACTGTGGGTAGCAGCACCTAGGAAAGATGAATGGATTGCTCAGGCCCAGTGCCTCTGCCTGACCCTGGAGACGGCCACAGCCATCCGTCATCTGGAGGCCCAAGGCAGCTGACTGTGGGAAATGAGCGCATGCTCACCCCAGTCCCACATTTTGACCCTTTCTAGGCGGTTTAACTTCTATGCACGCAGTCATTACTGCGTGTTGGTTTATGCCTGTTAATAGTGGTTCCATTATTCTTGTTATTTTTGGTTGTTTATTTTGGTAACTTCAGGAGAAAGGTAAGGCAGATGCCTCCCTAGCACACTTTTACTTCTGTGCTCAGGAAACATTTTGGTAGCACTGGTCGTTCTTTGCTAGCATTCTCTACCTCTCTGTTCCAGTGCAGTAAGATGGGGCTGTAATGAGCTACTGAACTATCATCATGAACCACAGGCCCCACATCCCAGCTCCCATGAGTGGAATGGACTCTGTCCAGAGTGGAGAAAACTCACCTTTTGAATACCCACGTTCCTTTCCTGTGGAATGTCTTAGTAAATTTCAAGTTTTCATGTTCAACGCAGTCACCTGCATGTGGGTAACAGGACCCACGTCCTTGTCATTGTCAGCTCAGGGGGCCAGGCAGAGCAGTGTGACTTTGTTCTCTGGGGACTTCGGCATCCAAGGCAGATCCCAGAGAGCAGCAAAGTGGGGGTCATCTTCATTAAACTCCTTCCGGTACAATCCTACAGCATCCTGTTAGAGATAAAGGAAGCAATGAGTATTAGTGTGCTACATAGGCCTAATGTCCTTCCAAACGGAGATAATCAGATCTTATTTATTGAGTATATACTATGGATCAGAGAGAGCTAAATGTATCATATCTCATTTAATTTTTATAGTAGTTCAGAGAGGTGGGCACTATTATTGTTCTTCCCATTTTAAAGATTGATTAGTTGACGCTCTAAGAAATGAATTTCCCAGGGTCTCACAACTGGCGGAATTCTAGCAGAGCTAGAATACAAGTTGTCCAGACTTCAGGCTGCTCATTGGAACGAGCTCCATCCTGTGAGAGTTTAGGTCCAAAACTTTCAGGGGAGGAGGGAGCAAAACCACCTTAGTCCTCCCATTACTCTGCAGCCAGAGAATTAAAAAATAGAATAAGATCAAATATCCACCCTTTGTGTTTGCCTGCCTGGTGACACACACACACACACACACACACACACACACACACAGAGAGAGAGAGAGAGAGAGAGAGAGAGAGAGAGAGAGAGAGAGAGAGAGAGAGATTTGGTGATTTGATGGCGATTGTACCAGCTTGTTTTCATTCTTTGACTAAAAGTTGTGACCGGTGGATCCTTCCGTGTTTGTTCTAAGAGCTAACCTAAAATTTACTTATAAAATGAAAAAATTAGAAATGTAATTTCAAATGCCTTTGGTTCAAAGAATTTTCTCTACCCTCCTTGCCTGGCCTCTGGCTGTGGGGAGATCTGTGGGTTCTCAGGCTGATCCCTGATGTCAATCGGCCTCTGCATAAACTAGCCTTCTGCATTCTGCAAAAGAGCCGCTGAGCTCCGATGTTCTGAGGGATCTCTGTACACTCTGAAAAACTTCAGTCTTTAAGGGGGTTACCTAGAATTTGGCGGTCAGGAGCAAAGACAAAGGAACCATTGAGGGCAAGCAAATTTGTAATTATAATACAAAAACCTCAAAGAACAAAGGGAAATTTGACATAGGAGAAAGTGGGTCACAGGCGGTTCACAGAGGCATCTTCCTGGCAGGCCCACGTGGAAGTCACTAACTATTGTGACATCTTACATCTAAGATTCACTGCCCCTCCCACCGCACCCCATTAGTGTGTAGTCCCCTCAGACATGTTCACATTCGTTCTCTATGCACTAGATAGTCCTCACCTGGTCCACCGAGGCTTACGCATACTAACCTCTCCTAGAAGCTCCCTCATAATTATATACATATATATATATATTAGTAATGTTTACATATATAATAGGCTAGATAAGAAAAGCACTTTTATTGAATGGATTTGTATTTAACAGTGCAACAGGACAGGCTCCTACCTAGGCAGCTGCTTGATCTGGCTACCTCAGTACCCACATCTGCTGCTTGATCTGGCTACCTCAGTACCCACATCTGCTGCTTGATCTGGCTACCTCAGTACCACATCTGCTGCTTGATCTGGCTACCTCAGTACCCACATCTACCAGCTCTGCAGGAAGCACTGACAACTGATTGGCTTTCTTGAGCCCTGAGGCTCAGTTCTACTGCTTGGTTCCAACAATCCCCACAGGACTCTGCCGTCTCATCCAGAGAGCTTTCTGTTTGCAAGAATCTCATCTAATCGGCACTGTGTAATGCTCATAAAATTTCAAATTAAAGAATCTTGAGAAATTTTCAGGGCAGTTTGCTCAAAGGAAAGGAGACATGGCTACATCCAAAGCATTTGGGTCACTCAGTGTTCCTGTGATTCTAACCTGGCCCCTTCTAAAATATGTGAAAAAAAAAAACCTGAAAGAATAATCTACGTGCTTTACACAAATTTGAGTAATATTTCTAAATGACAATTCTAAAAGCTATAATCCAGAGTGTTGAAAAAAAAGTACTTGTAATATGAAATACAGGAAGATAAAAATCTCCCAAATATCATTCTAAAAGTATAATTTTTGGGGGTGTCTAGACAAGTTTTTAATTTGAAATATGCAGAAGAAATATATTTGTATATCAGATAAAATGGATTTATGTTGATTTTGTTTTAGTTTGTTAGAATTACAATGATTTGCTGAAAGATATAGAGGTGGTTTGCTAGGCTTTGGGGAGTGGTTGAGGCATTTTCAAACAAAATTTACTTTTGTGATTCTTTTTCCTCTTCTTCTCACCCATATCATAATTTCAAAGTTAAACACACTAGAGTCTGTCAATTTTATACAATATTCATGTAACTACACACTAGAATTATGTATTTTTATCTTTTTACTAATTTTTTTACAAATTATCCTAAAGAAAGAATTAAATCAATTTACATTTACATAGAGAAACAATATTACAATCTATTCTTCCTTTCCTTTACCAAAACAGTGAACTTTTTTATTTATAATTTTACTTTTTATTAAAAATAGGGTTTTTTTCATCCATTGTATTCTCACATGGTTTCCCCTCCCCAAAACCCCCCAGATCCTCCCCACATTTCCACCCACCCAAATCTACACCTTTTCTTCCTCTCTTTCATTAGAAAACAGACAACACAAACAAACAGAAAAAGAAAAGCCAAGAAAAAGCAGGAGAAACACATACTGATGCAGATATGCATATTTGCACATACAGAGATTCCATAAAAACACAAAAATTGGAAACTATAGTATATAGGAAGCCCTGTAAGGAAAAAAAAAGTTCCTACAAAATATTATGAGATAACCCCACCCTTCCAAAAAGATACCATTGAATTCGTTTTGTGTTGGCCATCTTCTTCCAGGCATGGGGCCTGCCTAGAAGTGTGGTTTGTATGCCCAGTGAGACTGTTGGAGAAAACTACCTTCCCTTTGTGAGCCACTGTCAATTAGAGACAGCTTCTTGGTTAGGAATGGAGACTTGTATCCACTCTATCCATCTGGCTTAGACCCACACAGGCCTTGTGCATGCTGCAACAGTCTCTATGAGTTCATATCTGCATCTGTCCTGTTGTGTTTAGAAAGGCCTCGTTTCCTTGGAATCTTCAATTCATGCTGCTTCTTACTATCTTTCTGCCTCCTCTTCCACGGAGTTCCCCGAGAACTGAGGGGAGGGATTTGATGGAGACATCCATTTAAGACTAACTGTTCCAAGGTCTCTCCTCTCACTCTCTGCCTTTGTCCAGTTGTAGGTCTCTGTTTCTGTTTCCATCTTCTGCAGGAAGAAGCTTATCTGATGATGGCTGAGCCAGGCACTGATCTATGAGTACAGCAGAATGTTGTTAGGAGTCATTTAATTGCTGTGTTCCTTTAGCAGAACAGTACTGCTATTTTTCCCCCGTAGGTCCATGGCATATCAAGTCTCAGGTTCTTGGTCTTCTGAGCAGTGTCAGGTGTGGGTTCCATCTATGGAATGGTCCTTAACCTACTCAGATAATTGTTGGTCATAACTTTAGTGCCACTATTTCACCAGCATATCTTGCAGGCAGGTCGCCATTGTAGATTGAAGGATTTGTAACTGGGTTGGTGTATTCCTTTCTTCTCTTGTGTACAGAGTACCTTCCAGTGCCATGAGCACTAGTCAATAGGGCTGAAGGCTCTAGGTAAGCATCTGTTCAACTTCTGTGTGTTCAATGAGCTGTGTGTTACCTTCAGCAACAGGGTTATACCGTTAGTTTGTGGAGAGGAACCAATAATCTTGACAATTGCCTGGGTTGTTTGGGAGGTTTCCATGAAGTCCCTTTGGCCAAACATTCAATTAAATGTAGCCCATCCCCAGAACTGGTGGTGAGAGATAGACTAGCTGGGGTTCCATCTTTCCTGTTATTTAGCAATTTCATTTACGTCACCTTCATACATGTATCTTCAGTAACCTCTTATTATATTAATTTTCCACATGATAGCTGAAATGGCCTTGAGTTTTAGCTGTCCTTCTCCATATTCCCTCTCTTATGCCCCTCTTCCCTCCCCACTCCATGTAACCTTCCCATTCTACTCCCCACTCTGTCTCTGCATAAACACCTATTTTATTTCTCCTTCCTCAGGAGATCCTTTCCTTCCCACTAGTCCCTTACTCAATACCTAACTTTTGTGCTTGTGTGGATTGTACCCTGCTTATCAGAAACTTAAAAGCTAGCATTCATATATAAATGAACACATACTATACTTGTCTTTTTAGGTTGGGGTTAACTCACTCAGGGTGATTTTTTTTCTAGAGCCATCAATTTACCTGCAAATTTCATAATTCTGTTTTTTTAACAGCTGAGCAATATTTCATTGTGTAAACGAACCACATTTTCTTTTTCCATTCACTTGTTGGTAAACATTTAAATTTTTTCAATGCATTTTAAATTGAAATGGTGTTAAATAATTATTCCCTCCCTTTGTTCCCTCCAGTGAACTTCCTTCACAGCCCTTCCATATTTCCATCTACTCTCAAGTTGATAGCTCCTTTTTCTTTGATTGCTATTGCTACACTCCCACACATGCACATGTACACACACACACACACACACACACACACACACACACACACACAGGTCTACAAATACACCCTGTTGGGTGTGTTTTTATTGTTGGTTTGTTTATGGTTTCAGGGCTGATGACTGTGCATTGGATAGCCAGTAAGGAGGCTCATCCCTCAGATGGACTAATTCTCCTCCTCCCAGTAATCATTAGTTGTCTCTAGTTCTTTATCTAAGGGTAAGAGTCCACAAAATTTTATCCCTTCCACATTAACATGGCCATTGGTATTGTCATTGTTCTAGTCTTGTTTATGCAGCCATTTCTAGGAGAGACTGTTTCACAGCAGGCTCCTGGTAATCTGGCTCTTACAATCTTTCCACCCCCTCTTTCTCAATGTTGCCTGAATAGCAGGAACAGGAGCTGTGACTCAGGTATATCTACACTCTGTTGATCTCTGCATTGTTTTCAGTGGTGTCCTCCACTTGCTGAAAAGAGAAGTTTCCCTGATGGGCAGTGAACCCTCATTTGTTGTTGGTAGAATGCAAATTGGAACAGCCCCTCTGGAAATCAGTGTGGGGAATCCTCAAAAAACTAAAAATATATTTGCCCTGTGACCTGAGGACACATATTATTTTATATTCACCTAAAATTATAAGGCTCTACACAGGACTTGGTTGTCATCATACATTTTTTTGAAGAGATGTCTTTGCAAGGGCCGCAGAAACATGATATAACCCTTCATAGCCCGCTTTGCAGCGTAAGACAGAGGGCAGTGCCCCACACTGATGCAAACGTAAGCACTCAGTGACAGCAGTAGGGAAACAAAAGCTTTGAGCACACAAATTGTATCCATAAAGAAGCAGGGTGAAAAGCAAGGCATGCAAATGTCACTTTGTTGATGAATGTGTGCACGCAGCTTTTTAATGGGGGGAGGGATAATCTGAAATACTGTAACAGGAGAACTGTCTTTTGACAGTACGGTTCAAAAAGGCAACGGGTGTCATGGTATGGACAGGCAAGAAACCGTATCTTTGGCAAGTGCAGATGTACAGAAAGGACTTCTCTTCAGTTATGAGGGAGCATCAAGATTTTCATATACTAGCCAACCCAGATCATGGACATTCATGGAGTTAAACTGATCAACAACAACAAAAAGATAAATTGACTTAGAACTCTGTGTTAGTCACTTTTCTATTGCTGTGGTAAAACACTATGACCAAGGAAACTTACAGAAGGAAGGGTTTATTTGGGCTGATGATTCCAGACGGTTTGGGCCCACAACGCAGGGTAAAGGCATGATGGCAGGGACAGAAAGCTTAGGGTTTGTATCTTGAACTCCAGGTAGGAAGCAGACAGAGTGAACTCAAAATGACTGGAGGCGTTAAACTCTCAATTTCACCCCGTGACTATAACAAGGCCACACCTCTTGGGTGTCTTCAAACAGAACGTGTAACTGGGGACCAACGAAGTCACATTGCTAAATACAAATCTATCAAAAAAAGTGATTTTCTTATCTAGCCCACTATATATGAATATATTAACGTTCTGTATGCACACGCATACATATGCACACATTTATATACATATATTGTGATAGATTAGTTCGTGTGAATGCAATGGCGTGGGTGAGGAAGATCTACCATGTAGATAATTCAGATGCTTAAGACTGGGGCTGACTTGGTGGTTAACAGCATGCTTGTTGTTCTTCTAGGTGATTTGATTAAGACTCTCAGCATCCACAAGGTGACTCACTACTATCTGTAACTCTAGTTACAGGGGATCTTACACTCTCTTCTGGCCTTTATGGGTGCAGCATTCATGTGGTACACAGTCATATGTACAGACAAAACATGCATATACATAAATTTAAAAAATAAGGCTGGACATGGTGGTACACACCTTTCATCTAGCACTCGGGAGGCAGAAGCAGGTTGGCCTCTGAGAGTTCAAGGCTAGTCTGGTTTACAAAGTGAGTCCAGTACATCCAGGAATGTACACAAAGAGAAATCCTGTCTTGAAAAACAAAAACAAACAAACAAACAAAAAGGTTGGAGAAATGGCTCAGGGGCTGTGCTGAGTGCTGGCTGCTCTTTTAGAGGACCTGGGTTGAATCCCCAATGCTGGCAGCTCTCAATTATCTGTAATTTTAGTTCCAGGGGATGTGACACCCTCACGCAGGGGATGTGACACCCTCACGCAGGGGATGTGACACCCTCACGCAGGGGATGTGACACCCTCACGCAGACATACATGCAAGCAAAACACCAATGGATATAAACAAATTGTAAAAATCATTAAAAAACAAAATTAAAGCAGTCAAGTGCCCTAGACGAAGAAAGCCATCTCATTCAAACCACCACAACTCTTGAAACACGTGGATCTGCTTTTAGCTTTTTGAAAATTCTCTGCACCCACTTCCCACAGTGGTTTCTCCTGTTGGCAGTCTCACAATAGTGACTGGGAGTTCCTCCCCACCTCCCAGCTTCCCCAGCACGTGTGTGTCTGGTTGTATTCTTTTGTCTTAGCCATTCTGATTGGGGTCAACATAGAGGGAAAAAATCCCAAAATAGTATAGGCTACTGCTTTAGTTGTTTCCCAGACCCTGAAGGGTTAGACCCTAGGGCTGAAGACAGCATACACAGGAATGGAGGAATCAAACTGGAATGGATCTGAAAGTCTCCTCTCAAGCTGCCCAAGGGAGAAATATAATCAATAGTTCTCCCCAGCTGTAACTCCTTCAAACTACAACAGTGACTGGAATAGTAAGATATTCCTAAGGGTGCAATAGTGCTATTTATATCATGGGGGATGGGGTGGGGAACTAGCAATCATCTAATTGGACTTGAGGCTTGCTCAATAGAGGAGAATTCATGTCTGGTACTGTAAGCAACCAATTACTCCCAACTGGAGAGGTCATGAACCCTAGAAGAAAACCTGCTACTGCCTCTTTCTTAAACTAGTGTAATTCCTAAATGCATTTTAAGTACTTAACCTTATACCCACAGATAAGTATAGCTCTCTCCCTCAACCAAAGAAGCTCCTTTTTTTTCAGAAGATGGGAATCATTACAGAAATCAACAAGCAGTCAAAACCCAGAAAACAGTTGACCCTGGGTACCCAGCCCCAGTTGACATATCTACACTCAGCCCCTATAAGTGAAGCTCAGAGAATATCATGGAAGAGAGTACAGAAAGACTGTAAGAACCAGAGGATCAGGACATCTGTCATGAGATAGTGTCGTCTATATATCAAAGGCAAGCTTCTCCCGTACAGTCTTAACTGTGTGGTTCCCTAAGCAGGACCCACACAATGACAAGGCCAGTTGACATGCTGATACGGATGGGGTAAGTTTCATAGGTCCTCACCCCTAAATAAACATCTACATGCAGTTAATGTCTGCTGAGAGTGAATCAGTTTCTCCAGGGTCAAGCTCCATGATATGTTATCCCAGGCAGTCATCCCTAAACATGTACATATGAGCAACACTAAGTGGACTCAGCAGGATGTGTGTATATGTGTGTGTGTGTGTTACATAATATATTATATATTATATGACATACTATATATTATATAACATGCACATATATTTGTAATGATAATAATTGAAGAAGATGTCATGAACTAAAGGTGACTGGGAGGACACAGAAGGAGTTGGGAAGGGAGAGTTTGAAATGATATAAAGACAGTTCTCACGTATGACATTCTCAAAAACTAGAAATTGAAAAAAAAACCCAATACAAATGAACATCATTTATTTATAACAATAATTTTGGAATTGATGTGAAATTGAAATATGTGGTATAACAAATTTTAACATGAATGCTGACAAATTGAAAGAATGGGAAAAAAATCACAAAATTCAACACCCGAAAAAGTACATTATAGGGATAGCTTATAGGCCATTACACAGCAGTATTCTCTTTAACGATATTTTGATATCTCACATCACAATGAATTGCTATGTTTACTGTTGTTTTTTCTTTTTTGCGGGGGGTGGGGGCAGCATGGAGAGACATGTCTCTCCTCACAGCTGTTCATATTTATTTTCTGTGGGGTAAATCTATTCCTCTGAGGCTCGCATATTGTCTTTCTTGGAAAATTCGTCAGTCATTACAATTTTAAAAAACAAAACAAAACCTTAGCAGGTTATTCATGCCCTCAACCATTCTGTAAATGGTTGAAAATGCCCTGGGTCCTTCCCTAGCTCTTCAGGTCTCAACCTTCATATAGAACCATTTCTGTTCAGTGAGAATTGTAGTTTAAGGAATTTGTTCAGCGTTTCAGCATTTGGCTTTTTAACTCTTGAGGATTTTGGATTGGTTTTGTTTTTTGTTTGTTTGCTTTCTTTTTAAATTACTTTAGGAGTTTTGCTCTTTGGGAATTTTAAACCATTGGGTTGTTTGTATTTTGAGCTATAACCTTCATGACTGTTATGAGGACTGGAGTTCTCACTATCCCCCTTCCTGCGTCCCTAGTTGGTAGTATTTGCAGTGGCGTAAAGGTTCTTCCAATTAAGTGTAAGAGCTTTTGAGGAAGATCAAGCTGACTGGGTCAGAATTTTAGGAAAGAGAGTTCTCCCATTGTTGGATCTCTTTATATACGCTCCCAAATGCTGCCAGTATGATCTGAACTCAGCCCCTTCTTTTAGTATGGGCCTGGGAAGCTCCTGTTCTCTGAAGTGCCACCTCTGGGACAAGCTCATTGATTCTGGTCAACAGGAAATGATGAAGTAAGGACACTGTGTCAGAATATGGTGACCATCCTTTATACAAAAATCACAAGAACTTAGAGTGGCTCTCTGTGGTTGGCCCATCTAACTTTTCACAAAGTAGAGGTTCCTCTCTTGGTCAGGCTGCCTACTGGGATCACACTTGCCCCATTGCTAGATAACTCACATCTGTTCACTGTTTTCCAAGCACAAGGCTAAAATCTACTCCTTGTAACTTGCTTTCATTTGCTCTTCTTTGTAGCTTCAGTCCATGGGTCTAGTCATTGATTGGTTGATTGGCCTATCCATTCATTTATTTGTTTGTATAGGATGCCTACTATACAGTATAATATGCTGGTCACCAGCCTCAAACTCCAGGAGCTGACTAGTCTACAATGTATCACGGACTTATGTAAGGGTAAGCGTGCAGTACGTGCATGATCACTATAAACCCTCTGCTTTACCAAAGAGGAAGAAGAAAAGTAGAAGGGGGTGGTTCTACAGGCCCCATTGATGCTATGGCCTGAATGTTTATACATTCCTCTCAACATTTATACATTGAACCTATAATCAATGTGATGTTATTTGAAGGGGAGTAGGTTATGAAGGTCAGTACTCCTCACTTGGAAAAGGAGGGTGTCCCAAGAGCTTGGGATCCACCACTCTGGGGTTTCAGATACATGCCACTGGCAAAGTGCCCACGATCCTATAAACAACCTCTTACAAACAACTCTAATGAAACTCATTGGATCATTAAAAATATAAACATGAAAGTAGAAAGTGGGGTTTCTGGAAAGAGAAGCAATCAGTGGGAGGGGGGCAAGAGAGGGTAACAGAGGGTGAATATGGCTGGAATAAATTATTGGCACGTGTGGATAAGAATAGGGGCTGGAACATAGCTCAGCCTACTGGCCTATTTCCTAAGCATGAGGACCTGAGTTCAGGTCCCAGAACCAACATGAAAAGCCAGGCTTAGCAGTACATGTGTGAAAATCCCAGTGCTGGAGAGGCAGAGACAGGAGGATCCTTGGGGCTTGCTGGCCATCCTCTTCAGCCTACTCAGCCAGTTCCAGGGCAATAAGAGACCCTGTCTTGGAAGACACGGCCAGTATTCCTGAGAATGACATCTGAGTTTGCCCAGCAGCTTCCACATGCGCGCGCGCGCGCGCACACACACACACACACACACACACACACACACACACAAACCTACACAATTTTAAAAAGATTGGGATGGTATGTACAAGTACTAAGATATTAATTACTAAGGGTAGGATTGGAAAGAAAATAAGCAGAGTAAGACAGGGCATTAAAAAGTAAATAGAAAGAGACACAAAAAGGAAGGAAGACGAGGCCTCACTAATGGAATGCAGAAGCTATAAAAGGCTAAAGAAACTCATCTTACAATTTGAAATATGCTCAGCACTTGAGAGGCACAAGCAGAGAGATCTCAAGGCCAGGCTAATCTATAGCCTTTGGGAAAGCTTGTTTGGGGGTTGGGGAACAACACAGTGAAACACAAATGTGAAATTAGATGTCACATGGTGTGCCTCTCTTTGCAGCCACTCACCCGTGCACAGGTCAGACCTCCACGCCACCTTGCTTGACCTTCTCTGTCTACCCAGGTTGGGATCACCAATGAGAACAGAACCTCTGTGGCCTGGGGTTTCCTGTGTTGATCTTTGCATCTTTTGTTTTATAACCAGAGGGTGTGCTGTGGGGCACCTGGGAAGTTGTGTGCTTCCTCTCTGTACACAAGCACTTGAAAGCCGCTGGCAAGCTTCCTATGTGCGTGCTTTAGGCCCTAGCACCACCAAGCAGTTGCTACTGCATGCCCCGCCATAGGGGAAGTTAGTTAGTGTCAATCCAGTCTGTTGCTTGGGCCAGTTGTTCACTGTGTGAACACTGCTTGATTTCGACTCAGTTTTCACTGCAGTTAGTGGTATCCTTCAGGTGTACCCACACTGATCACTTTCACAGAAGATGGTGACTTCGTCTGGTATATTTTGGGGGTGTGTCTAGGATTTTTATATTATACATGTTGTGTGTGTGTGTGTTTATACCTGTATGCAGTTTGTTTATATGTAGACATTGAGACTCTGAGGTTTAATATTTAAAACTATTGTAAGAAAGACTCAGGTCAACACCCCATTGCCTAGCATTCAGTAAGTCTTCATTAATATCTCTTTGTTTCTATTTGCAGCAAGAATTGACAGCTTTTTTTTTCTCTCCTCAAATTTAAAAAAAAAGAAAAAGTGTAATTTTGTTGTGTTGGGGATTACGCATTGCCATGGTGTGCCTGTGGACCTCAGAGGACAACTCATGGGAAGTTGTTCTCTTCTTCCACTGTCTGGGTCCTGAAGATTGAATTCAGGTCTTGGAGCTTGGTGGCAAGTGCCTTTAGTCGCTGAGTCACCTCACTGGCCCCTTCTCCTAATAATGAATGTCATGTGGGGGCTGGAAAGAAGACCCAATGGAAACATTCTGTAAACTCAAACTTAACAACTTGTTTTCCCCTTAGCACCAGTAGAAGGAAGGTGTTCGCAGTGTGGTGCTCTGGGTGGTAGTGGAACCCTAATGGCTGTGGAGAGAAGCAGTGGCGGGGGGGGCTAGAGAAATGTAGACGCACGCTATTGAGATAATGACACTCCGGGATGAGGCTCCAAACTAGGGGTACCTCTTCCCATGGACAATCGATGGGCTTAATCTAAAAGCAGCAGAAGCCCTCGCATGCAAGAGCGGGCCCTAGAGCTTTTAGGAGCACAGATCTGTGAGTATCCATGAACCGGCTCTTCTCAGCTGTCTCTACCCTCCATCATTTTCAATCCCAGAATCCCTTCCATTTCTACCTTACTTCAAAGGGTAGTATTAAGAATATAGATGTAGGATGTGAGGGCGATCTGGCTGCGACATCTGTCACCCCATTGATCGCCAGGGTTGATTCGGCTGATCTGGCTGGCTAGGCGGGTGTCCCCTTCCTCCCTCACCGCTCCATGTGCGTCCCTCCCGAAGCTGCGCGCTCGGTCGAAGAGGACGACCTTCCCCGAATAGAGGAGGACCGGTCTTCGGTCAAGGGTATACGAGTAGCTGCGCTCCCCTGCTAGAACCTCCAAACAAGCTCTCAAGAATATAGATGTGGGGCTGGAGAGGTGGCTCAGAGGTTAAGAGCACTGGCTGTTCTTCCAAAGGTCCTGAGTTCAATTCCCAGCAACCACATGGTGGCTCACAGCCATCTACACTGAAATCTGCTGCCCAGGCATATATGTAGAGCAAATACTGTATACATAATAAATAAATGTTTAAAAAAAAAAAAAAAAAAGAATATAGATGTGAAGAGTTTCTTTTTTTGAAGTTAATGAAGTCCGAATATATATTAAGGTACTGGATGAAGAAAGTCAGTGAACTGCTGGCGTCTGTTGCCTGGAAAATACCAGAGTTGTAGACTATCAGGTGGACAAGGAAAATTAGCATGCTGATGCTCCAAGGTCTAGAGAAAGGATGCTGTGTTTTCTGAATGAGGGCTAGCTGGTAGATTAGGCAGGGGAGAGACCTCCAACCAGGAGCCTACTAATGGTCTGCTGTTATTTTGATTGACAGGTGTGCCAGCTGTTTCTGATACCCTGGACCACTCCTCCTCGTCCACACTAAAAGATGGGGAAGGGACGTGTTACACATCCCTGATTTCTGATGTCTGTTATCCACCCCGGGAGGACTCTGCATACTTCACAGGAATTCTTCAGAAGGAAAATGGTCACATCGCCACTTCAGAGAGCCCCAAGGAGCTGGGGTCCCCTGGACCCTCCTTACCAGAGGTGCCTGGGATGGAGCCACGAGGCTTATTGAGTTCTGATTCTGGAATAGAGATGACTCCTGCTGAGACCACCGAAGTGAACAAGATCCTAGCTGAGCCCCTTGAGCAGATGAAAGCAGAAGCCTGTAGATACATTGATATAACCAGACCACAGGAGGCAAAAGGCCAGGAGCAGAATCACCCTGGGCTAGAAGATAAAGACTTGGACTTTAAACACAAGGACAGTGAAATCTCCACAAAGCCGGAAGGGGTTCATGCACCTGACCAACCAGTTCCTGTGGAGGGGAAGCTCATCAAGGACCAGTTATTCGAAGTGTCTTCCTTTGCTCCTTATGTAGTAGGTGATCTCTCTGATGAACAACAGAGGGTGCCTCTGGTCACTGCCCCTGTCAAGATCACACTGACAGAGATCGAACCCTCTGTCATGACTGCCACCCATGAGACGATACCTGAGAAGCAAAATCTATGTCTGAAGCCAAGTCCTGACACAGTCCCCACTGTCACTGTCTCAGAGCCTGAAGATGACAGTCCAGGATCTGTCACTCCTCCATCTTCTGGGACAGGTAAAGACATTGGTAATTCTCCACTTTGGGAAAACCCAACCTACGGAGGGCTGGAGTTCCATAGTATGAAGGATTCCAGAATGCTTGCCTGTGTAGTGCCTTTAGATCACACTTAGTTTAACTGGTTTAATTAACACCCAGCTTTCTAAGGTCTGTGCCCATTGTACATTGGTTTTAGTCTGGGGTTTCCCTGAAAATTCTGTTGGGTTTTCTTTGTAATGTGTTTCTGTCTTTGATGCCCAGATTACCTTAGGGTGGAAGGGTTGACCAATGGAAATGTCAGTTCCCTCCTGTGGCCCTGAAGCTCAGGGCAGAGAGGTGTCACTGCTTTGAGATTAGCTCTTCTCCCATGATCCACTGAATCTCTTGGAGGCATTATAGGGAGAACACCTTGGCTGGAGCTACCTTGTCCAGGACATGTAATAAGTGTAATGCAGGCTCTACATCTGTGTAACAAAGGTGGGAGTAAGTGGGGCTCAGGCTCCTTTAGGGGTGGTACAAACAGGAAAAGAAAATCTCAAAGGCAGATGATCCTCCCTGTTCCCTTCAATTCCAGCACTGTTACTTGCTCTCTTTAGTTCCTTGAAGGTCTAGCTAAAATTGTATAGTTGAAATGGAAAAATAGCTTTGATTAAAAGAAGAAATTCTTGGGTCTAAGGAGAGAGTTCAGTAAATAAAAGTACCTGAACATTGGCAGGAGGTCCCAAATCCAAGCCCTAGCACCTAGGTTAAAAAAAAAAAAAAAAAAAAAAAAAGATAGGTGTGATGTCTCATTCTTGGGATCTAATCACTAGAGAAGCTGAGACAGGTGGATCACAAGGAGAGAGAGGGAGAGGGAGAGGGGGAGGGAGAGAGAGCGAGCGAGAGAGAGGGAGGGAGAGAGAGAAAAGATAGTTTTTTTGTTTTGTTCTCAAATTTTTTTTGTATTAGCTTCCTTTATAGCACAAGTAGTGTTAGTTACAATGAATATGAATAAAGCAGGATTGTTTTTCTAATACATGCATGTTTTTAATAACAGAAAATGTTGTGATACCTATACAATAAACAGTCTGTTTCTCTATGCATCAGATCATAGATCATGTTCAGCCAACAATGTTCTTCTACTTCCTTTCTTTTTCCAGTGACAGGCATCACTAATCTATCCAGCACATTCCTATTGTATCAATGGAACATTCAAGACAGAACATTCAAGGCATTATAAATTACAAACCACAGAAAGTTAAGCCTGCTGCCAGTTTCTAAAAGCAACTAACACTTAAAAACATGGCCAGAAAAATATCAGAGACTGTCACAACAAAATATCTATTGCTACTTATGATTGCTCATCATAACTAGATGGTAACAATCTATTGCTGAAGATATCACATGCATTGGATACAGACAAAGTTCCTGAATTGGCTCTTCTTGATGATAAACTATAAGTATAATATTAAATAAGCCCTTTACTTCCCAGGTTACTTATGGTTCATTTTTTATCAAAGCAGCAGATGAGAAAAGTAGTATAATCTCAATAATACAGTGCCCTCCACAACTGCAAAGCAGAAAGTTGTACAGTATAATAATCTCTCTTCTTCTAAGCAGCGAGAAAACTTATTGTTCCTAGAATAACATGGAAGTAAAGAATGTATATATAAACATTTATATAAATACAGTATGTATAAATATTCTGCTTATCCATCTGTGGGATGACATCTTTGACTCTGTATATGTTATAGTGAGTGCATAAAAGGGTTGTGTATAAGGCTTATGATAAGCACTCTCAGCCCTGATAACTACTCAGAGAAATGCATTATCCCCAGACAGTCTCTTTTCTTATTTCCACTCTGAAGTAGCTTTGTCCATCCATGTCTGTCCTATTTTATGGTGGCTAACAATACCAAATAGTGACAGAATTTGTCTACACACTAATAGTAACCACCAATAAAAGCTCTGCAGAGAACAGATTTGAGGTGTAATGCAGATACATTGCTTGCTCTAATCAGTGAACCAATGATTTTTCTAATTCCTGTTGGTGCTTTTAAGATATGAGAAAAGATTACATTCACCATTGATGAGGTATAAAATCTCCTGGAGGCTATTTCCTTTTGCAGGGTAGAGAGTTATAATCTTTTTTCCTGAAAGTACAGATGATATTTCATTTCAAAAAATCTGAGTTTATAAGATCATTTCTAAGTACTAAGTAAAACCAATGAACAATTATTGTACCTGTTATTGTAAATAATTAGCTCCAACTAAAACTGGTGTATAATCACTTTCACAAATAAATATAATGTGGAGACATGTTTTAACTTTCTAAGAAATTAAACTATGTATTGACCTAGATAAGCACTTAGCAAAGAGAGAGAGATTAGTTAATGGGACTGGCCTAGCTCCTGATTTTCCAGCATTACATGGAGACCACACTGTGCCAGCTGTTTGTAGCTCTTCATCTAGGGTTGGGACCTTTTGAACCCCCTGCCCCCATGTTGGCATGTAGACTGGAGTTGTCATTATACAGATCTTGTTTAGGAAGCCTGTACCATAGGTGCAGCTCCCCTGCCACATCTAGAAGACACTGTGTCACAGTAGGCATCCTGGTCCTCTGGCTGTTACAATGTCTCTGCCGAATCTCCAATGATGTTCTCTGAGCCTTAGGTGTAGACATAGTAAATGGGACTTGGATTCCCATGATAATTTATTCTCTGTATTTTGGACCAGTTGTGGATTTCTGTACAAGCCTCCACCTGCTTCTTTGGCGAGGGTGAAAGCTGCTCTTAACTGTGAATGTCAGGATAAGTATTTAGAACACAGTAGAAACTGTATTAATTTAGGACGATATCACTGGCAGCCTTCTAAATAGGGTTTATTCAAGAGAAGCTTGACCTCCAGGGTCTATGACCTTTCTAGCTACAGGCAGTTGTTTGGCTGGGCTTCCAGGCATACATTCCCTCTGCTGAGCAGGCCTTAAGTTCAATTTGATAGCTCTTGGTTACCTCCAAGACATAAGTAGCACTACTGCATCATGGGGGGCATTCTACTGTGATGGTCAGTTTTGTGGTCTGCTTGCTTTTCTCCCTTGTCATATTCCAAAGCACCTTTGGATACTATGAGAGCTCGTCTCCAGGGTGGAAGCTCCTGGGTCAGTTCGTAACTCCTGGTCAGAAGTATCTTTGGCAATAGCCCTTACATCCATGGAGTTGACCGAGGGCAATGCCCTGTATTTTTATTTGCTTAATCTACCAGCCCATCTGTAAGAATGACTCTAGCTGTCAGAGTCACCTGCAGAGTGACAGAATGCAGGTGTCTGAGCGCCATCCAGACCTTCTACCAACTTAGAATTTCTGTCGGCAACCATGAGCTGCTATGAGCCGTGGTTCTGGGCCAGGGAGATGGCTCCATGAGCAATGTGTTTGCAGTGCAAGCATGGGGAACCAAGTTCAGAGCCCTTGGGACCCACGTAAATGTTGGCTGGGCAGGCACGTTGGCCTCACAGTCCTTGAGGGATGAAGACAGGGTATTAACTGAATATGTTAGCGGGACTAAATGAATTGGCAAGTTCTAGGTCCCAATGAGAAACCACCCTGCACCATCATCCATAGAGACTGACGCCTGACACCATCTTCTGGCCTCCACATATACTCACATGCAAACATGCATGAACATAGCACAGTAAGCAACAACAGCAACAATAATTGCAACCCATTATCTTAACATTTTGAGGGAACTCTCATGTCAGTGTTCTTTCCCCTGGATGTGAACCAGGCACTGAAAAGCTGCCAGGGTAGTGACAGTGAATGCATGCTCCTTGGCTCATCTTTCTTTCTGTGACACTTTAAGTCAGTCTTTGAGGGTTGGGTAGAGGATAGTGAAGATACAAACTCATCAGACCATCCCCATCCCCAAGGCTCCAGCTGTGCAGAGTGATTGGACACCCACCCATCTCCTACAGGGTACAGCAGCAGGCCAGCTGGCACAGTGTGAGCTCTGAGGAACGCTAGACAAACAGGAGCCCGAGCCAGTCCCATTAGCTCAGGTGATCAGGGGCTCTTAGCATAAGAAAGAAGGAGGGAGTGCACTATAGGAAGAGAAGACACGTCCCACAAACTTGTTCATTGGAGCAGCTCCTTGCCTGACTTCCAGGCCTCTGTGCTGTGCAATCTTTAACTCACTCAGCTTCAACCTGTCTGAGTGACTGTTAACATCTTTCTGTCACTCACTTCCATTAGACCCTGTGACTCCTTATTTCTCTCGCCTCAGTGTTTCTTGGATTTTATTTTTTTAATCTGTGGTACCCCCAAATTCATTAAGTTGTCCTAATGTTCACCCTTGCCTACTGCACAGTCCTCTTAGCAGACCCTTTGGCTTCCTCTCTTGAACTTACTCCAGCAACCACAATCCCAATAAGATAATGACTTTTAAACTGCTTTCCAGGGCCAGTGGGCTGCTTACCTTTTCAGACATTCCATCCAGATCTATCCCAGCAGTACTTGAAGTTTTGAAGTAACTACTTCCTGCTTGATATCCACATCTCTCTTATCATTAGACTTTGCTCATTACTGTGACATGGGGTAGTTCCAATAACAGAGATCAAATTCAAGCCTCCTTGCATCTCATCTTGTTTTAAAGAAATAACGTTATTACTCACCCATTGACAATATGTATTGCAATGATTTCTATTACATTGACAGAATTGTTGGTCCATCATCTCATTTTAGAGCATTGTCATTAACCTCAAAGAAACCCTGGACCTTCTTTGGTTACCTTCTAATTTTCCCACTCCCCAAAACCATTAATCTATATTCTATCTCTATGGATTTGCTTATTTTAAGACATTTTGTATAAATGCAGTATTATAGTAATGCAGTTCATCATGACTTACTTCACTTAGCACAGTAACTTGAGGTATGGCTTATCATGCACCTGTATTTCACTCCCCCACTTTGAAGGTCAGAGAATATTCCACTGTAAGGACATATCATATTTACTTTATCCACCTGTTAGTTGAGGGATATTGGGTTGTTACCACCTCCTATTTCGGTCACTGGTTCACCTGAAGTAAGGCTTTCATGTACAATGAGCCAGGTGTTTAGCTTCATCCTTTTGCACGTGATTATCCAACCACTTGTCCTCTCTTCATTTCCAAAGTATGACTGGTCCCATCTCAGATCTGTACTTCCTTTAACACAGGGAAAGCATGGGGCACATGAAACACCAAAAACATTTGAAACAAAGAGACACACGTTTGGATTCAAGACAGGTCATTTCTACCAGGACACTTGCAACACTGAGAGGCTGCAACTGAAGAGGATGGGACAGCACGCTGTTTACATGGGTGTAGAGATGGTCAAGAGAACCAACAGACAGTGGTGAGAGTCTATGCTAGGGAGCCATTACTATTCTTGGACCTAGCAGAGTAGAGGAGTGCATTCTGAAAACCCACTAAGAGCTCGAGATTCAGAAGGCACAGTGAGCTATGAGGACTGCAACATCTCCCTTTCTTCAGCCTTTCCTATTGGTTGACATAACCAGAAACCAGAATGGAGGGGACCCTGGACAATGTACAGAACAGGTGCAAAGTAATAGGACTGGACCAGAGAGGACAGAGACAAGTGCCACTGTAACATTAGACAGTGGCTTAAGCCACTGGGTGCAAACTCCATGTGTAAGGTGCCTGTCACCCAGAGGATGCTCATGGGTGGAGGTGCGCTGATGCCAGCACTGTGCCCTGAAGACATAGATCCCATCTTCATTGACATCATTGGTCCTCCCTTCCCTTCTCCTCATTCTTAGCCCACTGTGTAGAAGTAACTGTGCCAGCTGGCCTGCTGTTTGTTTGAAATCATAGCAAGGAACTAAGCAACTGGCTTACTGAAGAGAGCTAACCATTATGAAACTTGTTTGAGATAGTACAACAAAAATCGTGAAAAAGTTTGAGAGAGAATGAAGCAGTTGCTTTCCTTTTTAAATATAAATTTTGAGGTTACAATTACAACATTTCTCCCTGCCTGTTTCTACCTCCAAACTCCCCCCTTGTACCCTTTCCCACTGTCCTTCAAATTCATGACCCTTTCCAACTAATTCTTATTGTGTGCATATGTGTATACTTTATATATAATATGTTTATATATTATATATAAACATAAATTGTTTGGTCCGTATAGCGTTACTTATATGTATGTCTTCAGGAGAAGCAGTTGTTTTAAGACACTTCAAACACAGAGCGTTTCTCTACTCCAATGATTGCTCTTTCCCCCAGGATGAGAAAAGTCTCATGAGCTCTGATGCCTTCACCTTGTCTCTACCTCTTCTATCACCCTCTCCTTGTTTACAAGTCTTTCCTGACATCATGGCCTCCTTTTGGTATCTATAGGTCCCTGTGACTCCCACCTCCAGGCTTTCGAACTGCTCAGCACACTTTTCCTTTGGAGATCAAGTGTTAAATCTGGGTCCACCTCTTATAGAATCCTCATCTGATCTATTTAAAGCTGAAACCTCCTCCCACCCTGTGCAGAATGTCGGATTCCCTCACCTGACTCTGCTCTTCCCCCATAGCACTTGTTAACACCTAAAACTCTATGCCCTTCAGCTATTTATTATCTGTGCTGTTTATGTGTTGTGATCCCTTCCTATTTGGATTTTTGTCTCTGCTTAATAATATATGGATGATGTGTAGGGTGAAGTTGATCCTGCTTTTTGTAGAGAATTTAAAATCTCTAAAAATATTTTATCAGGCTCTCTCAGACTCCTAGAGCCACAGATGATGTGGCCATAAATAATTTGGTTCTTTGCCTCCCTAGAACCTTACAGAGCCCCCAGTGTTTTGCAGGAAGCTTTGGATAGTTAATTCTTGCCACATAAGGTCCAGGGATGGCTGTCCAAGGTACCCAGAAGGCCCTGCTTCCTATATAGTAACACAGTACCAAACTCCTGAACACTGTTGTCATGGTGATTCCAGCAGCCCATCTCAGCAGGGTTGTCAGTGTGGCCTCCAGGCCATCTGGAGGAACATTAGGCAAAAAGCAGACACTTGCCCCAGGGATTAAAGTGACTCTGAATTTATGTCTTCTCAAGAAGGGGTGAAACACAACAGTGGGCTACCACAGTTGCAGTCCCATGACATGGTAGACTTGATAATCCTCACACTGGTTGGGGGGAACCAGCAAAACCTTTGAATTTTAGACTTTAAAAATAAAGTCATTTTCATGCTAAATGTAAAGTACAGAAGTCTATCTAGAGTCTGGTTTCTCTTATTAACAGAGAGGGCATGAGCAGCCATGGGCACAGGGAAGGATGACTTTCAGATTTCTTGATGTTGGTGGACTCAATTAGGGATATATATTTGATTTTCCAATGAAATCTGTCAAACTGAGAAACTCCCTCGAGGGAATGAACCAGAGATTTAAAATGACTTCTAGAATCTTTGGTGCATCAAAACAGACAAAACAGCCAAGTTTCTGTTGCTAAGAAATGTCACGGTCATTTTTAAAATCAGTTAGATTAAGATGGATAGGTATGTAAATTAATTGGGCCACAACAAGTAATTAGCTTTACTTTAGGTGGCTTGTCTTTCCTGCAAAGCCCTGAAACAGACTATTTCTGTACTAATGAGATGTGTGTTTCTCAAGCAACGACAAAACATCTCCCCTAATGGAATTTTGTTTTATTTCTTTTCTCTCTGTCCATCTGTCTGTCCGTGTGTGTGCCTCTCTGGCTTTCCTTCACTCTGTGGGACGACAGAACCATCTGCTGCAGAGTCCCAGGGGAAAGGCAGCTTGTCTGAGGATGAGTTGATTGCTGCCATTAAAGAAGCAAAGGGATTGTCATATGAAACCACAGAGAGTCCAAGGCCAGTGGGCCAGGTGGCCGACAAACCCAAAGGCAAGGCAAGGTCCGGGCTGCCCACCATCCCCAGCCCGCTCGACCACGAGGCCAGCAGTGCGGAGTCCGGAGACTCGGAAATCGAGCTGGTGTCAGAGGACCCTATGGCTTCCGAGGATGCGCTGCCGTCGGGCTATGTGAGCTTCGGCCACGTGTCGGGGCCGCCTCCCTCTCCAGCCTCGCCATCAATCCAGTACAGCATCCTGCGGGAGGAGCGTGAGGCCGAGCTGGACAGCGAGCTCATCATCGAGTCCTGCGACGCCTCCTCCGCCTCGGAGGAGAGCCCCAAGCGCGAGCAGGACTCGCCCCCAATGAAGTCAGGCGCCTTGGACGCCATCCGCGAGGAGACGGCCACTCGGGCCGCCACCGAAGAGCGGGAGCCGATCTGCCAGCGCCCTGCCGAGCCTGGCCCGGTGCTCAGCTCCGCCCCTACCACCCTCCAATCCCGTCCCGAGCCGCCGTCGGGCGAAGGAGCCCGGGACCCCGAGCCGCCCACATCGCAGTCGAAGAAGCCTGAGGAGGAAGCCGTGAATTCCAGTCAAAGCCCTGCAGCCACTGAGGGTCCCCGGCCTCTTGGTTCTGGCCTCGTGCCCCCTCTGCCCTTCTTCAACAAGCAAAAAGGTACAGTGAGCAGCTTTTCTGGTCCAAGCAGTGTTGTCCCACCAGAGTACTCCCGGGGTGCCCTGAGGTATCTTGCAGGGAAACTGAAGCTGCCACCATGATGGGGTCTGGGGCCAATGGTCCATTGCCACTGCTGTCTGTTCCCTTGTGAGTCAAGCATCTTTTCTCTCCTTATGCCCCAATCGCGAAGAGGTGTGCATACTCCCCGGGACTTGAATCAGTGGGTGACCCCATCCTTCCTTCCACTCCAGGGCCAGCTATCTCTGCGGAAAAGTGAAACTTTTCTTGGAACTGTCCAGACTTGTTTCCGGTTCCTACCTATTTAAAGATGGGGCGTGGCTAGGCCCCTTTATGCCCAAACTCTCCTTTAGCTCAGTTTTGCCTAAACGGGTCACATCGAGTTCAGCTGCATCCTTTCTCATACCCAAGGAGGGAGAAATTTGGCTTTTGAGTTCTAGATAATCAGAAAAGACAGCCACCAAAATTTGCTCCCAGTTTCTTCTGTCCCCCAGCAGCACCTAACATGACTCAATAATTTTTAAAGTTGCTTGTAATTTAGAATTACTTTAGTCGTTAGGGTCTCCCTCTGAGAAAGTTTTCAAATGAACGAAGTCGGTATTTTATCATCCAGACTCTGTGGGTATAAGGGAGATTTTCCCAATGTCTCGAGTTGCCCGCCACACCTGATTGCAGATTCTTCATGGATTTCAAGGCTAAAAGAAACAGATAAATAGTTGAGGCATTGCTTACTGTCAAAGCACACCTTCACTCCAGGTCCACTGCTATGCATCTCTATTTTTTGTTTCCTTACATGTATTTTGCCCTTTGAAAATAAATTATTTCAAAGGTATCCCCTCTTGGGAATAGCTAACCTAAAGTGTTTTATATAAAAATAGAGAATAAACTCTTTCTTCTTATAGATTGAAGCCAACACATGAAACATTAAAATTATCATATTAGGATGGGAGGACCTGGTAAATAAAATAAAACTGTAGCCTTGTTACATGGTTCTGGAGGCCAAGATAATTTTTTTTTCCAGCTTTGGGGATCAACCCAGGGCCACTGAGCAATATTCACATCCTGTTGACTCTTGATTATTCAAATAATTATCTACAGAATTTAAAGTATATTATGTGCATGTGATGGGGGGATATATGAAGTCAAATTTAAGAGTAAGAACTCGTGTTTGCTTGGTGACTGATGAAACTAATTTAGATTGTTTGGCTACCACTCGGAAGAGCCCTGTGGCTTGCAGGAGCTGAGGGCAACAGCACTGACAGGAACAACTTCAGTCTCTCGGGACCTGAAGTGGTTGAGCTAGAGTCATACTGCCTATGTTCATGTCATGTAACATGTAACAGGCATGTCTGCACGTTAGTCCCTTATGTTCTTGAAACAGTCACTATGTACACAATGCTATTCAAACGTGTTCATCTTCAACAGCCAAAAAAAAAAAAAAAAAAAAAGTGAGTCTGAGGACTGAAGAGATAGGGGAGATTTGCGGCCCGAGTCTTTCCCTAGGAAATCTGAGAGTCAAGCACAGCAGCTGGGCCTGACTTGCCAGACGTCTGCTAAAGATCTGTAAAGTGGGAGGTCTGCACGTGAGGGCTCCAGTGCGCCTTTCATGACCACTTCAGTCATTCAGATCTCTCTGTAAGTTGCCCCACGCAGCTTAGACCTTCTGTTGCCAAATTCAGACACCAGAGAGGAGAGAGTGGCAGTCTTCTCAAAAGCCAAAGGGACACCAGGGTCAATAACCTCTGCTCTCTTCTGCACGGAGGGTTCCTTTGAAATCTAGTCTCCCACTGAAATTCACTGTTCAGCTGCACTCTGGGGAAGTCAAACTCTGGAGGCCTGGGTGGATGACTCAACACAGCCAGAAGGCTATTTGAGCTTTGAGGTTCCTTCTGGCCTTAGAAGCTCCGTTTCCACAAGTGAGAAAGCATATGCGTTGCTGAGCCTCCCTTAGGCTGTTCTTAATTAGTGTCGCTGGCTGGCAGGCTGATGCTTCAGCCAAGCATGACTGCCCTTAACTGTGAGGTCAAGTCTGCCTCATGGTTTCCTGTTGGTGTCCAGTGGGGCATCAGTGGCATAAATATTTGGGTCCATGCATCACAGGTAGGCTTCCTCATCCTACAGCTTTGGAGTCGCCTGACTGACCCTGCTGTACATTTCAGGACTCAGAAACATTTAGTATAAGATGCAATTACCTGATGGCGACATGGTGTGTGGCACAGGGGCACCAGGCTTAGTGGTCCCAGGTCTGTGATTTGGAGTTTTCTCATCCTTCAGAGCCCTCTGCAGCTATAGAGCTGGAGATAAAATATGATTCTTTGTGTGTTATTTTCCTTCCTGTGCAGGCATGCCCTCCTGGTGCTGTGTTCTTTTCTTTCCACACCTCTAGAACAGTCCGTTAGTGCTCTCAGACTCTGAAGGGGGAGATCCATTTTCACTTCTGCAAGGTTACCTCAACTCTCAGGAATGTGCAAATGAAAGACTAATTTTAAAAATTCTCAATAAAGCATGTAACACCAAACATGACTCGTCAGGATAGGTGAGTTCTGGGCTATAGCAGTCAGCTGTCACAGTCCCACCGAGGCTGTTCTACGGAAAACCTTAATGACTCCCTCCTTGTCACACCCATGGCATCTTTTCTAAGTTTGCTTGTTCTCTCTGGAAATATAATGGTGTAGTCCTGATCTATCTTTAAAATATTGTATGGAAAACAATACTTTTCAATTAAAAGAAAGAAAGAAGAAAATTAATGCAAGTTAAAGGACTGGAAAGATGATATAGCAGTTAAAAGCATTTATTGCTTAGTTTCCGGCACCCGGGTTGAGTGGTTTACAAGCTCCTGTAATCCCAGTTCCAGGGAATCTATCACCCTCTGCTGGCCTCCAAGGGCAGTGTAGTCACACACACACACACACACACACACACACACAATTTTAAAAAGTTTTAAGAAGTAAAATATTGATTAGGAAGTTAATGAGTAATTTTGTGTGAATAATGTAATAGTGTGCATATTGTTTTGTAAAGTTTAAATACTTTTATTATTTTTTGTGAGGCAGAGTGTTACCAAATTGCCCAGGTTGCGCTTAAACTGACTCTGTAATTCAGGCAGATTTTGAACTTGCAATTCTCCTGCCTCATGCTCCCAAGCATCTGAGAATACAGATCTGTCCTACCTGGCCCAGATTTGTAACATTTCATTGAACAGTAACATGAAGGACACTATCAGCTCATTCTTCACTCCCTCTCAGAGCTTTTTATTTTCTTATTGCACTGATGTTTCTCCTTCCTAGTTCTTGTCTTGTCAACCTCTTTTCCAATCTTTTGTTACCCTTTTCCAACTGCTCTGGGATGCTCCACAGTTCCGTCCCTGCCTTTTCCCTCCTTCAAGTCCTTGATCCCAGGGCTAATGTCCCCATGGACTTTCAGCTAATGGATTTTACGTGGTAACTGTCTAGTTTTTTTTTTTTATTTGAAGACATCCTCTCTTTTGAGCTCCTCACTGTGGTTGGACAACTGATAGACTTCTTGAATTCAATATATCTATGTTATTTGTTCAAATTTTTCCCTTCTAGAGAAAATGAAGTGATGTCATGTGATTTGTATTCATCCTTCATGATTATAACTCTCATATTCGAAACACTGGCTTAGTGTTGGGTTTGCAGCTCAGTGGTAGTGAACATGTCTAACATTTGTAAGGCCCTGGGTTCTATTCAGTCCTGCCAAAAGCAAGATATTAGGAGGATACACTGATAATAAATGATGCTGTCTTAAATAGCCATACCTTTTTGTACTGTAAAGACTTCATCCCTCTGAAATCCTACAATAGGCACACTTTGTGTGTGTGTGTGTGTGTGTGTGTGTGTGTGTGTGTTATAAAATATCCTTCCCATGTATCCATGTATATTTTGTTTATCAAGACACATGTAAGTATCCTCCCTATAGCATTGTTGATAATAATAAGAGTCTTGAGAGGAACCTCCTATCAACAGTGGGATGAAGATGTAGGTTCAAAGGATCATGTAAAAGATTCATCCTGAGGTAAAGCTAAAAACACTCAATGCTGACCAAGGCGTAAACATGTAGGTGTCTACAATAATGTGTATCTATAAAACTATCCACCAAATGATCCAGAAAGCTCTTAATTGAAACACCATTAAAATACACACAATGTAATTGTTTTTTTTATTAAATACTTTATTTTTTTTCTTCAAGTTACATCTCAGTCACAAACCCTTCCCTATTCCCCCTTCCTGTCCCACCCTTCCACCCTCTTCCCCCCAACAGCTTCCCCTTTCAGTCCAACAAATGGTTCCTTCTCTAATAACAGTAAATACTATACAAAACAACAGAAATAAATATGCCACATTTATGAGAGTTAAATGGCCCAGTATACCTTCCCAATGTCCAGTTCATACATATTTGGCCCCTGACTTTAACTTTCTACCATCTAACCATCTCCATGAATTTAAAGTTCTATAACTGACTTAGCTTTCATACTAACTTGCATCACTATTATAACCATCTTCTTAGATCCAGAACGCCCTCTTGATTCCTAAACAACTCAAAATTTAACTATGAGACTCTAGCTGTCTATTCTTCAACCACCTCAGAGACCTGAGAGGGATAAATATATCTGATTATATAGGAAGTGCAGGGCCTGCAGCTTTCAATACTAAGAAATGACAAACCAGTGACTGCCTGGACAGTTCCCCTTTTCTCTCCACACATTCCAGCATCAGTCTTCAGCCTTTTGGTCCTGTTTCTCTGATAGACATTGATTGTAGAGCAGGAATTATGAAGGACTTACCTAACCTGTCTTGGCAGAGCTAGGCTGTCGACTTCCCTGCTACCAAGTTTTGTCCTTTTTGGACAGCAGTCTGTCTGTGCAGTTGAAGCAAGGAGTTTTTTCATGCCAAGATATAGGCTTGCCACTAATTCAACCATCTCACACTGGGGATTCTTCGATGCTTATCTTCTACTTGGAGTAGAATAGAGGGTGCTGTCAGGAGCTGATATGTCTCGATATAAAAAAAATCTTAATTTAAGATAACATCTTTGAATGCCATATTCTGCAGATCTCTTGGGGTTTTTGAAGATGCCCTATCCATCTCTTGTATTTAGATAAGCAAATGTTGCTTGTCTCTTAACAACTTGATTACTGAGTAGCTTAGAGAATATCTGTGATAGACTGTCATAGTAGCTAACAAAGTGACATGTTTGCATGACTAGGAGTTTGTTTTTCTTAACTATCCTAAACAGTTTTAGATGGTTGGTATCAAGAGGCCAGAGCTTCACTTTTTATTTTTAAGTATCTCTAGGTATGATACCGTTAGGAAGCGTTACCTTTAATTTTGGATTGTACTAACATTTTTAACCATTTTTCCATTTTGGTTCGGGCCCCAAACAGGTTTACTACGACCCAAATCAGCAGGAAGTCATTTTAAGAGAGCCACGTCCCATGCCCAGAGGGTGGGGAGGGTGTTTCTCCGCCCCCCCTTTTTTTGGTTATTTGAAGGATAACTGAACACTCTGTTATTTAGGGGAAGAGATTACAAGCTGTTAAATGGTCGTGTTTAATGGGTTTTGGAGGTTAGACCCAGGGACTTCCTACTTTTCCTTTTCTGTATCCTTCTTTCTCTCCTATGTAGGAGTGCATGGACTTGAGAAAAATGAGACATAGACATAGCACAGGAAGGACCAAGAAGAAGGGACACATTATTGAATATGCCCTTATACCTTTGTATATTGATACAAAATTAGTAGTATATTTGGCTAAAGTGGTATTGACCATTGTTTATTGTGCAAAAATAAGATCGTATTGGACTACATCGGTATTGATCTTTGTATATTGATACAAAATTAAGATTATAGTTGGCCACAATGGTATTGACCCTTGTATATGGACGTAATATTAAGATTGTATTGGGCTGCATAGGCATTGATCTTTGTATATTGATACAAAATTAAGAGTATATTTAGCCACAAGTATATTCACAGAATGTAATTGTTATGCCCAGATCACAAGGACCCTAAAGACCACCAAGGAGCCGATTCTGATGCAAATCACACAAGGGTCTTCAATACAAGCTCGAGCAGGGGCTCTCACCATTACCAACACATTGGATTTATATGAGAACCCCTGGCTCAGGGGGAGCAGAGCTTTTATAGGGTACACAGTACACTTAGCACTTTTTTTTTATACATGTAAGCTCCTGATTGGTTAGTATTCTAAACTCATTTTTCTGTCACGAACAGGAAGAAATGAAGAAACAGAACAGAAAGAAATGAAGAAACAGAACAGGACAGGAAGAAATGAAGCAACAGAAGAGTCAATTATGGCCAAGAACTGGTTAAGGAAAGTTTTAGGTAGCAGAAAATGCACAGGCCAAAGGTACAGAAGTTCTAGGCATATTCTAGCAACAGAGAAGAAATCATATAACAGGATGTGTAGGCGAAGGCAGTGTCCAGAAAAGGAGTTGGCAGACTGGCCATGGCCTTTCTCACTCACATCATGTGCTGAGTTAGATCTTTCCCAAGCTTTCTCAGTAGACATGAAATAGTTTCAAATTAGGAAATGACCTGACTTTCTATGCTTTTACAAATTGGCGATATAAAGGAGGAAGGTTTTGGAAAAACAAATTGGAAGACAGAAGATAATGGGGAAGTTATTGCCAGAGTGAATTGGTGGTAGATGAGAGGGAGGAAGAGCAATGAAGAAGGGAAGAAAGAGTGGATTGGAGTGATTTGGGAGGTTGATGTGTAGGACTTACTTTGTATAAATGATATTTCAGTGTTTGCTAACACAGTGATTACAAATGGATGCAAATATACTTCCAAGGGAATGGAAGTACATTTAAAGTTACATGTTACTGCTTTAGCCATCTGACCCGCCGCTGTGTGTGTGTGTGTGTGTGTGTGTGTGTGTGTGTGTGTGGTGTGTGTGTCTGTGTGTGTGTGTGTCTGTGTGTCTCTCTCTCTCTGTGTGTGTGTGTGTGTGTGTGTGTGTGTCTGTGTGTGTGTGTCTGTCTCTCTCTTTCTCTCTCTCTCTCTGTGTGTGTGTGTGTGTGTGTGTGTGTGTGTGTGTGTGTGGTGTTTGCTGCTGAAAAACTACCCATGGGTGTTACTAACATCTTTTTATGGCAAAGATTTGGAGGGTTATTGCATTTAGGTGACTGTGATATTTAGGTGGCTGATACTGGAGCTAGAATAAGGGTCAGACTTGGCCCTTTGGAATTTAAATGTGGCCCATCATGAAGGTGACAGGAATTATGGACAGCCAAGTTGTCTCTTTAAATAAATAAAGTTTTGTACAATCTTGGGTAGGATCAGAAAATTACAAAGCTCCCAAATATCTAAAGAAAAGTTCAGATATAAATAAAAATTATACTAATAGTGTCTCAGGGTGTCTGTTGTGTAATAAAGCACCATGACCAAAAGCAACTTGGGAAAGAAAGGATTTGTTTTATCTTAGAATTCTCAGGGTCATACTTCATTGCTGAAGGAAGTTTCAGAGCAGGAACTAAAGACAGGAACCTGGAGGCAGGACCTGAAGCACAGGCCACAGAGAAATGCCTCTTATTGGCTTGCCCTTCATGGCTTGTTCAACCTGCTTTTTTATCCAACCCAGGACAACCTGCCAAGGGTTGGCACTGCCCAAAATGTACTTCACCCTCCCTCACCCATCATTAATCAAGAAATTTATCCCCACATACTTGTCTATGGGCCACTTTTATGGAGGTGTTTCTCAATGAAGATTCCCTTTTTCCAGATATGCTAGGTTTGTGTCAAGTCGACAAAATGCACCTAGCACAGTTGACCCCTTGTCAGCTTGACACATGAATACATCACCTACCAACTTGTAACTTTTTCCTTCTTGTTCATTCACCAGATCCCATATTAATATCAATATTACAATTCAAAACATTCCAACTTTTAAAAGTCCCATAGTCTTTAAAAATTCAAATACATTAAAAGTTCAGTGTCTTGAAAACATACAAAGTCTCTTTCAAAGTTAAATCCCCTCTAAAGTAGCCAGTCTCTATTATCCACAGTCTCATTCCAAAGTTCCAAATCTCTGACTGTGGGCTTCTGTGAAATCAAAAATAAGTTAAGTACTTTCTTCCTCCAAGAAGGAAGTATGAGGGCCTGATTACATTAAATCAAAGTAAAACCAAAGTCTAACACCGCAAATCTGTGTCAGGCTTCCGGGCCTCATGATCTCCCAGGCTCCAAAGGGCCACAGAGCACAGCTTGCCTTTTGGCTCAGACCAGCTCCACTCCATGGCTCCTGCTGCCTTTTGTGGTCTTCCTATGGTACTGGGATCTCCACAATGCCGGGCTCTCTGTTGCATCTGAGCTGCATTTTCACCAGTAACCTCTCCTGGACTCCCTTCAGGGAGTTTCACCTTCCCACATGGCACCAAGCCTTGATTTCTCTCCACAACCCTTTCAATCCTGGGGCTTTTACTTCAACTGAGGCAGCACAGGCAGCAATGGCTTCTCCTGACCTCTCCTGGTGCTGAGCCTCAGCCGCTCTCTGTGATCCCTTCATGGCTTCAAAACTAGCATCACCTTGGAGACTCTTCACATTACCACCTTTGGCTACCAGTGTGAGGTACAGACTCATCTCCCTCAGGGATCATAGTTACTGTGTGGTGACCCCAAGGAAATATTTCCAGAAGATTTTGCCTTAATAATGCTGGTTTCTTCTTAACCACAGCTAATGTTGGAGGGTAGGGTTTTGCTGAAGGCTTAAATGCTAAGCAGAAAGAGATGATTTTATTATCAGCCAAAGATCGTACCACCACCAATAAGTAATTCCACTCAGAACTGCATATTCTTATAAACACAACATCCTGGCTTAATGCTTTCCTTTTGGTAAGCATTTCAGGTTTTCACAACTCTTGGCTGAGTACTTATAGGAGATTTCCTTGAGTATAAAATATTTGTGAAAACAAAATATATATATTTCAAAACCAAGTTCTTTGACCTTCAAACTCAGTGTTATTTACCTGTCCCTAACAGCTATAGATTTGATTCTCCATTGAAAATTCCAGAGGAAATCACATAAAGCAAATGTAGGTTTTGTGTAGGTTAACAGACTGCTAATGTCTGTTGCCATCCAGTGGTTGTAATGGAAATATCCAGCTTCTAACTTTTCACTTGATCATTTCCACAATTTGAACTTCATAGTTCGTTTTCTTGTGATGTAAGGTCTTTGAATGATTTTTGCAACATCCACATGGCAGATCTGTTTAACTGGTGATTGGTAACACATTTCACCATTATATATGCTCCTTGGAATTCACACAAGGGCAGAGTTTCAAGAATATTTCTAAGTGAGTAACTTGGGCTTCCAGCAGAATTAATTTTAAGTCACACCAGTTGGATTCTACCCAAACCACATACCACCCTGTAGACTCTCTGAACTTGATTTCCTACTTATTAGAGGTTTTGGACCAAGACCCTCATTTCAGGTTCAAAGCAAGAGCTGAGGTTCAGTCAGTGGTCTGGTGACAGTGTAATAGAAAAACCCAGATTCCAAATTTAGATCTTTCAATTGCCATTCAATTCCATTTTTAAACTAAGCTAATTTCCTAATTGCTGACCCATCTTTAAGTGAAGCTAAGTACCTTTCTACAACAAGTTGCTTTAGGGTTTGGAGATTGAAGATTTACTATCACAGAAGGCTGTTAATGTCATCAGGAGTTCACAATGGTATTTCATAATGATATGCATTACACACAGTTAATCCAAGAGCTAACATGGTTGGTTGGCTGGAAACTTAATCTAATAACCTGGTGAACATTCAATTTGAATTTAAAGTGAGCAAGTTTGTGGCAGGGAAGTCACAGTGGCAGGAGCCTGAGGCAGTTGGTCTCATTGCATCCACAACCAAAAGCAGGAAGAATGTGGTACTCAGTTCATCTTCTCCTTTGTCTTCAGTCCAGGACCCCAGCTGGTGGAATGGTGATGCCCACATTAGCAACTTGGTAACTGAAACAATTTTACAAGGGCATGTTTTTCTAAAATATTAGAAACCATACCACAAATAAACTGCTTCTAGATAACATTGATATGAATAAAACAATCTCATTGTCATATGGCTTTTCTTTTTCTTGACTTGTCCATGTTTTATGCCCTTCCTTCTTTGTATGCAAATAACGACATTTTGGATATGAGTTAGGTCTCTTCACTAGGTTGTGTAATAATTGCAAAGCCAAAGATCTTGCTTAGACTTTGATTTAGAAGTCTCGTGAGTTATATGAAAACCACATTCCCCCCCCCCCCCCCCCCCCCCAGCCTGATAGTGTGGCTAAAAATGAGGAGGATCTCATTAATGTGGAAGTTTGGGATCCAAACCGTATATCTGAGTAAAAGTTCTCTGTGAGAGAGTCACCTTCATATTCCAGCCTTATGATTCATCTGTCACATCTGCTCTGACCCTAAGGGACGTACAGTCACTTAACTGAACTGTACCTTTTATCCCTGTTTTTCCTGTATACTATCTGTCCCTGCCATCGATATGATGTCTGTTCTGTAGATGGTAGAGGGGAATAGTTTCCAGCAGATTGATGCTTGCTTTTCCCTGGGTAGATACTTGTACATCCCATGTCTGGAAAATGGCTTCAAGATTTCACATCCCAGTCCTCCTTGCATCCATGTGAGGCTGAGTTGATCCACAGAAAGTGAGTGGTACTGACATAGGTCATATTTGGGACAGGACCATTTTTTGAGATGCAATAGTATATTTCCTCCTTCAGGGTTTAGGGAAGATGGTGAAGAAGAAGTGCCTGAAGGGCTACCAAGTTGAACGATGCCTGCTAGTGAAAACACAAACTAATATTAAAATCCTCCTATAGAGTCCTGTGGCTTTGGACCAATCAGCCTGTCTGTACTTTTTTGTCTGTTCAAAGAGGGAAATAGTGCCTAATTGCTTGTATCTTGTGAGGATTAGTTGAAATAATTTAGGTTAAGTGTTCACTATCTCATTTTACTGCTATTCAAATATTCATGTTAGTCATAATTATACAATAAAATGCGGCTTTGGAAGAATGTAGTCCAATTACTCATTTAGTGCAGTTTCTGCAACAAGGGTTTTTTTTTATTCATAAAATTTCAAATAAGAAGTTGATATGTTTCCTTCATTTGTCATAGTCCAATTGGTTGATTTTCAGTGATTTAAAGGAAGTTAGCTTGTTCTCTCTAAAGTCCTCTTTCCAATACAGTAGAGCAGGTCACTTCGTGGAGGTTTCCATATGCCAAGTGACCTAATTTATCATATCCTATTGAGAATTGTTTTCAGTATACTTTAAGTATCCCCAAATATAATCATTGGCCATAATATACACGCTAGTATTTGTCTAGTTAGAGTTCCCAACCACGAAGTTAATCTCATCGATCCTGTGAGGATTCTTGTTATCTTCAATTTCTTATTCCTCATCTTGATGCAGGAAGACCCCACCCATTGTGAGCAACACCATTCCATGCCCCTGGGTCTAGACTGTGGATGCTTATTCTCTTTTCTCTGACTATGGGTATGATGCCTTGCGTTCCTACCTTGATGTCCCTGAACAATGGGCTGAAACCTGGAACCGTAAGCCAAACAAACCTTTCCTCCCCTCAGTTGCTTGTTGCTAGGGTATTTGCTCATAGCAACAGAAATGGAACTAGAGCAGGGTCTCTGACCATAATCAATAACCACCCTGCCTGTCATGAGACATAAAAGGGCACACTGGAAACCAGACGTTCAGCTAGTGTGTTGATCTCTTGCTTGACCTTTTCCCCAGCGCTTACCACCCAACAATAGTGTGTGTCTGCTTGTCGCTTCTGTCTTTAAAGCCTTGAGGTCAGCCTTTGGTTCACTGTGGTGTCTCTAGCATGTTTAACGATATCTAGTAGGCAGTGGCCACTCAATACACATTTGACAAGTGAAAGAATCCCAAATCATGAGTCCAGACATGGAGATGCAGCTGCTGATGTTTGCTGTAGACTTCTGTTGAATGCAAGTGTGCTGTGTAGCTTCTGCTCGTTCCACAAAGCCCATTGAAATGCTATTGCATCTAGTGAAAAGTTAAAGATTAGTGGGCCAATTAAGAAGAGAACACTGTGCGTGGATCACCTACTGTTACTCATGAAGAACTATGACTCTTGGCTGAACTCTCCTCTGGTAATTAGCTCTGTAAAGCACAGGGTAGTCAGCAGGGAAAGATGTTTTCTGAGGTTCAGCTGACATAGTCAGTAACAGATTTGAGTTGATAAAGCATAAGGTGGCATCACTGTGGGCCAACATTTAACCCTTTCTTTGCAGAATTGAACCTATATAGCATTTATGTGCAAGGCCAGTCTGATGAAATTTTATAACCTCTATGCAATGGAAAACTTTCTGAATGATTTTTTTTTTGTTATTCTGAATACAGAAGAACCTATTAAAATTGAGATGATTATAGAGATTGGATATATGATGTAGAGGTGCTGGAATAAGAAGATTTTGGGTTTGAATCTACATCTACCACTTGCTGGCCCCAAACTCCCAAAATCTTATCTATAAATAAAAGATGGCAAATATTTTGTCCTCTCTGGAGTTTGAGATTTAAATTAAGTGATGTTTTTGAAGTAGTCAGGTTGATAGAACTGGAACATCATAAATCGGAACAATTACATTCACATTTTTTAATTGGGCTGTGTTTTCTGTACTAGTTAAAACATTACATGCTCAGGTCACAGTCAGCAATGGGGTTATTTAAGGACACAGGTAACACAGTAACAGTACGTATGTGAGGTTGCAAGGGGCTGGCTTGGTGGATGAGCCCTCTGGCCAGGTGTTCCTGAGGCTTGCTCGGTATTGTGTCTGTGGAACACCCCCATGGTAGCCATGCCCATACCCCATGGCAGTCAGCAGCCTGCCCTTTTATCCCCTCAGCTTTCATATTCCTCCAGATGATGAGAGGTATGAACCCTTTGTCAGGATCCTATGAAGCTCACCTGCCACAGCCACCTTCTTGGGCTCAACCTTTAGCTCAATCCCCAACTCTGTTTTTACCAGCTGTGGCCAGGATAGCTAGAAGGCAGTAGAAATATACAGAAAGGACATTACTGTCTCCCTTTAAGGGACTCTGTTGAATCAAGAGATATATGTGGCAGCTTGCCACCCTCCCCACCTCACCCCCAAACAAGCAGCTTCACACAAAGAAGTTTTGTCAGCATTAGCTTCAAGGAATGCTGCCTCTGGCAAACAGATTTCTTAGAGACATTTGAAATAATATTGTGGCAGGATTTAATGTCATAACAATAAATGTGGAATGGCCCTTCAACCATTGTCACATAAAATGCTGCTCCATTCATAAACAAAATTCTGCATATGAAAACCCTTTCAGTTATCTTAAATAGAAATTGAGATTTTTCTGTACCTCCAATTCAGGGCAAACTTTGGATGGTGCAATGTACCAAATAGGAAGTAGGTGTCACATAGAACTTGTCTCCACCGGGGAGTGGGTTATTGTAAAGACTTGATTGTTTGTTTGACTTTCTTCTTCACCCACTTTTCATCTTTTCAAAATCTGACGCAGGACTTCAGATGCACTGGCAAGGAATTATCACTAATTAACAGTATGTATTTTGATAGCAGGTAAAGACTGACCTTTCAAATACTTGACTCTGACTTATGATTTGAAATGAGTTTCCACGATCTATGTGTAGAGATACCTAGATTGTTATGCAGAATTTTATTCACAGATTAGAAAGAATAAGAGAATGAATTTCAGGCTGGAGAGATGGCTCAGCAGTTAAGAGCACTGGCTGTTCTTCCAGAGGTCCTGAGTTCAATTCCCAGCAACCACATGGTGGCTCACAACCATTCACAATATGAACTGATGCCCTCTCCTGGCTGCAGATGTTCATGCAGATAGAGCACTCATAATATACATAAAATAAATAAATATTTTTAAAAAGAGAAGAGAATGAATTTCCATTTATAGGTCAGCAAAATTCAACAATAGGATTCTGTTATATTGATTGTATTGGTTTTGGTAGAAGAGTATCTTAAAATTAAGTTGCTGTCATCAAGATATTTTATCTCTAGATGTTTCAATGTGTATATCCTAAAATGGAAACACTTTTCTTGCATAAATTCAGGACTACTGATACATTAAATGAATGTTATATTTCTCTAATATTTTCCAATTTCCACCTTTCAGTTGATCTGTTTTAATTAGCTTCTGAGCAAATGTCCCTCAATTTCTGTTTTTCTGCTTTATTAACTATAATAACAGAAAGCAGGGCAACATTCTGCATGTTACTTGATTATTAGATAGGTTCCCTTTGTTCATGATAAATATTATCAGGAAGGTTTTCACACATAGAGAATAGCTGATCTGAGTTTTCAGTGCTTACATGGTTGCATGAGTCTCTTGTTATTTTTGTCCTTGACTTTTTGGTAACTAAGATTTTACAGTCTCTACACTTGTGATTTAACTAGAAAGTAAAAGAATATTCTATGACTCCTTTTTTGGAAAGAAGCATTGAATAATTTATGCAAAGTAGGTGGCCAGTGTGCTGATGACTTTGCCCTGATCATAAATCTTGAGAGTATCTTCTCCAACTGGGTAGCTCCTGCAGTATATAAATGTCATTGAGTCTAACTTCCAGTTGACAGTAGTTTCTAGGGCATCTCCCAGAGAGCCAGGTGCCTTGATGTCACCAACAAGGTTGGTTGTCACTGTGGGTTAGGTGGGAAAGTGACACACACTCTGTCTAAAACCAAAGCATCTGGAACAGACAATGTGTTTATGCCTTACGCAATATCGGTTGTATTTCAACATTATCCAAAAATATCATGCAAAGGTATTTAGAGAGGAGAAAAAACAAATCTGGTTTGTAGAGTGTTTGTCTGAGGACTGCCGCTGTTGCCATGGAATTCGCAGAAGCAGATTTTCACAGCTTCATCATACTGAACCTGTTTTTTAATAGATTCCGGAGAGAGTGGGCTCTTCCTGCCCTGTTCTGAGTGGTTTCCTTAGACTTAACCCAGCCTGAATAATAACAACATTTTCTTTGTATGGAAGAAGTGCATTGGGTGATAATACTTAGGTTTGTTTTTAGCAGAAAACATTAGCAATACCAGATTTGTTTTTTTTTTTAAATCTGCATGTTTCTAAATAGGCATCATGTAACCAGCCTTCACACAGCTCATCTTGGAGCATAAGTAAATGTTAGCTTAATATTTGAGTGCCATCTGCTGTAAGTTTCATGGCATTCAAGCCCATCTGGCTTCTTTGCAGCAATTCCCTTTTCTTTTTTCCCATCTCAGTAGAAGGCAGCACATCTCTTTCCAGCCCTTTCATACTGATGGTGATGTTTCTTCATACTGATCACTGCATGGGGCTGTTGTCCAAGGAGTATGTTCTCTTGGCTCTCGGTATACATTTCCTGGAGACTTCTGCTTCAAGCACAGGAAGGATGTGCGTGAGTGTGACTTAAGCAGTCAATTCATTCCTAAGCTTCTTTGCTTTATCTAAGATAGCAGCCCGACTCTCAGTGAGAGGACATTTGCCAGTTCAGTAACGTTACTGAATAAATAATTATTAAGAACCAAGTACCTGCCAGGCTTTTCACTAGACATTGGAATGGAGGGCGTGGAGAACAGACGGACTCACTGCTGCCCTGATGTTCCATCAGTGAAGGAGATAAATGTATACAAATGAGCTCATATAACTCAGTACAAAGTGGTGATATGCCGTTGCCGTGTGAATTAGAGTAATTCCAGGCATGGTGGGTGTATTACCTATAGTTCTAAAACATATAAGGATGAGACAGGTTAGGCATATGCTTGAGGTCAGCTTCAATAACATAGTGAGACTCTGTTTTTTAGAAAGTAAGTAAGCAGGCCAAAGGGAACTAGTTTAAATAGGGTAGTTAAAGAAGACCCGATAGACAATAGGATTAAAATATTGGAATGCACATCTCCAGTGCATAAAAACTGTTAAGAAGGACAACAGACATGTCGTCCAACAAGCCTGTCTTGAGGTTCTTGGTGGACATAGACACATATCATTGTGAGCTATGTAACTATAGTTCAGCATCACCCAGGAATATCACATAGATAGGAAACCAACCCCATCATTAAAATCTACAAATTTCCATTGTCCCACTGAAACTTTATAGGTTTGGGCTTCATCCATCATTACACACACAGAACCTGTGTCTGTCTAACTCTTTTGTGTATTCAGTCCAGAATACCCAAGAACCTGTTCTGCAAGAGTTGCTGTTAATGGAATGTTTCACCAACCCTCAACCTATCATGGGACATTCATGTAATTATGTCACATCTCATGTTGATTGATTTCTATTACAGATGTTTTCTATTTCAATGGCTACTGAATTTCAGAGGTAAGTATAAGCAGTCCAGTTCACTTATCTTGACCTATTAGTTTTGGAGGCAAGTTGAGCCTGAACATCACAGAAAGACTAATATTCCTGTCATTTGGTGTGATAGGAGGCTCTAGAGTCAGGTAATCAGAATCATGAGCAAATCATGTAAGTTCACTTGTACTTATGTGACTGTGTGTGTTTGCCTGTATGTGTATACACACACATGCTCATGGATTCAAGAATCAAGTATATGTGATTCACTGGGAGCTGAGGAAGCTAAGGTGAACAACGTTGCAAGAACATGGTCCCTGCAACAAGAGGCTGGTAGAGACATGCAGCTATTGAATGATATAACAAGACATTAGAGGCACAAGGAAGGCCACACGTATCCTGGCTCTACGTGTTACAGACTTATGGCATAGCAGCTGACAGGCATATGCTTCATCATGCTTCTGTACTTACTTACCCGTATATGCTTCATCATGCTTCTGTACTTACTTACCCGCATCTTCCAAAAATCCAGGACGGGGAGGATTACTAACAGAATAATGATCCCACTCTTCTTCTTTTTCCCTTTTACTTCAAGGGAAGAGACTAGATTGCCTTGAAATGATGACAGTGTTTGTTTGGCTTACTGGGGATGGCGAATTCAAAAAGAATCATTGCTTTAATAGCTTGAGTACCAGTTTCAGATGCTGTAAGGATAACATACCACTGGGAGGGAAGCAAATGGGTTCTCTTCCTGGCTTCTCCCTGCTCTGTGGTACATTTGGGGTTACTACATAGCTTGCACGACTCAATGGACCTTTGTACAATTGGATTTAAATGCTGACCTCCATAGAGGGCATCACAGGACAGGTACAAAGTGGGGGCCGAGAGGGGAGGCTGGGAATACAGGACACTGTACATCTTTATTGGTTTGAACAGACTCCCCAGTCTGAAACTGTAGTAGCCTGCATGAAAACAAAAATAAAATTGAGTTTGGGAATAGGGGGAAGGCATTGCGTGTCCTATTTATTATCTTCTGCTCTTATGGGCATTTTTAAATAAGAGAACTCCAGATACAAAGGAGATTGAGGCCAGTCCTATTCTTCTGGCTGCATAGAGCATTTTCTTTCAGTTTTATACTGCCTTTTAGAACCAGAAAAAAATTGTTTGGCTAATAAAAACTACAAAAACTGCATCTCACTGAGCACTTATAATAAGAAGCTGGTGTTCTGATTACCCATTTCTCTCTACCCCAAGCCCAGTATGTAGGATTGGCATCAAAATGCTGTGTTTGTTCGGAGGCAGTCTTCCAGGGAGGTAGATTCTCCTGCTGGCCATGGCACTGGGGAAAAGTAGCAGCAGCAAGTCAGCCTCCCGGGCCAGCACTTTGTGTCTCTGGCTGCTCCACTGACAGGCCCGTGAGTTCTCTTTTTTATCAGTGGCTAACAGTTAGATTGTATCTCCAGTGTCCACCACATCTCTACTGTCTGTGCAGCCCACCCTGAATTAAAAGCAAGAGGCCAGCTTTAGCCCACTGCATAGACTCCTTCTATGAGTTGGGGATGTGCTGGTGTTCTGGTTCTACGACTCTGGGCTCCTAAAGCCTCAAGAGCCCACTCCTAGTGCTGGCAAGTTTCAAACTCTTAATATTTCTGTTTCCCCTTCTCCTGACACTGGACTCTATGTATCCACTGGTCATTCATTTTGTCCTCACTAAGACAGAAAGAGGAGTTTCCTTGCAATGAACGCTGTTAAACATTGCATGGGAGTTTTGCAGTTCTGCTGTCTTTCTATAGATCTTTGAATTGGCAGACATCTGGTCACTATTAGGGACAGAGATTCCTAAAGTGAAGCTTCAGAGTCAGAGGTTCTTATACTGACACCACAAATCTCTGAATAACTTGCAGCTAAGGATTCTGCTAGGCACTCTGGTCACTGTGCAGTGAGCAGGCTGTGGAGGGATAAGGGCAGAACCAGGAAGATGCTTAGTAGGTCCTTTCCAGAACCCTTGTGGGAGGGGGATGGTAGGTCATCGTGGTAGCAATGGAGAAGGTGGAAAACAGTCTAATCTTGGAAATAAATGTTTTGAATGTAGAATTGTTAACATTTCTTGATAGTGGGGAAAGAACAAGTAATAACCCCCTGGTGTTTTTGCTTGAACAGTCTCAGAAAATGTTATCTAAAACTCTGAGACTGAATGAAGTCACTAAAAGAATGAGTAGCAAAGACTGAATTTAACAAAATTTTGTAGGAAAAAAATGTGTTGAGATGAACTTTAGAAGTTTTAGTTAAGCAATTAAGCCTCAGACACTAGAGAGATTATTATATACAGTAGATGGAGAAGACTGAGGAACTTTGGAGGAAAAACAACCCCCCTTTAGTAAGACTTACTGGCATGAGGTCTCTTCTCTTACACAGGCTTTCAGTGGCAGTGCAGTGCCCAGGAGAAAGAAGGCTCTAGTTTTCTCATTTATTCATAAATATCTTTCTGCAAGAATTATTGATAGCCTCCAGTGTTAGTTGTTTTATTGTGGGGTATCCATCAGAAAAGAATACTTGCCGTGGGCTCAAGCCAATAGAAAACCATTGCTGATCGGTGACTACACTTGATGTTTGGAATCCCTAGTGTAGTCTCTTTCTCAGGGTGAGATTTTAGGCACAAAAAAACACATCCTGGATTGACATAATTCAGTTAGCAAAAACAGTCTGAAGTAGAACTACAGAAGTCAAAAAAACAAGGTTAGTACATTCCCAGAACTATGGACTTTGATGGATTAGATCTTTGTTCTCCTTTTGGCAGGTTGTGCTGTCTACATGTTGAATTTTATGACCTGAGTGGTACTTCCATCATGGCGTCAGTACAGTTTTGTTAAATTCAATAGTACTCTTATCTAAGCAAAAGTGTTGAAATGAATCATCTGGCTGCTGACAACATTTTCTGGAACCCCATGATCCATGTGAATAATATGCCTTTAAGAGGGAGTTTTTCTTCCTAAAAACAATTTTAGAGAACATAGAATATACTTCAGTAACTTTACAGATGGAGTGTGTGAGGGACAAGCAACTATGTCTGAATCTGGAACCAGGGCCAGCAGACTACAGCCAGTTGGTGACTGTTTTTGTAACAGCTCTGTGCAGATACAGTTCACGTCAGGAAATTCACCATTTTGACACCCACAGTCCCCTGGTTATTTCATTTACACTGCTATCACCACAGTGTAACTCCAGATCATTTCCAATATTCCTGAGAGAAACCCTATGCTCACAGTTAGCTCACTTCCACCTCCTCCTCTCCCATAGGCCCTGCAAATCACTGCAAATCACTTTCTAGTTCTTCAGAGTTGCCTATTTTGTGTATATTTCAGACAGATGATATCAAATGATATGTGGTCATTTGTATCTAATTTTTTCTCTTAGAATAATGTTTTCATGATCATCAGTTTGTAGCATATATCAACATGCCACTCTTACAAACAACTGGCACTCCATCAAGTAGATAGAACAATTTTATTTACCAATTGTATTTATCATTTGAATGGGTTGTTCCCTTTTTTTCTACCATTTTGAATAACCCTTCATAATGAACCTTCAGGTGAAGATTTTTTTTTTTTTTTTTTAGTTTAAGGTGTTTATTTTTCCCCCCAACAGCTCTCCCTTTCAGTCCAAATAATGGTTCTTTTTCTTATAACTATAAATATAAAACAACAGAAATAAATAGGCCACGATTATAAGAGTTATATGGCTT
>CAJQZJ010034299.1:2223181-2235837 GCA_907164525.1 Lophiomys imhausi | reverse complement strand
TGTGTGTGTGTGTGTGTGTGTGTGTGTGTGTGTGTGTGTGTGTGTGTACTCATATGTGTATGGTCCACATGCATGCATGTGGAAGCTAGAAGACAGCCTTTGGTGTCATTCCTTAGGGGTTATTCAAAATTTATTTTTATTTTTGGGGGACAGAGTCTCACTATGTAGCTTTAGCTGGCCAAGAATTGGTTAAGTAGACCAGATGACTTTGAATTAAACAAGATCCACCTCTACTGGAAATACAGGCATGTTCCACCACATCCAGCCCAACTGTCCCTTATCGCAGAGAGAGTTTTTGAATGACTTGGGACTTACCAAGGTCAGTGTCTCAGGGTTTTCCTGCTGTGAAGAGATATCATGGCAAAGGCAACTCTCATGAAAGAAAATATCTAATTGGGGCTGGCTTACAGTTCAGAGGTTTAGCCCATTATCATCATGGTGCGAAGCATGTTGGCATGCAGGCAGACATGGTGCTGGAGAAGGAGCTAAGAGTTCTACATAAGGATCCACAGGCAGAAGGAATAGACTGTCATACTGGACATAAATTGAGCATCTGAAATCTCAGAGCCCACCACTAGTCACACACTTCCTCCAACAAAGCCATACCTACTGCAACAAGGCCCTACCTCCTAATAGTACCACTCCCTGTGGGTCTGTGGGACATCCACCTTTCTTTGCCTCGCAGCTCTGGGATTGCAAACATGCACCTCAGTGCCCAGCTGCCTGGCGTTTTCTTTAATATGGGCTCTGGGAATGGAACTCAACTCCTGTGCTCAAAGCAAAACATATCTTTATTTTTAAAAATAAAATGGTGAATATCTAACTGAGGAATGAGAGCAGAGTCATACAATGCCAAACTATGGAGAGAAAGAACAATGGTGACTCCATACTGAAAAAAAAAAGATATTTATTTCAGTCTTACAGACCTTTTCCTTATATATTATGGCTTCCAATTTTGTGTTCTTATGGGTTTTGTTTTTGTGTGAGTGTTTCCTGTGCTTTCTTTTTGCTATTTTTTTACTATTATTATTACTTTGTTTGCTTTTATTTTTTGCCTGTTTGTTTTCTAAAGAGAGAGAGAGTAAGAGAGAAGTCATGGAGCTGTGTGGGTGGGAAGGATCTGGCAGGAATTAGGGAAAGAGAAACTGTGATCAGAATATAGTCTATGAGAATAAAAACCATTCTCAATTAAAAAAAAAAGTTTCAGGACTCAAGTAGACCAAATAAGACTGTGGACAAATAGAAAGGAAACCGAAAAAGTCAGTCTGTCCCTGAACAGATTCTAATGGAGCAAACTTGTCTTTGGCTGCATTGCTGCCGCACATCTCACTTCCTGTTTGGCTGACCTCGCTGACCCACTGTGCTCTAGACAGCTCCCTGTGGATGCTTTTTATCATTTGCAGTTTTCTGGGGCAGCATTGTCTGCAGCACTACAGGGGAAAGTAAAGCCACAGGGGGAACATTGGCTTTGGATGGCAACACTCATATTGAATGTAGCCTGGAGTTCCAAGTTACTGCTTTACACTGAGAAGTGAGAGCCAGGAGTCAAGTCAATTAAATGAACACAGAACTGCCCACAAATATTCCAGCAGATGCTGAAAAGGTGAATTGTGCAAATATTTGCCTTTGCTTTTAACAATATTGTCTTTGTTGTATCAGACACTGGTGATGAAGTACTGTAGGCTGGGGTGCTTTGAGACACACATCTGGAGGCTGAGAAGGTCCACAGCAAGGTGCCAGCAGGCCTGGTGTCTAGTGAGAATCACTTACTGCGTTGCAGCTGGCCATCTTGCACTAAACCCATTCATAGTCCTCTACCCTGAGGACCCAATTATATGCCAAGGCCTTTTGATGTTGTCATATCAGGACCTCAGCATATTTGAGACAACACAGTAGACTCCGAATTTAAAGAGCATTGAATTTAAGCTGGTGCAAAAGCAAGAAGCCATGCTTTGAGTGTTGAACTAGATCTTTTCCTGGGCAGGCATCATGTGGTCCCATCCTCAGGACCAGCAAATTGCCTTCCTAAGTCGACTTTGCAGCCACACAAGGGGCAGCAGTTGGTATTCTGTGGTGCTGTACTAATAAACTAAAACACTCAGTTGGGAAGGTGCTCTAAATTCACCTTTGACTTAAGATGTTTCCGATGATAGTGGGTTTATTAAGTTGCAGCCCCACCGTAAGTCACACACCAGCAGTCTGCCTTGGTTCTATCTCTGATTCAGTTAGCCTCGACTGGGGCCTGAGCATTGAAAGTGATGAAAAACACGTAGAGACCTGAAGATGTCTTCAGTGTTGATGGCCGCCTCCCTCATGGGGCAACTTGCATGTTGGAAAAAGTTGATGGAAGGAGAGACATGCTGTACCCAGACACAGTGTGATGAGATTCCAGTCTTTAAGGAGAGAGCTCTGTTTGGAGACTCCAAAGTGAGGAGAGTAACAAATTAGAAACTGTTCCCTAACACCATCTCCTCAGCAGCACGGAGCATGTAAAGCCATGCGACAGAGCTCAGATTTGTACGGAAAAATGTTGTCGAACCTAGCCTTGCTTGTATACCTACCCAAACCAAGGTTTACATAAGGCTAAATCGAAGTACTGCATGGCACATGGTCTGAGGCTTCAACTCACCTGTACCTCAGATAAAAATAAATTCTGAAGGAAGCTATGTTGCTAAGAAAAGAATCAAGAAAGTTGATAGAATAAAATATAAAGAGAAGAGATAGCTGAACTTTACCTTTAAAAAGCAAAGAAACTAGGGCCTGAGGAGATGGCTCTCTGGGTAAAACACTTGCCTCAAAAGGACTGGAGTTCAGATTCCCAGCACCCACCTAAAATATGGGTGTGGCTGCCTGAGTATAATCCCAGTCTTCAAGAGCTTCAGCCAGGGGATCCCAGAGAAAGCTGACTTGCCAGACTAGCCAAAAGCAAGCTCTGAGCTCAAAGAGAGACTTTGCCTCAAGATACAAGGTAGAGAGCAGTGGAAGACACACATATACTCATACATATATGCCCACACTTATGTGAGACCAAGCATGCACACAGATGTGCTCCATACCCATACATACACATGCAAAAACACTAAAGAGTCTAGAATAATCCAGAGGATACTGACCAGATGCTGAAGGTTTTCTTCTGTTGTAGGCTGAGAGTCTTATCTTTCATGAATCTAAGCATACTGATTTTGTAAATGCAATCCATGGTTATAATACTATACTATACTATACTGTAGTACACTATACCATATATAGGGTATTAGATACCATTCTGAATCTTATTTGTCATGCAGCAATATAGAGATAATACAATTCCTTTGATTATTATGTAGTTATTCTATAATTCTGCAAATATAAACTTTAGAATCACTCGGTAGATAAAAAAAATCTTAATTGTGGCTCCTGGAAATAATGTGAATTTTATAAATCTAGACACTAAAAATAATGTGTAAAAACAGTACCTAGGAAGAAATTGAGTGGTGGTGAAAGTGTTTTAATTTTTTAAAAACTTTATTGTACACATGGTAGTGATTTATAGTTCACTGACAGTTGTTCAGCTTAACAGAGCTGCAAACTCAAGATGCATTCAGCAGCAACTGAACTTCAAAGACTGACCTGTGGGGTTTTTAATTAATTTTTTTTAATTTCATACAGGAGTACTGTGCTCTCTTCATTTCTTCTTTCTTCTTCCCTCTCTTCTCTCCAACTCCTCTAGTGTTCCCTTTCACTCTCTCGAATGCATGCCTTAGTTTTATACTTTTTATATAACAGGTATTAAACAAAATTAACAAATCTATAAATAATTGTGAAACATCATTTAATGAATACCAATAATAACCATGAGTAAAAAACAGAAAATAAGCAGGAGAGGGGAAGACCATGATGATGATAGTGGTGGTGGTGGTGATGATGATGATGATGATCATGAAGATGATGATGGTGGTGATGATGGTGATAAGTGTGATGGTGATGGTGATGATGGTGATGATGATGATGGCGATGGTGATGATGGTGATGAAGGTGATGATGGCGATGATGATGATCGTGATGAAGGTGATGATGATAGTGATGATGATGGAAGGAGGGAGGTAAAGAAGGAAGGAAGAAGGAAGGAAGGAGGGAAGACTTGCCTATATTCTAACCACACATTCTTCCTCTGGTAGGAAGGAGGTGATGATGGATGGAGGGAGGGAGGTAAACAAGGAAAAAGGAAGGAAGGAAGGAAGGCCTGCTATATTCTAACTACCCATTCTTCCTCTGGTGAGGAAGGAGGTGATGATGGAAGGAGGGAGGGAGGTAAAGAAGGAAGAAGGAAGGAAGGAAGAAGGAAGGAAGGAAGAAGGAAGGAAGGAAAGAAGGCCTGCCTATATTCTAACCACGCATTCTTCCTCTGGTGCGTGACTAAACCTTTGCAAAGCAGATATGCATTGTGTATTTAGAGCCCTCATCAATTCAGGTACCAAAACTATTAGCAACTAACTCAAAACATAGTCCCTGAGAATAAGAACTACACAAAGACTAGCAAAACCTAGGGATAGTCTTTCTAATGACAGGAAAAGAAAACCCAAGAAGAGGAAATTAGATAGGTCATCAGTCTTTTCAACTGGAGACAAAAGCCAGAAGCATTTTTAATAAGAGCAACTACCTGATACTGAGGAGGTCTGGGAATAAGAGAAGAAAGGAGCCCTTCAGAGGGGCGGCCACAGAGCTGGGTACCTGACCTGGCAGGAAGTGGGCCCAAACAAACAGATCTGTAACTGGCCTCACCTGGCTGAAGAACAAAGAACCTTCTCAGGAATTGAGGCTAAAAACTATCATTGTGACATTTAGTCCCATAGCAGCTAGATCTTAGGAAAATGTACCATAGATTGTTTTAAGACTGACCAGAAAATGTATCTTAACCTAATCCTTCAATTACATGTTTTTTAAAGAGTCAAAAAAGAAAAAAAGGAAACCCTAGTTCTGAACACTTAATAAACTGACATTTATGCTGACTTCATCATTTCAAAACTGCAAAAGTTATTTTTCCACGCCGCTCAGACTATAAATGTACCATTATTCACATCCCTTATCTAAAGTCAAATTGAAAATAAATAGGCTAAAACGTAAGCCATGGATGTTAATATAGGAAAAATAATGCCCTCTTTTACATATTTAAACTGATATTTGTTTATTCAGTGGCAAAAAGAGAGACACAGATGCCAATTAGCAATTTCCCACTGAAAGAATGCAGGGGTTAAGTTTGGAAGATATCTCAGAATAAACTGAGGGATGCCTTGAGAAAGGAGCTCAAATTGGCTGGTTTATATTTCAACCAGTGTGTATCCCAAGTGTTTTGTGTTGCTTAACTATTTGTATCATCTACAGAATCAGAGTCTACCAGACTTTGAACCAAAATGGCATTGTGGTGCTCCTTCCTTCTATTTCCTGTACCCTTAAATTCTAAGTAACCCCATGACGACAGCTTCTATTAGGTAAACAGTACAGTGGGGATTACAGATCTGATGGACTGTGGTGGACGCTGTGGCCTATCATTTTAACCACACAGCCCTCGGGGAACTGAGAGACTCTCTACTCTTCTCCCCCATAGGTCAGTACATTTCCAGTACCTCCATCCATTTTTATTTCATCATTTTATATGTATCGTGTTTTGCCTGAAGCACTTTATGTCTGTTTACAACATGCATAAAGTGCTCAAAGAGGCTAGAAGAGGACACTGGATCTCCTGGAACTGGAGGTACAGATGCTTGTGAGCCACCATGTGGGTGCTGGGACCTGAACCTGGGTCCTCTGCAAGGGCAGTTAGTGCTCTTAACCACTGAGCCATCTCTCCATCCCTGTTCAACCCTGTCTGTATTTTTAACATCACATATGAGGATATATTTTTTTCACTATTTATTCATTTCTTCAAGTTACATCTCAATCACAGTCCACTTCCTCCTCCCCTCCCAGGGCTCACCCTCCTACCCTCTTCCCCCTCTCCCTCCTATCCTCTTTTTTTAAAAAATTTAAAGTGTATCTCCCCCCCCCCCCCAGCATCTCCCCCTTTTAGCCCAATAAAAGACTCTTTTTTTATAACAAGAAATACAATACAAAACAATAAGGACTGCTGACCCTGTGGGTTCCAGGAAAGCAGTGTTCCATAGAAACAAACTATTGTGTTCCTCTCTCATAACAAATCAAATTTCTAAATCTTGAGGGACAGTAAATCATAAAGGAAATAGCAATCACTTAAGCAAGCAATGAGGGCCAGGCCTGGTGAGGCATACCAGTAATCCCAGCACTTGAGAGAAAGAGGCAGAACAAGGAGTTCAAGGCCTGCCTAGGTTGTATGAGACCTTGTCTCAAAAACCAAAACAACAGAAGAAGGCAGAAAAAACTGAAAAGCTAAGTATTTGATCTTTTGTTGGAGAATATTCATAGGTCCGACTTAAAAATTGTTCTAAGGTTTGATGTGGTAACTGTCTGTATGTAAAGATCTAAATTATAGGTGGAGATACAGAGATTAACACTGACTTTAGTTATGGATGCTGTCAATGGAAAGAGAGACAAGGAAAATGAAAAGGATAGCATTAGACACACATACTATAAACATAAGAATATATAGAAAGAATAATTGTCACCTATAATGCAGTCACCTGGGGTGACCATCACCAACATTTCAGCAATTCACGTTCTGTACTGTTTCTGTCTCTACTTTTAACATTAAGTATATGAAACATATTATTAACCCTGTATCTGGAGTCACTGAGACTTGTAACTACCCCTGTATTTTATTGTGTAAGAAGTATACTGATCATTTTAAATTAATGTAAGTGTGGCTTTCCTATAAATGGTAACTATTGTCTCTTTCCATATGCAACCTTTATACAAAGAATCTTCAAACGGTTTATATGAGTTACTTTGGAATTGCTCCTCTGAAAGGAAGTGAGAGACATGGTCAGTTGATGACTGAACTGGTGACAGTGCTTGCTGGGTAAGTCTGACTGGTAGAACACACATAGAGGCAGGAGGCGAGAAATGACCTTACAGAGTTGTTCTGACCTCCATGTACACGCAATCAATTTACACTCCTGCACTCACAGTATACTCCATGCATACATATATTAGCCTTGCAATCCGATCACTCCCATTCCATACTCCAGAAGCCAACATGATTCAGATGCCCTCTGATGTTTCTTAGAATTCAGAGATGAACTCAAGGACTGAGGTAGATTTGGATACATAGTCCTTGCAACTCTGTGTGTGATCTTTAAAGTTGTATGTACCAAGGAGGACTTGGGAGCCTGTAAATGTATACATACATGCATACATGCACAGAAATAGAGACAAACACATACACATACATATACATATACATATACATAGAAAGAGACTTCTCTAATTGGTATTAAAAGAGATTTTTTTTTTATTTTGGATTTTGCACAATACCAAGTAAGCAATATCTAGCAGCAGTTATCTACTTTAGAATAAGATGACTTCTTCAAAAACACAAACAACAGAAAACAGTCGATTATCTAAGAGCAAAGCTGCTAGGAGGCATAGCCAAGAGCTTTCTTAGTGACTTGATTGTTCCGTCAGGAGTGCTCTCAGATGCCATGGTGACAGGTACCATGGAGACAGCCACGCTTTGTTAGGTGCACCCTAGAGGATTCTGGGTATGCAGCACTTGGGGGAGAATTTCACTGTTGCTGCATCATAGAGATTGCACAATATCCAATCCTTAATTTAGGCTTTGTTGGTCTAGGGTTTGTTTTAAATATTTGTTTATTTAAGTATCTGCATGCATGTGCTACAGCATTCCTGTGACAGTCAAAAGACAGCTGCAGCTTGTAAGGGTCAATTTTCTGCTTTCACCATTTGCTTCCAGGGATTGAACTCAGGTTGTCAGGCTTGGTGGGAATCATCTTCACCCTATGAATCATCTTGCCAGCCCACCAGCTCTAGCTAGTCTCTCTCTCTCTCTCTCTCTCTCTCTCTCTCTCTCTCTCTCTCTCACATCTGCCTACCTGCTTGCCTGCCTTTCTTGTAACATGCAGCAAACAAGCAAACCTAATAGACCAAAGCAAAAATAAGGAAAGCTTACAATATTTAATCAAAGATCTATGTGGAATCTACAGAAAACAGTATCATCATATTCAGGCAGTTCACGTCTCCTCAGTCAGAGCAAATTTAATTCTTATCATATTATTGCTTACATGTGCCTTGTTTTTTCATTTAGCCCTACAAGCTATTTACGGGTGGTGTTTTATAATCATGACTGTTTACAGTAGAGAAACCGGACGTACAGACCAGAAATTGAGACCTCGTGATCTCAGGGTCTGGGCTGAAGTTTTTATGGTAACTGTTGGAGTCCAACTTCCAGCATCCTTCAAATGCTGACATGGTAGCAAAACTAAAGCCCAAGCCAGAAGGCCTGTGGTTCTCATCCTTGTCCCTGGGCGATGGATAACAGGGACAGGGAAGGTGCCAACACTCTCCGTGCGCATGCAGAGAATCCAACATACTTCTCCCAAGAGTACTCAAGTCACACAACAGTGTTGCTAAACTGCAGTACTCCCCTCAAAACATTAACTCACAGCTCCTGTTGGTTTTTTCTATCAGCTCCATCTTTTCCAAATACCGCTCTGTCTTGTAATCTGATCTTTCTAAACTCCAGGGGCCAACACGATTCAGATACCCTCTGGTGCTTCTTAGAATTCACCATTGAGCTCAAAGACTGAGAAAGATTTAGATACATAGTCTTTGCACCTCTGTCTTTGATCTTTCAAGCTACATGTGCAAAGGAGGACTCAGGAGACCGTAAGTGGCAGATTTCCAGCTCCCACTTCTGACTTAGTAAGCCATCGGGAATTCAGTCATTTTTAACAGGGTCCTCTGCTACTTCCGAAATTGGTAATCTGCAGGCAGAGAAGTTAAAGGAGTAGTACCCCAGACTTTCACAAGCCTGGAGTCCCAAACATAGTGGAGACAATGACATTCCTGCCTCTGTGCCTGGTTGCCCAGCCCAGAGCCTTCAGCCCAGAGGCTCCAGCCTGGGAAATGCAACAAGACTTCACCATTCACAAAGGAGGGGCTGAAAGGATACAGAGTCTGCCCTTGAGTGTGTTAAGCTCTGAGCCAGTATGTGCTGTCTGCAATGATCTGAGTGTCTAAATCCACTTTCTTTTCTCACACTGGAGAGCTAAGATACATTCAGCAAAGACCAGTCTCAAACTCTTCTAGCAAGGGAAAGTTTGGGCTTTATATTTGCTATCAGAAGGCCAGGAAGGAGTAGCTAAAATAATTACACCTAGAGACTTTATCAGTAGCATTTAATCTTTAAATAAAACTTCAGAGAAAAGACCCCTTTTCACACTTCCCTTACTACTCCCTCCACTGCTAGGCATTGGCTGCCTTCCACATCTTCTCCAAGCTGGACTTGCCCACTCGGCTTGCTTTCCAGCATTTGTACAGCACCCTTGTTCTCTTGTGGCAATGCAAAGGAAGCTATCTCAGCCCACAGCATGGCAGTCTTTGTTGTAAATAGCACTGACTAATTTATCCTTCTAAAATACTTAGAATAGCATTTAGATGCCAGGATACTTGGAGTGGGAAAAGAGTGTTATTTTTGTGAGAAACACTATTTTAGGGGACACTGAACGCCAAGAAACAGAAATGGGCCATTATGTTTTGTTAGGAAATTTCCAAGCAAAAACTAAAACCAATGCTACCGCCTTTCCTGTTTCGGATAGTTTTCTCCTTGTTCTCAAATGGGGTCATTCTTTCTGGACTTCAGTAAGGTTCTGAAGCCAGGAGATTGGTGAGTTATGAGCAGGTGTTTAGCTGATTGTACAGAAAGACAAGATGTTTCTCTCCCACCCCCACCACTTTGGAACCTAGGACTTCTACTGTCTTCTACTCTCTTCCTCCTTAAGGTCAGTTTTGTCTTTGTTGCTTGCTTATTATCTTTGCTTTGTGATTAATGATCTCTCATATTAGGCTGGGGATGTGTAGCACAGTTGGTAGAGTGCTTACCTGACAGTCATGAAGTTCCAGGACTTCGATTCACATAAACTGGGCAGAACAGTGCACATCCGTAATCCCGGTCCTCGACAAATGGGCAGAAGGTTCAGAAGTTCAACACTGTCTTTGGCTATATAGCGAGTTTGAGGCCAGCCTGGATATAGGAGACTCTGTCTTAAAGAAACAAAGCAAACAAAAGCAAAACCCAAAAGTATTAGCAAACCTTTCATTGAGTTTTCTTGTGTTTCTTTATACTGTTCACTGTTAATCTACTTAATGCACTATTTGTCTCCTTGTGCTGGGTCTTCTCATCTGAAATTTCTCTCATGTCCCCTGGGAAGTAAACTTGGATGTTTCGTGTGCCTTTATTTATTTCTCCTTATCTCTAAAGGATGGTCACTGTCTGGAGAAATTGTCACGAGTGTCCTAAGACACCCACAACAAAAGCCAAGCTGGAACAAGCTCAAAACTAGGGAAAAATCAAACTGGCATTGCTTCTTATATCCAAGGATGTAACAACTATGGAAGTACAGAGTCACGGTAGCTTACATTCCAGCACCCATGGGCCGAGGAAGACTCAAACATTGGGATTCTGAAGGTGGAAACATCACTCCCTGCAGACAGCCCTGAGGGGATACCCAGGCCTCCCCACTTGGGAAAAGTGGGCTGTTGCAGAATAAGAAGCAACAACCCACTCAAAGTACGCTTAGCTCTTCCCTCCCAGTAGGGTCCATGCTTGGAAGAATCCTATCTCCTGGAGGGTCCTATCTCCTGGAGGGGTAACACCTCCTCAAATCCTCCCTGGGTATCACTTTACCCTGTGAGAACAAGCATATCTGAGCATCATCACACCAATATCAACACTTGTGGATTTAAAAACTAGTAGTTTGGATCTGGAGAGATGGTTCAGTGGTTAAGAGCAGTGGCTGCTCTTCCAGAGGACCCAGGTTCAATTCCCAGCACCCACATGGCGGCTCACAACTGTCTGTAACTCCTCTTCAAGGGGATCCGACATTCTCATACAGACATATATGCAGTCAAAACATTAATATACATAAAATAAAACAAATTATAAAAACTAGTAATTCATCTTTTCTCTCCTTTTTCCTTCTTCTTTTTTGTCTATTTTAGAATAACCCAAGGAGATTGTTAATGTATAGATTCCAAGGTTTCACTTCAGCCATTGCAAAGTATCAATCAGATCAGACTGTATCCTGACAGTTCTTGTTAATGAGCACACCCAGTGGTCTGCAGGTGGACATGAAGAGGGCGGAGCTGCGCTGCCCCATACTGTGGGCTTCTTTTTCTTTTTCTTTCTTTTAAATATTTATTTATTACTTCAGGTTACATCTCCATCACAGTGTCCTCTTTCCACCGCTTCCAGTCTTGTCCTCCCACCCTCTGCCCCCTGTCCCTTCCATCCCACTCCTCTGGAGTGGAGTGTCCCTACATAACAGTCCCCCACCCCAATTCAGCAGTCATATGAGGGCCAAGAGCCTCCTCATATGCTGGGGACCTACAAGGCAGCACCACTACAGCAAAGTGTCTCATTGACAGGAAAAAAAAAAACAAACTCTATGTTCATGTTCCCTTTGGTGCATTGGTTGTAGTATACTTATCCTATACTATATGACTAAAATCCAACTATAAGTGAATAGATGTCATGTGCATCCTTCTGAGTCTGGGTTAGCTCACTCAGGATGAGCTTCTCTAGTTCCATCCATTTGGCTGCAAATTGCATGATTTTGTTGTTTCCGATGGCTGAGTAGTATTCCATTGTGTAGATGTACCACAGTTTTTTAATCCATTCTTCGGTTGAGGGACATCTGGGTTGTTTCCAGTTTCTAGCTTTACAAATAAGTTTGCTATGAACATAGATGAGGAGACTTCCTTGTTTGAGAAAAGTACACTAGTGGAGAAGACTAAGTTAGCCTATGCCACCACATGGTTTCATCATTATGCAAATGAAAATTATTCTGCGGGGTGCTGAGCCTGTAGTTGAAGAAGATTAGTCAAAAGATGCATCCAAGTTCTTTCGATTTCAAAGTTAACATCATATGTGTGTTTTGCTGACTATCCTTGGGTCACCTTTTTTTGTGGTGGTGGTTTTTTTTTTTTTACTTTCAATACTTAAAAAAAACATGATTGTAAACATTTTTGACTTACCCAACATTAGCTAGGACTTGCTATTTCCATTCTTATGAAAGAAGAAATGCTTTTCTGGCTCCTGAAACTTCTAGATCATTCTACCTTCTAAAAACAGAAGCTGAGCAATTTTTAAATGTGTGTGTGTGTGTGTGTGTGTGTGTGGAGGGGGTGCTCATTTTCAGGAGACAAACCCACTCAGTCTTATTGCTTTTGTTGCTTTTGAGATCCTGGGATTGTGCACTACTGAATTTTATAGTGGGTTTGCCTACAGCACTTCTGCAATAATCCATATTTCTTGTCTTTTTCACTTTTTTTTTCCTGACACAAATGCATTCCTAAAGTTTGGTGCCTTAAATAGTGAGGTTGGCTTTGTGGATTTGTGTTGTCTCTGATGAAAAAAAAAATATTCACTGCTGCCTGGGTAGCTTCCCAAACTTTAAGATTTGTTCTGAAGAAGAAGAGGAAGAAGAAGAAGAAGAAGAAGAAGAAGAAGAAGAAGAAGAAGAAGA
>CAJQZJ010034299.1:2203496-2218185 GCA_907164525.1 Lophiomys imhausi | reverse complement strand
CTTCTTCTTCTTCTTCTTCTTCTTCTTCTTCTTCTTCTTCTTCTTCTAATTAGGACAGAGACTTTAACTCAGCTAACTCTCATCAAGTAATCCAGGGCACCTCAGGAACCCACCATTGTCCTCATCACTCCACTGCTGGATATAAGCGGCCGTTTCACCAGGCCTGGCCATTTTAACATGGTTTCTGGGGCTCAAGGTCCATTCTTCATGTTTTCAAGACAAACACTTTGACAACTGAGCTATCTCCCTAGGCTATACATAGCCTTCCTTTAGCAGCAGCCCCTACCAGACAGGTACATTTCTTATGTTGATGAGGCCATGCCGCTCGCTCACCATTACCACCGAGGGTCCACAGCTTACACAGGGAATTGCTCTTACGGTTGTACATGCTGTGGTCTGGGGTGAAGTTACAATGATATTGTGACATTGTAGTACCATAAAGAGTAGCTCCACTGACCTAAAAGTACTCAGTTCATCATCTCTTCATCCTTCCTGCCTCAAATCTCTGGCAGCCACTGACCGTTGACCGTTTCACTGTGTTTGGTTGTTTAGACTGTCATGTAGTTGGAATCATACAGTATAAAACACTGGCTTCTTATAATATGCAATTAACCTCCATGTCCTTTAATGACTTAAGAGATCATCTCTGTTTAGTGTGTAATAATATGCTGCTGCCTAGATGAACCAGCTCATTTACCTACGCTTCTAATGAACTCTTGGTTCTAACGAACTCTGTTGGTTCTAAGTTTGTGCACTTTTAAATGACACTACTCTAAATACTTGTGTGCAGGATTCGGAGTGTGCATCATTTTTATCCCTTAGGTAAATGTCAGAGATCAGAATTGCTTACTGTACAGAAAAGTGCTTTGGTGGTAAACTGCCAAGCTGTCTCCTAAAGTTACTGCACTATTTTGCATTTTCACCAGCAAATGAGAGTCCCTGTTGCCACGCACCTTAGACAGCATATGATGATGTCAGAGTTTGGCTTTGGATATTCAGACATTCTTTCTATTTTAAAATGCCCTTCCATGGGAACGCAGAGGAGATTCTTTTTTTGTTTGTTTGTTTGTTTGTTTGTTTTAAATACTTTATTTTTTTTTCAAGTTACATCTCAGTCACAAACCCCTCCCTATTCCCCCTTTCTATCCCGCCCTTCCACCCTCTTCCCCCAAGAAGTTTCCCCTTTCAGTCCAACAGATGATTCCTTCTCTTATAACAGTGAATACTATACAAAACAACAGATATAAATATGCCACATTTATGAGAGTTAAATGGCCCAGTATATCTTCCCAATGTCCAGTTTATACATATTTGGCCCCTGACTTTAACATTCTACTATCTAACCATCTCCATGAGTTTAAAGGTCTATATCTGATTCAACATTCATACTAACTTGCAACACACTTTTAAGAGTATCTTCTTAGATCTATAATACCTTCCTGATTCCTAAACAGCTCAAAATTTAACTATGAGACTCTAGCTGTCTATTCTTCAACAACCTCAGAGACCTGAGAGGGAGAAATATATTTGCTTATATAGCAAGTGCAGGGCCTGCAGCTTCCAAAACTAAGAAAAGACATACCAGTGACTGCCTGGACAGTTCCCATTTTCTCTCCATACATTCCTGCATCAGTCTTCAGCCTTTGGGTCCTGTTTCTCTGACAGACATTTGTTGTAGAGCAGGGATTATGAAGGACTTACCTACCCTGTCTTGGCAGAGTTAGGCTGTCGACTTCCCTGCTACCAAGTTTTGTCCTTTTTGGACAGCAGTCTGTCTGCAGTTGGAGCAAGGGGTTTTTTCATGCCAAGAGATAGGCTTGCCACTAATTCAACCATCTCACACTGGAGATTCTTCGATGCTTATCTTCTACTTGGAGTAGAATAGGGGGTGCTGTCAGGAGCTGATATGTCTCGATATCAAAAAAAAGAAAATCTTAATTTAAGATAATATCTTTGAACGCCATATTCTGCAGATCTCTTGGGGTTTTTGAAGATGCCCTATCCATCTCTTGTATTTAGATAAGCAAATGTTGCTTGTCTCTTAGCAACTTGATTACTGGGTAGTTTAGAGAATATCTGTGATAGACTGTCATAGTAGCTAACAAAGTGACATGTTTGCATGACTAGGAGTTTGTTTTACTTAACTATCCTAGACCGTTTTAGATGGTTGGTATCAAGAGGCCAGAGCTTCACATTTTATTTTTAAGTATCTATAGGTATGATACCATTAGGAAGCGTTACCTTTAATTTTGTATCAATATACAAAGATCTATTCAATTGTGATTAAATATACTCTTAATTATGTATCAATATACAAAGATCAATGCCTATGTAGTCCAATACAATCTTAATATTACGTCCATATGCAAGGGTCAATACCATTGTGGCCAACTATAATCTTAATTTTGTATCAATATACAAAGATCAATACTGATATAATCCAATACAATCTTATTTTTGCACAATAAACAATGGTCAATACCACTTTAGCCAAATATACTACTAATTTTGTATCAATATACAAAGGTTTAAGGGCATATTCAATAATCTGCCCCTTCTTCTTGGACCTTCCTGTGCTATTTTTCTCATTTTTCTCAAGCCTATGCACTCCTACATAGGAGAGGAAGAAGGATACAGAAAAGGAAAAGTAGGAAGTCCCTGGGGCTAACCTCCAAAACCCATTAAACAGGACCATTTATCAGCTTGTAATCTCTTCCCCTAAATATCAGAGTTTTCAGTTATCCTTCAAATAACCAAAAAGAAGGGCAGAGAAACACCCTCCCCACCCTCTGGGCATGGGACGTCGTTCTCTTAAAGTGACTTCCTGCTGATTTGGGTCATAGTAGACCTGTTTGGGGCCCGAACCCAAATGGAAAAAATGGTTAAAAATGTTAGTAACCTCCTTTTATGTTCAGTCCTTCTGTTCTCAGCTGTTTAGATGACCTAAGGGGTTTGTAGGCAGAAGCTGATCTTGCAGGCTTCACTGAGGTTCCGGCCGGGGCATTGTGTAGAGCTGAACGGTCCCAGCGACATTGGATTGCCGTGGTTGCAGGCCCCCGATGGAGACAGCTATTGAGGAAGTCTGCCAGGCAGAATCAACTGGGTCACTCGTCCTCCTTGGTGCCTGATTCTGCTCTCTGCTGAGGTTTCCGCTGTCCAGCCGTCCCCGGGCTCCCCTAATGGACGCTTCGATTCTCCTGGAATGATAAGAACAGAGCCCTGCCCCCATTCCCAACCCTGGGACCATTACCCTCTTTTTTTTTGGGGGGGGGGCTAGGTAATACTTCTCCTGAAGCAAATTTGGCCTTCCGACAACATACAAATCGTTATCTTTCAATCCGGGTTAAAGAAGAAATCATTCTCTCACCTTGGAGCTAAACCAGCTCCAGTGTATATATTTTGAGATCCCAAAGGACAATCTGCCTGCATCGAGAAGGCCTTTTGTAAGTAGCCTCCAAACCTAGGTCCCTCCAAATCCCATGTGTGTGTCTCTGAACTCTAATTATTGGGATCAGAGACCTGTGGTTCCCATCTGAAGGGATCAAAGATGTGTTCCACCACTCCTGGATCGAAGTCTTTCTCTATTTAGAGTTTGCCCTGCATCAGGCTGACCCTGAGCTCCGGGATCTGCCCGTTTCTGTCTCCAGTGTGCTGGGAGCTGGGACCAAGGTGTACTCTTCTTGAATGGTGGGACCAAGGGTATGCACCCTCACCACCCCGCTCCGTATGACTCCAGAATACATAAGACCACCAACTCTACGGTGCTTCCCCCGTCTCCGCTGAAGTCAAAGGCATGGGCCAACACCACAATTCTCTTGTATTTTACCTTAGCTCCACGTCTTCTCGACACCTGGAGGTCTGCAAAACCAGGCCGAATGGCTGTATCCTCTATTCCATTCACAGTGTTTCAGCCCTGCCACCTGCCCTTTTTTTTTTTTTTTTTAGTTAATAAATTTATTTGTTTGTTGCTTCAGGTTACATCCTTATCATATTGTCCTCTTTTCCCGCTTCCCAGCCCCACCCTCCCATGCTCTACCCCCTGACCCTTCCGTCTTGTTCCTCTGGGGTGGAGTGTCCCTGCCTAACAGTCTCTCACCACAGATCAGGAGTCATATGAGGGCCAAGAGCCTCTTCATTCACCGGGGGCCTACGAGGCAGTACTGCCAGTGAAAGGTGTCTCCTTGCTACTGGGGGAATACTAAAAAAAAGACCAACAAACACACAAACCCACAAAAACAAAGAATATCAACAAAAAAAGGGAGGAAAAAGAGAAGGGAAAAGGAAAAAGAAAAAAGAAAAAAAGAAGGAGAAAGAAAAACATAAAAAAAATGTTTATGTCCATGTTCCTTTTGGTGTGTTGGTTGTAGTACAGATAGATATCCTGTACGATATAGCTAAAATCCTACTATAAGTGAATAGATGCCATGTGCATCTTTCTGAGATTGGGTTAGCTCACTCAGGATGAGCTTCTCTAGATCCATCCATTTGGTTGCAAATTGCATGATTTCATTGTTTCTGATAGCCGAGTAATATTCCATTGTATACATGTACCACAGTTTTTTAATCCATTCTTCAGTTGAAGGACATCTGGGTTGTTTCCAATTTCTACCTATTACAAATAAGGCTGCTATGAACATAGATGAGGAGACTTCCCTATGTCTCCGTGAGAGGTCCTTTGGGTGTATACCCAGAAGTGGTATGGCTGGGTCCTGAGGCAAGGTTATTCCTAGATTTCTAAGATATCGCCAGACAGACCTCCATAGTGGTTGCACAAGCCTGCACTCCCACCAGTAATGGAGGAGGGTTCCCCTTTCTCCACACCCTCGCCAGCATGCGCTATCATTTGAGCTCTTTATCTTAGCCATCCTAACTGGTGTTAGGTGGAATCTCAGGGTCGTCTTGAGTTGCATTTCTCTGATGATTAAGGATGTTGAACATTTCTTCAGGTGTCTCTCAGCCCTTAGGGATTCCTCCTTTGTGAATTCTCTATTTAGCTCCATCTCCCATTTTTTGATTGGATTATTTGGTTTCTTGGCATTTAGTTTTTTGAGTTCTTTGTAGATTTTAGATAATAGCCCTCTATCAGATGTGGGGTTGGTGAAGATTTTCTCCCATTCTGTTGGTTGCCGTTTTGTTCGAATGACAGTGTCCTTTGCCTTACAGAAGCTTTTCAGTTTCATGAGGTCCCATTTATTGATTGTTGATCTCAGGTCCTGAGCTGCTGGTGTTCTGTTCAGGAAGTTGTCACCTGTGCCAATAAGTTCGAGGGTTTCTCCTACTTTTTCTACTAGTATATTTAGTGTGGCCGGCTTTATGTTAAGGTCTTTGATCCACTTGGATTTAAGTTTGGTACAAGGTGATAGGTATGGGTCTAATTTCATTCTTTTGCAAGTGGACATCCAGTTGGACCAGCACCATTTGTTGAAGATGCTGTCCTTCTTCCATTGTGTGGTTTTGGCTTCTTTGTCAAAGTTTAGTTGGCCATAGGTGTGTGGGTCCATGTTTGGGTCTTCAATTCGATTCCATTGATCCACTGGTCTGTTTCTATACCAGTACCATGCTGTTTTTATTACTGTTGCTCTGTACTACAGCTTGAAATCTGGGATGGTGATACCTCCAGATGTTTTTTCATTGTACAGGATTGATTTAGCTATTCTGGGCTTTTTGTTGTTCCATATGAAGTTGAGAATAGCTTTTTCCAGGTCTATAAAGAATTGTGTTGGTATTTTGATAGGAATTGCATTAAATCTATATATTGCTTTTGGTAGGATAGCCATTTTTATTATGTTGACCTTACCTATCCATGAGCATGGGAGATCTTTCCATCTTCTAAAGGCCTCTTCCATTTCTTTCTTCAGGGGCTTGAAGTTCTTGTTGTATAGGTCCTTTACATGCTTGGTTAGAGTTACTCCCAGGTATTTTATGTTGTTTGTGGCTATTGTGAAGGGGGTTGTTTCCCTTATTTCTTTCTCGGTATATGTGTTTGTTGTATAAAGAAGGGCTTCTGATTTTTTTGAGTTAATTTTGTATCCAGCCACCTTGCTGAAGTTGTTTATCAGCTGTAAGAGTTCTTTGGTGGAGTTTTTGGGGTCGCTTATGTATACTAACATATCATCTGCGAATAGGGATAATTTGACTTCTTCATTTCCAATTTTTATCCCTTTGATCTCCTTTAGTTGTCTTATTGCTCTAGCAAGGACTTCAAGTACTATATTGAAGAGATATGGTGAAAGTGGACATCCTTGTCTTGTCCCTGAGTTTAGAGGAAATGCTTCAAGCTTCTCTCCATTTAATTTGATGTTGGCTACTGGCCTGCTGTATATTGCCTTTATTATTTCTAGAAATGGTCCTTGTATGCCCGTTCTCTCTAGAACTTTTAGCATGAAGGGGTGTTGGATTTTATCAAATGCTTTTTCTGCATCTAGCGAGATTATCATGTGGTTTTTTTCTTTCATCTTGTTTATGTGGTGAATTACATTGATAGAGTTTTGTATATTGAACCATCCCTGCATTCCAGGGATGAAGCCTACTTGATCATGGTGTATGATACTTTTGATGTGTTCTTGAATTCGGTTTGCTAGTATTTTATTAAGTATTTTTGCATCTATGTTCATGAGGGAGATTGGTCTGAAGTTCTCTTTCTTTGTTTGGTCTTTGTGTGGTTTATGAATCAGAATGACAGTGGCCTCATAGAATGAGTTTGGCAGTGTTCTTTCTGTTTCTATGTGGTGGAAGAGTTTGAAAAGTAATGGTGTTAGTTCCTCTTTGAAGGTACGGTAGAATTCTGTGCGAAAGCCATCTGGCCCTGGGCTTTTTTTGGTTGGGAGATTATTAATGATTGTTTCTATTTCCTTGGGTGTTATTGGGCTGTTTAAGCTGTTAATCTGATTTTGATTTAGTTTTGGTAGGTGGAATTTATCGAGGAAATTGTCCATTTCGCTTAGGTTTTCAAATTTAGTGGAATATAGATTTTTAAAGTAATGCCCAAATATTTTCTGGATCTCCTCAATGTCTGTTGTTATTTCTCCCTTTTCATTTCTGATTTTGTTGATTTGGGTTCTTTCCCTTTGCCTTTTAGTTAATTTGGCTAGGGGTCTGTCTATTTTGTTGATTTTCTCAAAGAACCAACTCTTGGTTTCATTGATTTTTTGTATAGTTCTTTTTGATTCTACGTTGTTGATTTCAGCCCTAAGTTTGGTGATTTCCTGCCTTCTGCTCTTCTTGGGAGTGTTTGTTTCTTTTTTTTCCAATTCACCCAGCTTATCTGTTAGTTTACTAATATGAGCTGTCACAATTTTCTTTTTGAAAGCACTTAGTGCTATGAACTTTCCTCGTAGCACAGCTTTCAATGTATCCCATAGGTTTGGGTATGTTGTGTCTTCATTGTCGTTGGATTTTAAGAAGTCTTTGATTTCCTTCTTTATTTCTTCCCTGACCCAGTGGTCATCCAGTAAGGAGCTGTTCAATTTCCATGTGTGTGTAGGCTTTCTGTTGATTCTTTTGCTGTTGAAGACCAGCTTTATTCCGTGGTGGTCTGATAAGATACAAGGTGTTATTTCAATTTTCTTGTATCTATTGAGACTATCCTTGTGACCAACTATGTGATTGATTTTGGAGAAGGTTCCGTGGGGTGCTGAGAAAAAGGTGTATTCCTTTGTGTTTGGGTGAAACGTTCTGTAGATATCTGTTAGGTCCATTTGTTTCATGATCTCTGTTAGACTCAATATTTCTCTGTTTGTCTTCTGTCTTGATGATCTGTCCATTGTTGTGAGTGGGGTGTTGAAGTCTCCCACTACTAATGTGTTGTGATCGCCATGCGCTTTAAGTTTTAGAAGTTTTTCTTTTACGAAAGTAGGTGCCTTTGTATTTGGGGCATAGATGTTCAGTATTGAGATTTCCTCTTGATGAATATTCCCTTTAATGAGTATATAGTGCCCTTCTTTGTCTTTCTTCATTAACTTCAGTTGGAAGTCTGTTTTGTTTGATATTAGGATGGCTACTCCAGCTTGCTTCCTGGGTCCATTTGCTTGGAAAACCTTTTCCCAGCCCTTTACTCTGAGGCAGTGTCTATCTTTCGTAGTTAGATGTGTCTCTTGTATACAGCATAAGGAAGGGTCTTGCTTGCAGATCCACTCTGTAAACCTATGTCTTTTTATTGGGGAGTTGAGTCCATTGATGTTGATGGATATTAGTGACCTGGGGGTTGTTATTTCCCATTAGTTTGGTATAGGTGGTGGTCCTGTGCCTTTTTTGGTTTAGTTGCTGAGGGGTTTTCTATTCCCTTTGTTTTCTTGGGTGGAGTTTTCTTCTCTGGGTTGGGATTTTTCTTCTAGGATTTTCTGTTGGGCTGGGTTTGTGGGTAGATATTGTTTAAATTTGATTTTGTCATGGAATATCTTGTTTTCTCCATCTATGTTGATAGAGAGTTTTGCTGGGTAAAGTAGTCTGGCTGGGCACCTATGATCTCTCAGGACTTGTAGTATATCTGACCAGGCCCTTCTAGCTTTAAAAGTTTCTGGGGAGAAGTCAGGTGTAATTCTGATGGGTCTGCCATTGTATATGACTTGACCTTTTTCTCTTACAGCTTTTAATATTCTTTCTTTGTTCTGTACATTTGGTGTTTCAATTATTATGTGGCGAGAGGAGTTTCTTTTCTGGTCTAATCTGTTTGGTGTTCTGTAAGCCTCTTGGATTTTTATTGGCATCTCTTTTTTCAGGTTTGGGGAGTTTTCCTCTATGATTTTGTTGAAGATATTTCCTGGACCTTGGAGTCGGGAGTCCTCTCTTTCCTCTATACCTATAATTCTTAGGTTCCGTCTTTTCATTGAGTCCTTGATTTCTTGGATGTTGTGGGTGAGAGATTTTTTAGCCTTCTCATTTTCTTTGGATGTTGTACTGATTTCTTCCATCGAATCTTCCATGCCTGAGATCCTGTCTTCCATCTCTTGCATCCTATTTTTGATACTCACATCCGTAGTTCCTGTTCTCATCCCTTGATTCTCCACTTCCTCTTTTAACTCTGACTGTGTTTTATTTATTGTTTCTATTTCTATTTTCATGTCTTGTATAGTTTTGTTCGTTTTGTACATTTCCTTCTCCAGCTTGCTTGTTTTTGTATGAAAATCTTTCATTTCTTTGTCCTTTTCCTGTTCAAGCTCTGTCACCTTGGCTTGGAGCTCTTTAATGGTGTTGTTCATTGTTTTGACTTGTAAAATTGTGGCTTCTTTGAATTCCTTCATAGATTTAAGTTCTTCTTGAAGAGACTCTATCACTTTCCATAATGCAGAATTGTCAACGTTTTCATGTGTTTCTGTTGGTGTGAGGTCATCCGAATTGGATGAGCTAGGATAATTCTGCTTTGTTGGAGTCATATTTCCTTGATTTCTATTTTTTCTTGGACCTTTGGCCATTGGATGTGTTTAGCTGTCTGTTCTTGTCATTTTCTGTGCTTGGATCCACAGTGGATGCTTTGGTGCAGCGGACGAGTTTTTTGGCTATCTGTCGTTGCTTACAGGGGGATTTCAGGGTCACTGTGGTTTTAATCGCCTGAAGCACTGTGAGCTGGTGCAGCCTATTCCCAGGTTGTGAGTAATGGACCGGGATTGTTTCACTGTTCCCAATTCAGACTTCTCTATGTTGCACTCTGAGTTATCAGCCTGTAATGGTTCTGATGGTATGGACCTGTTTGCCCAGGCACAGATTCTGTGGGCTTTGTTTGTCATCATGGAGGCTGACAGGGTCTGGCTCCACACCTAATATGTCTGGATTTTCCAGAATACAGCTATGGTCCCCTGATTTCTGGTTTCTCACTAAGCTTCTCGCCACAGGCCTGACCTGTGTGCCTGATTCCCTCCCTGTCTTCCCAGCCGCGGGTCTCCCTCCCTAGCTGCTCAGCCGTGGGTGAACCGAGCCCCGGATCCTCCGGCCGCCTGAGTGGTCCTCTCGCCCCAGCAGCTCAGCCATTGGTGCGCGGATCCCTGGCCCCGCCTGCGCCTGGCTCCCTCCCCGGTTGTCCTGCCGTGGGTGCGCGGATCCCTGGCCCCACCCACGCCAGGCTCCCTCCCCAGCTGCGCTGCCGTAAGTGCGCGGGGATTCGGCCCCTCCTGCCGGCCGGCGGCTTCCCGCTCTCTTGGAACCTCCGCCTTCCACATCTCAAGCGGCTGTGGATCACCCGCTGAGCACCCTGTTTGTTCCTTGCTAAGACTTCCACTATCCCGCAAAGTTTCTTAAGTGGCTATAAGTTCTTCCTGAGGTGTGGGGAGCCCAGTAGGCTAGTGATCGATCGCCAAGTGGCCTCTGATTCTGCCTGCTGTGAGTTGGGGTCGATCTTACCAGGCGCCTCTCCAAATGGGAGTTCCCAAATCCCGGGTTTAGTGGCTTCCGTGTCTGCGAGAGATGGGGGGAGAGCCTTACCCTGGGACTTTTAACAGTCCCTTGGGAGCTGTGAATGTTCCCGGGGGGGTCTAGCCCCTCCAGTTTTTGCACAGTGCCCAATAACTCTGTGTTTTTTATGGCTCTTTTTCCCCCCCGCGTTCAAAATGCGTCAGTGTAGATCACTGCCATCTTGGCCCTGAGATTCTTTTTATGTATTTATCTACCATCTACATATTGTCTTTGGTGAACTGTCTTAGGGGTTTGTGGCTTATTTTGTAGAATTTGATCTCTTATTTTATTTATTTACTTATTATTATTATTTTCACTTATTACTTATTTTATTTACTATTTATTGTTTTACTTATTTTTCAGTTTTAAGGTTTTCTCATCAGCCTCTCCTATTTATAAAGTAACACTTGTTGGCTTTATTACAGACACAAGAATTGCTAGAAGAAAACCTTGTTCTCCAAGCGTCTAGAACTGTTCTTCTACTTTGCATTTCAATGAGTGCCCTTATTGTGTTTCTGATTTTCATTTGCATCCTTTGTGTACATTTACTTTTTCTACTTCTAATGTTTTACATTATTTTCCTATTTTCTTTTCTAATATACACATTTAATGACATAATTTCTAACAAAATCTTTCTTTAGTTTTTGTACTGAATGACATATTAGTCTTATTAGTAAGACATGAATTTATAAATGTTCAGCAACATAGTTTTCTAAATGTTTCCAATGTTTTCTAAAAAGTTTTTAAATTCTAATTTGATTTTCCTTAAGTGATTAGATTGACTACTTATTATTTGGTGTTGGTTATTAAATGTTTTGAATGTAGACCATTTATCTCTAGGAGGGGTAAGTAGAAGTATGTCATAATTCCTTCTGTAACAACTAAAGAAATGAACAAATGAAGAAGGTCACAGGGCAATTTGAGGGTTAATGACCTTGAGACAAACTAAAGTGCAAGAGATGAAAGAGATGTGGACAAATTAGTTTAGTTTGCTCCTACTTTCTTCTGTAGGAGCAGATATCAAGCTAAGGCACCAACTAAATATCATATGTGGCTGTGGTGGTGTGAATGAGAAATGCCCCCTATATTCTCGGACATTTGAACATTTGGTTCCCAGTTGATGGTGCTGTTTGGGGAGGTTTCAGTGGTGAACTTTGCTGGAGGAAATATGTCCTCGGACAAGTCTTGGGATTAAAATCCTCAGGGCTTGATCTTTCTGCTTTGCATCCGCAGTTGAGGATGTGAGTTCTCAGCTTCCTGCTCCAGTTGCATACCTGCCACCTGCTAACACGCTTCCCTGTCATGATGAATAAGCCCAAATAAACTCTTCTGTAAGTTGCCTTGGTCACAGTGTTTTATCTCAGCACAGAAAAGTAACTAATATATTAGCCTATATACAGGGATACAGCGAGTGAGAGAAACTTTATGAACCTCTAACATGCTATGTTCTGACACAACATATAGGAAACTTGAGGAGGAGCTCTGAGTGGTGCTGGTGTAACTATTAAACTTTTATTTTATTTTATTTTTTGAGGGAACAAAAATTACATGATTGTTTGTTCATAACATACATAATATTTGAAGGACAGCAGGGAGTACATATGGTTCATTGCCATAAGAATTTTGTAATGTACATTTCCTGTACATTTTGTAATATACAGAAAAATGCAACCTACATATTCAAAATAGACTGCAATAAGCTAGGAATGAACATCACAGTTTCTATGATAATCATTAAAATATTCAAAAAGGTACAGCTATAATGGAATTTGAAAAATGGCTCAGCAGTTGAGCACTTGCTGTTCTTTCAGAGATCTGAGTTCAATTTCCAGCTCCTTCATCCAGCATCTCACAGCTGCCTGTAACATCACCTCCTAAAGACCCAACACCCACTTCTGCAAGGACCTGCACATTAGAGGAATGAAGAAGTGAACAAAAATATACCTGATACTTTTTTTTCCTTAATTACTTTTTTAAATTAGGTTTATTTATTACTTCAAGCTACATCTCCATCACAGATCTCTCTCTCCACCCTTCTCAGTCCCACCCTCCCACCCTCTACCCCCACTTCCACCTATCCTACTCCTCCAGTGGGTTGCCCTCACATCTCAGCCCCCCTCAGTTCATCAGTCATATGAGGGCTAAGAGCTTCCTCTTGCACTAGGGGCCTATATGGCAGCTCCACTAGGGCACAGTGCCCCACTAAAAGGTAACAAAGTCCATGTTCCTGTTCCTCTTGGTCTGTTGGTTGTAATATCTGATACTTTTTAAAGATGGTAAAGGAAGAAATTAACTAAATGGATCTGATGAGTAAGCAGGAAGTAGGAGGATGATAGGCTCAGTAATATAGGTAATTTAAAAAATTAAAAACTTTACAAAGATAGCTAGCCTAGCTTAAAAACATGGCTCAAGAATATGCTGTTTATTAACAACATAAAGAGGTACAGGTTTAAGAAACGAAAGGATGGAATAAGTTTTACCACACAAACACTAACCAAAAGAAAAATATTGTGTAAATAACTGCCAGTTATGCTAGGCTTTTGGTGAAGAATTATTCCTAAAGATAAGGAAAACATTTTTATAACAAGGTAAATTTATTAGTAAGACATGAATTTATAAATGTTCAACAACATAGTTTCAATAAACATAAAGCAAAAATTATACTTAAAACAATCTACAGACAAAACATCAAAATTAGTTGCAATACACTTTATTTAGTATCTGATAAAAATTTGAGTAAGATAGATTATTTAATACTGCCATTAATCAATGTGACTTGACTGACATTTGTAGAGTTTAAATATTCTCTCAAGTTGGTTTGACATCTATATCAAAGTTGATCATATTCAGGAATATAAAGCAAGTTGTAAAAAGTTTCAGTGGGTATAGTTGTATAAAACTTGTTTGTCAATTGCAAAACAGTTAGCCTAAATTTTCAAGATATTTAGAAACATGCCCAATTATTTATAATATTATATTAATTAACTGATGGATAAAAGAAAAAATTACAACAAATACTAGAATATATTGTGAATGTATTACATCACTCATAATGTAACCATCAATGTATTACAGTTTATGGATGCAGCTAACATAATGCTTGAAGGCAAATGTATAGTTTTAAATTTCATGAGTTCTCTTTGATTTTGTTTTGTTTTGTTTTTTTCAGACAGTCATGGGTTGTCTTACTTTTTTTTTTTTTACTATGCATGTCTTTGTGTGGGTTTGTGCACCTGAGTGCAGTGTCCATAGAAGCCAGAAGAGGCCATCAGATCCCCTGGAGCTTGAGTTACAGGCAGTTTTTAGACATCTAATATGGTTGTTGGAAACAGAATTTTTTTCCTCTAGAGCAGTAAGTGTTCTCAACTGCTGGGTCATACCTCCAGCCAAAACTATATGGTTTTAAATGAACATAACAGATTTTTTTTTAAACTGAAAACAATAATATGCTTTCATTTGAAAGGGCTGGTAAAATTGAAGCAAATTAAAATAAAAGTAGTAGAATGAAATACAAAGCAAATATACAAAGGAAGAACAACAAATAAGAATTTAATTCTTTAAAATAAATTTACAATATTGAAAATTTTCTAACCAAATGATCGAGAAATGAGCAAGGAAAATGTGACAATCTCACAAATGAAGGTCAGACTCAGAGGTGGCTCTTCAAGATTACTGAAAATGTTCAAAGATGAGGTTATGGGTGATTGATGCCAATAAACTTGATATTTTTCTTTTACAATGTTGGGACTTGCACTTACAAGTTCACACACATTAAGCAGGCTCTCTGTCACTATGCTATATTCCCAGCTCAACAACTTTTCTTAAATATACAAATTTACTTGGATAAAACTAACCAAAATTACCATAATTAGAAACTAAAAAGCAGGATTATCTCATACCTTATTGAAGAATTATGCAAGTCAACTAGATCCGGGTGAGCTAGGTAGTGAATTCTTCAGAATATGATAATAGGTATCTTATTTTACATAAGCGTTTCCAAAAAGTAGCATTTTCCAACTTGATTGCTGAGGCTAGCTAGCATGACCATAATGCAAAATAAAAAGAAAAATATTTCCAAAAGAAGGTAAGGAGGAAGAGGAGGATAAGGAGAAGGAAGATGAGGAGGAGGAGGAGGACTAGGAGGAGGAGGAAGATGAGGAGAAGGAGAATTAGGAGGAGAAGGAAGATGAGGAGGAGGAGGACTAGGAGGATATGGAAGATGAGGAGGAGGAGGAGGAGGAGAAGGACTAGTAGGAGAAGGAAGATGAGGAGGAGGAGGAGAAGGAGGACTAGGAAGAGAAGGAAG